>CM072090.1:33849680-34252180 GCA_036850905.1 Luffa acutangula
TATTATTACTTTTATTTATTTATTTATCTATTTTGTTTTAATTACTTTTTTTTCCCTTTCTTTAGTCTTGATTTGCAATTTTCAATTTAAATTCTAGTTTTGTTTAATTGGCCTAAAATTTGAAATTCATTTCAATTTGGAATTTTAAGTTGACTCATAAATCCCAATTTTCATTTCGAATTATCTTTTAATTTGATATTCTTGCCTAAACAAATCTTAAATTGGATTTTACTTTGGAAGGTTCATATGATTTTCATATTAGATTTTGATTTGTGTGCACAAACTAATGTCAAATTAAATTTAGTTTGGAGTTTCAAATTAAATTTCCGTTCACTTCCAAAGCTAATTTCAAATTGTTTTTTATGGACAAAATGGCAAGAGAGAGAAAAGGAAGAACATTGATTATTAAACTTTTAGTCTAAAGTTTTGAAATTAGCCGAAATTTTTTTGTTTTGAAATTAATTTCATTTTACTTTGCTTTGGGAGTTTTCATTCAATTTCTTTTCAAAATTGAATTTCATTTCATAAAGCGAGTTCGAGTTTAGTTTGGAAATTGAATTGAATGTCAATTTTTTTTTAATTTGGTTTTAAATTAAGTTTTCAAAAGCCTTCAAAAATATTAAATCATGTTTTTTTTTCTTCTTGAATGATTTTACCACTCATCATTGTTAATTTACATTTTGTCGTTGAAGTGTATAAATAATTCATGTAGCGCCTATGACGCAGTTGAAATAATTTTCAAATTCTTGAGGTAAATTTTTTTTTCCTTAATTAGGAAATTTCTACATGATAATAAAGTCATGGGTTCCCCCACTCACAAGATTAAATCTTTACTTTATTTAAAGATAAGGTGAAATTAGCGAGACATTTAATTTTCAATTTTCATTTTTTTAAAAATTTTATTTGTTTATTTTTGTTAAGACGTGGACCTTTGATTAATGAATTTGAGTGATAAATAAAATGTTTTCAAACGGGTGTTGTAGGGTGTTAACACCTTCCCTACACACAACTGACCCCCAAACCTAATTTTGGTTTCTAAGACCAGTGCATTTTTTAAAACAGGTGACCAATCACACCCCAAGATGATTGGTGGCGACTCCAAACCTTTAACCTCGAAAGAGACTCTTAGGAAAGGACGTCGGCCGCTCCGCGTCTCGATGACGTTGCGACAGTGTCAAAAGGATGAAAGTGCTCAAAATTTATTATACAAAGAGTTTTTTGAACATTATGTATGATATAAACAACTTCGAATATGGAAGGAAAGAAAAGAGGAGTAGTTGTATCACATATTGTAGGAGAAAATCCATGAGAAGGAGAAAAATAATACTTACAATTGTTACTGAACCATGTTAGAGGATCAACATCATTTGAGTCTTTATTAACTATAAATGAAAAAAAAGTATCAACATTTAAAGAAGCAACATAGGAAAAAGGACTCTTAGATTCTGACCAAAGTGTAACAGAATGTTTGGATGAAACAATATCATTTGAGATGCTCTATGCTTTTCGAAGACTGTTTGCAATATTATTAGTGTACTGTGAACCTATTAACGTGAGAAAATTGTAGGAAGATTATTCTCATGTATTTTCAGAAGATTATAGAAAAGATGAGCCAACAAATTTGGAATATTAGATGCAAATGTGCATTGCGAGATATTAAGGTATTCCTTGAGTCATTGGGTAAACCAATCACCATGTATGATTTACCATTAATCAAGCATATGACAATAGATGAAAAAATTTGTTATATGAAAGATATATTGGATGAAAGATCAATTGTTGTCTCAGGTGAAGATATTTAAGCTTCATCAAAATTGAATGAGGACCACAAATTATTCATCATCAAAATTGACTACGACATTATTCTTCATGGAATCATGGAGAATAAAAGTGGTATATTTTTTATTGATGGACCAAGAGGAACAGAAAAAACTTTTTTTGTATTGTGCATAGGTACTATAAGATCAAGAGGCCGGATGATAGGAATCACAACATCCAACATCAGGTGTCATTACTTTAATTATGCCAGGAGGACGAACTACTCATTCTAGATTTAATATACCATTAAAGGCAATGGAGTCATCTATTTGCAATATTTCTAAGTAAAGTAATAGAGCAAAATTAATTAAATCAAGCAAAAGTAAATATTTGGTAGGGGTGAGCAAAAAAAGTCGAAAAAACGAACCGACTGACCGAAACCGATCGAACCGATGTCGGTCGGTCGATTTCTTAATATTTTCGGTCGGGGTCAGTTTTACATAAAATAAAATCGACATGTCGGTCGGTCGACTCGCCTAAAACGGCGAGAACCGATTGAATCGATCGAAAAAAAAATTAATTAGGTAGCATGTCTGTGAAGGGCTGTAGGCAACATTGAATGCGCTGCCTGCTGCAGCCTTGGGAAGACCATCAGCCGATGGTCTTCACAAGAATTTTATTAAAAAAAATTAAAACTTTTTTTTTTACTTTTCTTTCTTCCTCAGTTCCTCTCCTTTCATTTTTATCTGATTCTTTCATCTTTCTGGTTTCTTTTTCTCCTCCATTTACATTTTTCCTTTTCTTCTTCATTTCTTTACCATATTTGCTTTCTTCTTTTTTTTTTTCTTTCCCTTTTCTAGATCTTCTTCTTCTTTCTATTTTTTTTTCTAGATCTTCTTCTTCTTATTTATGTTTTTCTTTCCTTTTATCTTTTTATTCTTCATCTTTCTTCTTATGTTTTTTTCTTTCCTATTCTTCATCTTCTTCTTATTTTTTTTTTCCTATTCTTCAATCTTCATCTTCTTTCTTCTTATTTATTTTTTTTCTTTTCTTTTCTTCATCTTCTTCTTATTTCGTTTTTTTTTTGTTGATTTCTTCTTCATTCACTTCGTATTCGTGATCAGTGAAACTTTCCTTTTTTTTTAATTGTCTTCTTCAATCACCCACCGGATTCCTAAAACCGACCTTCACCGATCGACCGTTGGTGTAGTCGGTCGGTCGGTGTCACCAACACATCAAGAACCGATGACCACTAACCGATTGAAACTGAATAGTCGGTTTTCGACGTCGGTTTTTGCCAAAAACCGACTCCGACCTACCGCTGCACACCCCTAATATTTGGTATGAGACACCCATGGAAAAAAAATGCACAATAGAAGCAGTTGATAAAATTTTAAGAGATATAATGGATTGCAATCAACCATTTGGTGGAAAATTTATTGTATTTGGAGAAGATTTTTTTACAAGTGTTGCATGTAGTTCCACGAGCAACAAAGACAACAAACTATTAATGAAAGTTTGGTAAAATCATATTTTTAGCAAATGGACAAGATACATCTAAAAAAACATGAGAGCTCAAAGTGATAGCAAGTTTGCAGAATATCTATTAAAGATCGGAAATGGAACGAAACCATTAGTAGAAGACAATTATATTTGCCTCCCATACAATATTACTATTATAGGTGAAAATGACGGAGATGTAGTAATGAAGTTACTAAATATTGAGTATGTAAATCAAATCAATGAGAAAATGATAGAACTATTTCCTGGAAAAATGGAAGAATTCATGAGTTTTGATGAGGCCGTTGACGACACACATAATTACTATCAAGAAGAATTCCTCAATTCATTATTGCCTAATGGTGTTCCTCCACACAAATTGTTGTTGAAAAAAAATTATCCAGTTATGCTATTGAGGAACTTAGACCCAACTAATGGTTTATGTAATGGAACTAGAATGATTTGTTGTGAATTTCACAAAAACATCAATTATGCAGAAATCATAGTTGGACAAAGTGCAGGAAAACAGAGTTTTCTTCAATAATGAAAGATATCCATTCAAATTCAAGAGAAACACAATTTCCAATGCAACTTTGCTTTGTGATGACAATTAATAAGGCTCAAGGACAGACAATACCAAACGTTGGAGTTTATCTTCTTCAAGATGTTTTTTTCGCATGGCCAACTATATGTGACACTATCAAGGGGCATCTCTATGGCAACAACAAATGTATTGGTTTAATCAAAGGAAAATTGGACAAAAAACATTGTATATAAGTAAGTTTTGACTTTGTAAATCTATTTGTTTTCCCTGTACTTTCATATTTTTTAGCACAATTGTTGTAATATATCTCATTCAATATGTTGCATTTTATTTTTACTATTAATTTCTTAAAAACATATGCATTTTGTTGGTGATAAATATTTGTAGTCTAAACAAACATATCCATATAAACTAAAAAGAATAGTGATAGACAAACATGTAATAAAATTTAAATTACAAATTAAATTATGTTATTCTATATCGTGCAAAACACGTGGTGAATCGTGAAATTATGTTGTCGGACCATTTGACATAATTTTGGAAAAAAAAAGGGGCAACAAGAAAAATGGCTATAAATAAATAGGTGGCTTGAAAAATGGCTACGAACGTTTATAAATTAAATAGATGGCTAAACAATTTACTGATTAATAAATCCTTATTTGTACAAGACAAAAATGCCCTCCCAACAAACTTCCTAACGTGTTCTTAACGTTTAAAACCAAAATCAAGGATTAAGAAAGATAAAATACACCCCTACAAAATAAGTTGGAGACATTTTAGGAGGTTTGAAATTAAAAAATCCCTAAAAATAAGTTGGAGACATTTTAGGAGGTTTGAAATTAAAAAAAATCCCTAAAAATAAGTTGGAGACATTTTAGGAGGTTTGAAATTAAAAAATCCAAGAACACAAAATTATTTTGAAAATCAGACGATGTATCATATTGTTACTACAGGAAAGAGTTGTTCCCCGTAAAAAGGAGTAAATACCTTTATTGGGGAAGGAGTACAAAGTTCAACCCCCTTCAGTAGAGGGAAACACCTTCGAACTCCATTAATCGGAAACAACAGTCCTGTCAATAGGAAGATTTACTACCTGCAACTAAGAATACCTGAAAATTTTTAAAAACAAATAATAACACAGTAATTATGATACCTTAGCTGCTGCAATTATGAGTTGTCATAACACCGCCCACCCTCCCACCAGAACCGCCTTCATGCACCAGCCCGTCCGTCCATCTTCATCTTCCACAACCCTCCCTTCCCACCATTTCCCCCCTTGAAAGACTTAATCCTCCATTTCCCACCATTTTCCACCCCCCAACACAGAGTGTATCCCAATCCCTACCTCTCGCATCGCGCCGACGACCCACATCCGTCGTGCCGACGACCTTCTTCCGTCGTGCCGTCGAGACTCTTGCTTGCCCCACATCCTCCATCGATTCTCCTTCTGTGCGAGGACTGTACAATTTCTCAGAAATTCAAACCAAGGTAACAGCTTCATTCCCATTCCCTTATATTAGCAACAAACTGATACATTCTCCCAAGATTTTAGGGATTTCGTTATTACATTCCCCCGAGTGGTATGTACTGATAAATACCATTTCTATTAGACATGAACAACTTCATTCACATTCCCTTATATTAGCAACAAACTGATACATTCCCCCGAGATTTTAGGATTTCGTTATGACATTCCCCCGAGTGGTATGTACTGATAAATACCATTTCATCGTTATTACAACTTCTTTGGAAAAAGTGTGCTTGTGGTATACTCATATGTATGTGTGCGTACACATTGACATGTCTAATAGAAAAAATGCTTTGATTTGTCTGTAATATTATATACATCCATGGAATGGTCTAATGTGTCTACTTGTGTGTGTATACACTTAATCCCCCTGTATTTGAGTTAATCACCCCATGTATCGTGTATGTCTGGAATGCTCAATAAAAATACACTTTGTCTTTGTCTGTGTTGCTAAATGCAACCATAATAACCCCCCGTACCATGTTCACCTGAATGCAAATACCTGATGAAATGTCATAACTGATATCTGTCTATAGTATTACATACATACGTGTTCCGCATGCATCCTGTGTGTATGCATACTTACTCCAGTCCCACCCCCCATATGAGTTATATATACGTTGTAGTTTATATGTACTGTCATCTGTCTGTATGTACTGCTACTTACGACTTTTATTGTTTCTTTTGTAACATGGATAATGAGGGGCAAAATGTGAGGGATAAAATCTTTTTTTAACATTGGAAAAGCTGAATCTAAGCCTAAAAAATAGGTAGATCTTTTTATACACTTGAACACAAACCGCCAACTGAACTCCCTATAAATCGGGATTCATCCATCCCGAAAAAAGGGGGGAGAAACTGAATGAAAACAAAAAAAAATCTGTTAACGGTGTTTGTCTATAGTCGTATATACTAGGGGAAAAATGTAAAAAAAAATCTAGAAAACAGTTCCTGAAAATGCGGTGGCCAGCCCTGCAAATTCTGAACATTTGTAGCCAAAAAAACAAGAAGGTTTTTTTTTTTCTAGCTATTTAGCACAATTCCCAAAAAAAAAAAACATGGACCCAAATCAAGCAGATGAAAAGGACCGGCCCAGCCCAGCCCAGCAAATGAACTCGGCCCATGGAGTTAAGTTAACTCGTCATAAATTCCGAGCCGACTCACCGGGTCAATCTTCCTTTCGGATTGTGTTCTTCGTCCCTTCCGCAGGCGGCTATCCTTAGTCCATTAAAAACCCCTTCTTCACCAACTGCTCTCTCTCCTCTTCATTTTCTCTCTCTAAATTCCCCCATTCCATAGGGAGAGAGAATTAAAATCCTGAATCCTTATTCTTCTTCTCTAATTTCAATCTCGATGAACATTTAGGGAAAAACAGGATTCGATCGAACGTTATCCAGAGCCGAAAATGTCTCATGCGGTGTTCCAAACGGCTCAAATCATGCCCATTAACACCCAGCTTCCTACCACCAAGCTATGGCTGCCGCCGGTTGTCAAGCTCGGTCCCTGCCAGCGTAGCAGAGCAGTTCTGGTGGTGAAGGCCATCACCACTTCTTCTCCTCCTTCTTCTGATTCTTCTTCGGGTGTTTCAGATGGGAATTCCATTGCTCTATTGGAGCGTTGCTTTGCAAACCCATCTGCGCCTGTTGGTTCTGACCCCTCTCTCGCTGCCACGTCTTCTTCCTCTTTCGGCCCTGTTATGAAAGGCCAATATGGTGCCCTCGGTTCTGTCACCTTGGAGAAATCCAAGCTTGATTTATCTCAGAAGCAGTCCAAGTCTAGCCCCGAGGTATATTCTTCCGTTTGCGTTTTGTTCACTTAGATAAGCATGTGCTTAACTTTGGCGTTCTTTCTGATTGGATTTTAGATGAGAAACTTTACGTAGTTGGAAAAGCAGCTTTAGGTTTTAGCAATATTATGTTTGGTTTAGCTCCCTTTTACGAGAAACAGTATCTTAACTTGGAAGTTTTTGTTCCTTACACTTCTGTCATTTGATAAGGACAGTTTCCTATCTCAACCCACTGTTAACCATTGTTGAAATATTTCATCAATATAGAAATATAAGTCTTCTTAACTAGGATTTCTACTCCCAACTTAAAGTTCATGATTTTGGTTATCTGTATAAAGTTATTCTATAAGATTTTAATCTTATCCTGTGCCTAGTTGAACAATATGTCTGTTGAATCAGATGTATGGCACCCAATCCATTGCTTATGGTTTTTATTATCATCTATGGAATTGATCAGCATATATATCAGTAAACTGTTTCAGATGTTTGCCATTTTTTTTTTAAAAATTTTGATTGTGTTTAGAATTTTTCCCTCTTCACCTTAGCAATCAACACTCTGTGCTGTTTTTATTTTTATTTTATTTTTTTATGTTTTATGTTTTTTGTTTTGTTTTGACCTGTTCCATTCCATCATAGAATGCATTTACTTATTTATTGGGAATGATTTAAATTCTTTGCAACTTAATGTATCAATGGACAAAGAACCTGAAGATTGCAATGGGGATTGACCTATACTATATCTGTTCATGCTCATATTTCTAACCAAATGTACTAGGGTCAAATAGATTAGTTGAGGTGAGCATGAACTAGATACTCATGGATACAAAAAAAACATATATATGAGATGAGTCCACTTTTCATGTTTATTGGGTGATGGACTTATGGTTGGACATAAGCAGTAATTTCCATTCTCCACTAGTTGGTTGACGCAATGAAAACAAGCTGATTTGAAATTGTTTCAAATTGATGGCTTCATGCTCTCTTGTTCTCCCTCCCCGTCCCCTTCCCTAACCTCTTGATGGCTTCCACCCTCTTCCCTTGACGGTCACATTCTTCCACTTTGTTTTGTCTCCCTCTGAGTCATCCCCCTTGCTCTCTTTGGGTTTTTTTCGTCCTCTTATTGATCGAGTCTCTGGAGGTGGTGGGTGTTCTTGCTATTATTTTAAGTTTTTATATAGGGAGATGGGATTTGAGGGCTTGGGATCCCAATCCGGTGGAGGGGTTCTCTTGTCTTTCATTTTTCTTCATCCTTTGCTCCCGGTCTCCCATTCAGGAACCTTAGTGTTCTCTTCTCTATAGAATGTTAAAATTCCTAAAACGAAGTTCTTAGCTTGATAAGTTTACATGGTAGAGTAAACACCCGAGATCGTATTTGGCGGCTATCTACCTTTCTTTTGCATGTGCAATGGTGCATTCTTTGTAGAACCAGGTGGTGGATCTTGATTGTCTCACGATAGGTTATCAATTTGCTCATTCCCTTTGGAGTCGATGCTTCAGTGTGTTTGGGGTTGCTATGGTGTGTACAGGGATCGTTGTTCTATAAACGCGGAAATCCTCATGAACTCTCCCTTTCATGATAAGGGGAGGGTCTTGTGGCAGGCTGCTTGTGCCCTTTATGGGCATCCATCTGTCAAATTTTTTTTTTTAATTATCAGCTTGGTATTATTCTTTTGGACTGGAGTCATTTCTTATAGGTAGGAGGACTCCTTTTGTGGGCTTGTTTTTTGTATGCCTTTGTAGATTCTTTCATTTTTCTCGACGAAAGCTTGGTTTCTTTGGAAAAAACCATTTATCCTCCCAGCAATTCACCTTGATGGGGTAAAATTGTTCTCAAGGCTTCATCATAGTTGATGGTAAATTCTTCTAGATCATGATTGACGGTAAGTATAAAGGAAGTCAAGCTAGGATTACATAATTTGGACAAGACTCTTTCTCCAGCTTAGCTGGACCTCTCTTGACTGGCTTATGAACTCAGTGTTTAAATATTTGCTAAATTTGCCTCTCACCTTCAAACTTTTTAAGGAACACAAAGATGAAGACTTTGTTATTTGGGGAGAAAAGCTTTTAAACAAAAGAGATTTTGTTATAGAGATAAGAAATTTTCTGTTCTAACGAAAAAAGAGATAATAAAGTTTTGGCAACCGTGGCAGAAAAACCAACATCATACTCTCTTTTGGAAAAGGAAAGATGGGCCCGTCATCTTTGTAGTTCTGATCCCAAATTTTCTAGAAAAAATGAAGTGCGAAAGATAACAGTCTGTCTCCCTCTCCCTCTTCTTATAAATATCAACGTTGAAAGGAGTTAATGGCCTTGAGAATTTATCCTAGAGAACATAGAATCTCTTCCTATCCACATTTATGGTCCTACATCTGCCAATGACTCTAAGACATGAATCAAGTGTGATGATGACACACTAGTTAGCT
The DNA here is from genome assembly GCA_036850905.1 of Luffa acutangula. Lineage (NCBI taxonomy): Eukaryota > Viridiplantae > Streptophyta > Magnoliopsida > Cucurbitales > Cucurbitaceae > Luffa > Luffa acutangula. The sequence goes on from CM072090.1 coordinate 33,859,220, forward strand.
CAAGAGAGCATTGTTCCTCTCTTCTTAAGCCCCAAATTTTAGAGTAGGAGGACGAGCATCCCATTGCAATTTAACAAGATGACATCCACGGTCCTGAGGAGGTATCTGTCTCTGTACTGGTAAATGGTAATCACTTTGGAAGGGATTTTTAGAGGGGGGAGGAGAGACAGAGAGGGACACTCGATGAAACTGCTTGGGCCAATGTGAGCATCCCTCCTTTTGAAATATGAATATTCCTACTTGTCTAGCCTAGATGTGATCTTTTTTTACTATTGGGTTCCGGATGAGGTCTTAGGTTTCATCCAAGAGTACCAAGGTAGTTGGAAGGAAAATATTCTGCCTTAGCATCCTCTTCTCTACTTTCAACAAATAGGAGACTACAAATTCTATTTTGACCCATATCTTATGACCCCTACCCACATCTCAAAATGATCATCTATTCTTTCTAACAGACGTTGTCAAGAAAAGCCCTAATATAATTTAATTGAATGGCCTTGTTGGTGGCTTTTTTTTTAATTATCATTATTATTTAATTTTTTAATTTTTATAATTTTATTTTGAAAATTGAAACAATCGGGGAGGATTAAGAGTGAGGAAGATCTCAATCACTTGCTTTGGAGTGTGATTTTGCTCGCTCGGTTTGGTGACACATAAGACATAACCATACCAAAAGTTTAACAGAGAAAGTTCCAACACTACATAGAAAAATTATAGTGGATCAAAATGTGGTGTGCGTGAGGATTCCTTAAAAAATCAATTTTGACAAAGTTGCAGAGAAATGGACAAATAATTTTTCTTTTGCAATTTATCCTGAATATTAATCCCTTGGCTTGCAAAGAGAAAAACCAAAGGAAATCTTTGATTTTGTTTAGATATTCGTACTTCTACAGAGCTTTCCTCAGCTTCTTAGCCTTAGAGAAAGAGGAAGAAGCAATAAACTTGCAAATAGTTTGTTAGCACAGAAATTTCTGTTATCTATTGTTGGTATACTTTCATGAATAAAAGATATACAAAAATAGGATTAGGATTTTTCTATCAGAGGTTTGGTTAACTTCTAAATGGTCGGATCTATTCAAGAGCCATCACCTGAACTGTTTGGTGGTCTTTGTATTTAAATATACAAAGTTATTATTATATTGTGCTTCACACTCAAGCTTAGAGCACTATTGCCCTCTAGTGTGCTGTAAATACAATATATTTTTTTTTCGTTTTCTGTTTTTTGTTTATGATTTTGTTCAGTTGGTGGAATTAAGCATTTCTGCAATGTTGTTGGTTGAGTTTTTGCTTTTTCTCTATTCCAAATGCTTGGTACTAAGATAATGTAATAAAAATTTTCAGACTGCAATTGGGGGAGGTGGTGGAGATATTGGCAAGAAAATTAATCATGGTGGCGGTGATGGTGGAGATGATGACGGTGATGACGACGATTACTATGATGAATTTGATGATGGGGATGAGGGAGATGAGGGTGGCCTGTTTCGGAGAAGGAAATTTCTAGAAGAGGTATACAATTTATTAGTGATAAATCTGTTGCTATTGTTTTAATGGGCGCAATTTTAGCACTAACTTTGTATTTGCTCTAGCTTTTTGATCGTAAATTTGTAGATGCAGTTTTAAATGAGTGGCAGAAGACAATGATGGATTTGCCTGCTGGATTTCGTCAGGCTTATGAAATGGTAATGCATTTTTCTTATTAATATAATCTTTTTCTTGGAGGAACAGGAAATATTGTATCATTTTCTTGTAGTGTTAATTACTTTAGTCTTGAACTTTGGCTAGATGCTGACAGATTATTTTTTCCAGGGTTTAGTTAGCTCGGCTCAAATGGTAAAATTCTTAGCAATAAATGCCAGGCCAACCACAACCCGTTTCATCTCACGAACACTGCCTCAAGGAATCTCACGGTCTTTTATTGGCAGGTGATTTTCTTTTAAAACCTCATTTACAATCTACATGGCCTTTCATTCATTATGTAATTGACTTCAATTCTTTTGCCAATTCACCAATCTTGGAGGGGGTGAAAACTGGGGCACTCGCTTAGAAGATACCAATTCTCTATTAATCATCGACGACTTAATATTAGATTGTTAACCTATTTCAAGCAATGAGATAGTGTAATGTCTAATTCTAAATTATTATACAAGATATTTAATCTTGCTGGTATTACATTTTATGGTCGAAGCTTTACTGGGCATTTATTATCCTTTTTTAAGCAATGAGATAGTGTAATGTCTAATTCTATATTATTATACAAGATATTTACTCTTGCTGGTATTACATTTTATGGTCGAAGCTTTACTGGGCATTTATTATCCTTGGTTACAATGTTCACTCCTCTAACTTCGAGCAGGTAGTTGTGTTTAGGGGTTCTGATTTGTTGTTATTGCTTATATTTTATGACTCATTGCTCCTTCCTCCCTCTAAGTTCCTTGCTCACAACCTTTTGTTCTTTCATAGACAAGCATGGTAGATAAAGGACATACTTCACCAAAAGCATTATTGTCCTAACAGATGGTTGGGTTTCAAATTTTGTAAGGATGCCAATGGCCTTTTTTCTGTGGATCAAAAGCTGTCCCAAGTATTGAAATTTTTTAATAACAAATTGTTAACATGTGGATGATATAGAATTTCCAACTCAGGTTTTGGGGAGGTAGGGCAGGGATAAGATTTGTACCCATACAAGGCAGAGTGAGCGAGGCCACCAGAATTTATCTAGTCACATTAAAAATAAAGGAGAGCAAGAATAAGAAGCCTTAGAGAGAGCACACCAATTGGATGCAAGAAATTTAATGAACCCCAACAATTTAAGGTTTCTTGTCCGACCAAATTTCCCATAGCACAGCAGATATGAATATTGTAAACTAGATCAATGAATCTATTATAATATTTCTCAATATTAAATATCCTAGTTCCCTTTTCCTTTCTAGGAAAGAAATTATTAAATCAATGATATAATTTCTGTGATGGTTTCCAACTCTTGAATTTTCTTTGGACATGATAACTAGGTTTATTTCAGTGAAAGACTGCATGCTCTCTTGGAAAAAGTATATATACACATATATATTTAAACTTTAACTTACGACATCATATATTTGCCCAGGATGTTAGCAGATCCTGCCTTTCTCTATAGGCTTCTTTTAGAGCAGGCTGCTACAATTGGTTGCTCAGCTTGGTGGGAAATAAAGAATCGCAAGGATAGGTTTGTCATTTAGTCTTATGTAAAACTTTATTCAAATATTTATTTAATTTGCTTGGCTTACAAACTTTTGTATTGTTGTGGCTCCAGGATAAAACAGGAATGGGATCTGGCGCTCATTAACGTTCTCACAGTAACTGCATGCAATGCTATAGTTGTTTGGTCACTTGCTCCCTGTCGTTCATATGGAAATACATTCCGATTTGATTTGCAAAATACATTACAGAAGCTTCCCAATAATATATTTGAAAAAAGTTATCCTATGAGGGAATTTGACTTGCAAAAGAGAATCCATTCATTCTTTTACAAAGCTGCAGAGTTATGCATGGTCGGTATAACTGCAGGAGCAGCTCAAGGCGCTTTGTCCAATTTTCTGTCCAGTAAAAAGAAGGAAAGGTATAGATTATTCCAATTTGACAATAGAAATGCTTATTGGTGCTCCATTTTACATGACTTGGAATTGTGTACTTGTTTGCCAGGTTATCAGTATCAGTTCCAACTGTGAGCACCAATGCTCTTGGTTATGGCGCTTTTCTCGGGCTCTATGCAAATCTCCGGTATCAGTTATTATGTGGTTTTGACAGAGCAATGATCAATCATTTTGATGTTATTGGAGTGGCTCTGTTTTTCAGCTCTGCATTGAGGTTTGAACTTTTTCCCCCTTGTGAAATTTCTATCGCATTTATGTGTAGAGCCTTGAACTTGCCAGTTTTTCTTAAAATCTCTGGTTTAAACAAAGTGTTGAGTAATCTTATCGAAAAAAGTAAAGAATGATCCCTAAAAGTATTTTGGAATTGTATGTAGGGTTTTGAATGTTCAACTAGGAGAAAGATCAAGACTTGCTTGGCTTGGAGTGGAGGCAGACCCACTGGTTCAGTCAAGTGATCTCTTGAAAAAGGTTTACAACCGACCTTCCGAAGACGGTAGTAGGTCTTCCTCAAAATGGTTTATTTCAAAGAATGCCATAATTTCTGGTCTTGGACTTCTCGGTCTCAAACAGACCGGTGCTGACTCCGTCTCTGAAGGTGAATCAATACCTAAAGCACGGAGGAAGAGAATTGTTCGGAAAAAGGTAACGGCAGGTTCGTCGTGATCTTTCATCCAATCAATGCATTCTTCATTACCCAGTTTTGCAGTATGACGATAGATTTGGTGCAAAGTCGCCGTATAAATCTTTGATAAAAGTTAGTTGCTAGGTGGATGATATTTCCTTTCGATGTAACCTGTGATCAAACTGGAGGAATTCATTTTAAACTGAAGTGATGCAATTGTTGTAAAATCGCCCGTGTAGGGATTTTTCTTCATTCGTTGGGTTGGTGTTTTCCACAACCTAGATTTAGTGTTTAATAGTTTTCATTTGGTATTGTCACTTTACTGGACAAGGTTATCAAAGTAGTCTCAGTATGAAACTACAAAATTAAACGACGGGTGGAACTTGGTGCCAAGGTGAAGGAAATATACACGAGGCTTCTCAATGTATTGTCATGTATGAGTTGAGATCTTTGGTCAACTCGGGTCATTGAACGTCCTCAAACAATACACATCATTTTAATTAGGGTGTTCAAATTTGGACTAAAAACTGATACGATTGAACTGACGTCAGCCGGCCGGTTTGATTATTGCTTCAATTGGAATTGGTTTTATCTTTGAAAAAACCGATGGGTCGGTCAGTCGGTCTAATAAAAAAGTCAAAAACCTCAAAAAGTCAAAAACCGATTGACCCTCCGTCTACCACAAGATCACGAAGGGGAGAGAGTAGATGGCATTAACGCAGTCTTAAAAGAGAAATTAAAGCTCCAGTCTTAATAGTTAACGCATTTGTGTCAAATTGGTAAATAAGGATTTTGAAATCCAAGTCTTTGATCCCTTTTTCATCCCTCCTTTCATCTCTTCTTTGCACACCACTCTTTTCTCCTCTTGTCTTCAAATTCCTTTCTCCTCTTCTTCTCTCTACTCCATCTTCTTCCTTCTCTCTCCCACCCACATGCAATGTCGACTTCTCCTTTATTGCTTGCTGTGGTCGGAGTTATATTTTACACCTTGTCGAGGTTGAAGTTTCGGGATTTTTACCTTTCTTAAATCGGCCGAATCGATCGGTCGGTCGTTTAACGACAGAACTCCATAAAAAATCGTCAGTTTTCATTAGATGGAAACCGACTTGGTCGGTTCGGTGTTGGTTTTTGTTCAAAACCAACTTCGACCGATCGATGGACACCCCTAATTTTAATTGTAATGTCATTGTCATTCATCACAACCAGAGGATGAAAATCTTGAAGATGTCAATATTGATGATCCCATTTGAGGATATATCAATGGATATTTTAAGCATAATCATATACAATATTGTGTGTGTGTTTTTTTTGTAAGACTTAATAACAAGCTTCATATCATTAATTATTAATTATTAGCTAAATGCGTGCATTGATACCATAATAAATAACATTGAAGATTGAAAACAAATATGAACTTTAATGATTTATTGAAAAAATTTAGTCATACAAGAACTAGATTCAATAATAAGATGATGTCTTTGGATTCCTATATCTATGTTAATGTAATTGATTTGATGTTGATTATATTGCTCTCAAGTTATTCTATTTTCAAAATTTGTGACATAATTTGAAGTATGTCATACATGCCTGTCAACATTGACTCCAATCTTTTTCAAAAAAAAAAAAAAAAAGCATCGACTCTAATGATACATCAAGTCATGTTCCATTTAAATGAAAATATTATGAAAATGAAGATAATATATGTTTCTAATTCCGAATTAGGATCAAGTGAAGTATGTAAAGACCTTTGTATATAGATTGGAGTATTACAAAATTGTTCATCTCCCCTATAAGTACCATAATCATTTGAATGATATGGTCACTACTATTATAGTCATATAGTCATATTGTCATTGTTCATACTTAGTGTTCAAACTCATTCTCGCAAACTTGAATTGAGACCTTATCAAATCAAGAATCATAATTCATGTGCCTTCTAAATTTTTCCCCAATTTACCACCTCCATTTTCCACATCAACATCATCATCATTATTACCTTCCTTGTTTTTATTGACCTTCCAGTTGCTCTTTTACAGTAGTTAAATTGTAGTGTGTGAAATGCAAGTTTTATGTAAAAAAGTCCATTAAATGATCACCACCACTATTACTTGAATTAATACTTAATACCTTTTCATGGACGCACACATTGCATGTTTAAAAGCCTTTGTTTTAGCAGCACTTGCAACTTTTGGATGTAGATCACCTTTTGAGCATCATCAAAGTGTGTAAGTCGAACTCATATATATAGAGGGAATCATTGCCTCCTCACACCTGGTTTAGCCCTAATCTCAAGCAAATTGAAGTAGTTAATAGTTTTTGCTACATTATTTGTTTTGTCTTTCTCACTTGGGTTAGTCCCATTCTCAAACAAATTGGACTAGTTAATAGTTTCTACTAATAATTTGTCATTGTCTACGATATCCATTATTTTTAGCTTCATATTGTAGTTACATAAGACCAATTGTTGCAACTTCTAGTATGCTAGTCGATTGATCTTATGTCGCAATTTCTTTTATGCTAGTCAATTACATTATGTAGTGTGTATCAATATGAAAGATACTTCAATATATTTCACATGCGGAGGAGGAAATAAGTTGTGATGAAATCTTTTTATTACCAAATCTCGAATAGTGGGAGAGATTGTTCCATCAATCATGTAAATAAAATAAGTATTGTATGACAAAATTGAAAAGGATACTCAATTCTTAATTTACATATGAGCTTTAATGTATTGCTTGGATTCATTCTATTATAAGATGCAACAATGACAATATATCCAAGAAGCACTTTATTTTTGTATCTCTAGAATATGTTAATTAGAAAAAATCATAAGTGAGTTACTGTACAAATTACCATTTAAGTAGAATATTTGAGAGAGAATACAAACCTTGTTCCTAAAATAAGTTATTTCATGGCTATTTAGGAAAAGTTGGATGCACAATATCAATTAGATTTGAGTTGTCCTTTACATATGTTGTATATTGATATGTTGGATTCTAATAATAAGTTACCTAGTATTAAAAACATCCTATATTAGTTAAGAAAAAAATTGTGCACTAACATTTTAGATGAGCAGAAGTTTGATTTCTTTTTCTTTTTTTTTTAAAAAATTCTTTTTTAATACTTTCAACCTCTAAATTAATTAAATACATGCATTCAAATCCCAAGCTTTTTCTACATCCACAACAACGAAAGTACTTTTTCACTCTTTCATATACCAGGAGATTTCACTTGGAAAAGAAAATGTTCCATACTTATTATTAGAATATGCAGGGAGTAGATAAAACTTGTTTGAGATCTTCATTAATAGTGCAAGCCATATAAATAGGCACCAAGAATACAACTTATCAGTTAGTTTGAATAACTATCATGAAAACTAATATAACTAACTGACTTTGACTAGAAACTAATTACAAGTTTCTGTTTATCCTAATACTCCCCCCTCAAGATGGACTCATGAAGTTAACCACACCCATCTTGGACAATATGTAAGAAAATGAAGACTGTGGAAGAGCCTTGGTGAAGATGTCGACCAGCTGAGGACTGGACTGGATGGAGAGAAGTTTGATAACACCAGCAAGGACTTTCTCTCGGATGAAGTGGCAATCGAGCTCAATGTGCTTAGTTCTCTCGTGAAAGATAGAGTTAGAGGCAATGTGGATTGCAGCATTGTTGTCACAAAACACAAGAGATGGTGAAGGAGCAGGGACTTGGAGGTCTTGAAGCAACTGATGAAGCCATACAATTTCACAAGACACAGCTGCCAGTGCACGGTATTCAGCCTCTGTTGAAGAACGTGAGACTGTGGTCTGCTTCTTTGCTTTCCAAGAGACCAAGGCTTCCCCCAAAAAATGCAGAATCTCGTAGTTGACTTTCTGGAGTCAAGGCATGATGTCCAATCGACATCAACAAAGGCACGAATTTGGAGGGAAGTGGAAGCAGACAAGAAAATGCCTTGGCCAGGAGAACTTTTTAAGTAGCGAAGAAGTGTGTGAGCAGCTTGCAAATGAGAGGTTCTGGCTTGGCGACATATTGGCTTAAACGGTGGACAACAAATGTGATGTCTGGCCGTGAGATGGTGTGAGATAAAGTAGTTGTCCCACCATCCGGCGATATAACGTGGGATCAGGTAACTTGTCACCATTATCAGCCTGCAATTTGCTGTTGGGATCCATGGGCAAATTGGATGGTTTGGAAGCAAGTAAACCAGTATCTTCAATCAACTGGAGAGTGTACTTTCTTTGGGATAAAAAGATGCCTTTAGACGATCTAGCAATCTCTAGTCCCAAGAAGTATCGGAGAGGGCCAAAGTCCTTAAGTTTAAATGTGTCATGAAGTAGGACCTTTAGCTTGTCAATCTCAACCTGGGAAGCACCCGTGATGATGATGTCATCGACTTACACTAATAAGGCAACAAACAAGCTACCAGTGCCCTTCGTGAAGAGAGAGTAATCAGATTTGGATTGGTTGAATCCAAGTCGTAAGAGGGCTGATGAGAACTTGTCAAACCACTGGCGGGATGCCTGTTTCAATCCGTAGATTGACTTGTGCAGTTTGCAAACGAGGCGACTGTTATGAGGTGTGGCACTGTGCTTGTAACCAAGTGGTAAGTCCATATAGACCACCTCGAATAAGTCTCCATGTAAGAATGCATTGTTGACATCCAATTGGATTAAGGGCCATTGAAAGGAAGCCGCCAACGTGAGTAAGACTTTAATGGTTACAAGTTTGGCCACGGGGGAAAATGTCTCGATATAGTCAATTCCCTCTTGTTGCGTGTACCCTTTGCAACGAGACGGACCTTGTATCTCTCAATTGAACCATCAGCCTTATGCTTGATCTTTAAGATCCATTTGCAACCTATCGAATGTTTGCCTTCCGGTAAAGGTACAACTGACCATGTTTGGTTGTTCTCCATGGCATTTAGCTCAACAGTCATGGCATCTTTCCAATGTTCGAAAGGACAGCCTGATGATAGAATTGAGGCTCATATGATGCTGAAGCATTGAGAACAAATTGTTTATAAGAAGGAGACAGTCGATTATAGGACAAGTATTTCTGCAAGGGAAACTTGTGACTTGTCGATGGATATGAGTTTGTCTCAAGAAGGCTGCAATGGAAGTCTTTCAAGTAAGTGGGTTGCTTTACTTGGCAAGTGGATCTCCTTGGAGGTGCAACAGAAGTTGAAACTGAAATTGGAGATGTAGATGCAGCACAAGGGGCTGAAGTTGAAGTTGAAGCATTTCTGCTATGCTGTGTAGTGTCACCTGAAGCTGAAGTATCAGCTTGGGACAACTCAGGTAATGAATCTGTACAAGGAGTAGCAATAGGACAGGAGCTGTTTGCAGGGCAAGGAGTGCCAACATAATTGAAGGATTTTGGTAAGACTAAGTCCGGAAACATATCATGAACATCACTCTGAATTGTAATGTAATGAAATGGGAAGATATGCTCGTGAAATATGACATTGCGAGACACAAAGAACCGCTTGTGTTGAATGTCATAAAGTTTGAATCCCTTCATGCCTTGGGGATAGCCAACAAAGACCGAAGGAATAGCCTTGGGATGAAATTTCAAACGATTAGTATTTCAAGAAGAGGCAAAACAGAGGGAGCCAAATACCCGAAGCTGTGTATAATCAGCTTGTTTGTTATGCAACCGGTAGAAAGGTGTTTGTCAGTTCAACACAGAGGATGAAGTCCGATTAATAAGGAAAGATGTTGTCAATATGCACTCGGACCAGAATTTTATTGGAACTCTGGATTGGAATAAGAGGGATCTTGCAACATTCAACAGATGTTGATGTTTTCTTTCCACAATGGAGTTCTGTTGAGGGCATTCCACACAAGAGAACTGATGAAGAACTCATTTGGTTTTGAAAAATTCGGTGAAGGAGAGCTCGGGAGCATTGTCTGAGCGGAAGCACTTGATTGATGCTCCAAATTGAGTCTCGGCATATGCAAAAAATTGTGGAATGATCTTCAACGCATCTGATTTGTTTTTCATTAAGAAAGTCCAAGTATACCGCGAGAAGTCATCGACAAAAGTTAGAAAATATCGATAATCAGAGAAGGATGGTACTTGGTATGGTCCCCATGTGTCACAGTGGACTAATTCAAAGGGCTTATCAGCAACTTTGGTATGAGATTGATAAGACAATCTGCACTGTTTTGCTAAGGGGCAGATGAAGCAAGGATGAGAGCTAACAGAGGTAGAAGAAGAAAGGTGTAAGACATTCTTTAACGCAGCCAAATGTTTAGTAGATGGGTGACCAAGGCGGTCATGCCATGTATTTGGATTATAATGTGAAACTATATGACAAATGACTTTATTAGTAAAAGCATTAGAGAATTCTTGTTGGAGTAAGTATAAGTCTTGCCAAAGTTTAGCTTGCCCAATCATCCTCAAAGAAGAATTGTCCTGGATGATGCAAGAGTCACCAACAAAAGTTATCAGTACAGGTAAGCTAGCAGTCAGTGCACTGACAGAAATGAGGTTGAACTGAAAAGAGGGAATAAACAAGACATTCTTCAAAGTAATGGTGGATGTCAAGTGAATATCTCCAATAAAATCAACAGTGATACGGTTCTGGTTTGGTAGGGTGACAGTAAATCCAGAAACAGGCAGCAAAGTGGAAAATAAGTCTTTTGAATAACAAATGTGTGTGTAAGCGCCCGAGTCAATAATCCAGCTATTGGGGATAGGTATGAGGTTAGAATAAGTACCTGCCACATGGGAATTAGCAGTAGATGTTGGCTCAGAATCAATCTTAACAGCAGCAAGGTGAGATTGAAGCATTGTCAAGAGGTCTTGACACTATTCTGTAGACAGATTCGGTAGAGAAGGGGAGCTTGTTTCAGCTTTAGGCTGTGAATTGGCAGGCGCATTAGAAGAATTGGAATTGCTCCTTTGATTTCGATAGCCTGGGGGGTAGCCATGGAGTTTGTGAAAGGATTTGGAATTCCCCAATTCCGTTAAAGCGGAAGTGTAATTGGGACCAATTCGTAGTTAATTTTGTTTATCCAAAAATATTATTGCATTGGTTAAAACATAGAACAAATTCTATACAAAGTTAAGGCTAAGCATACAAAATTTATTAGATCTAAATCTAAAGGGGAGAAGCAAACATACCGTCGTTGACGACTCTGAATACTTCAAGAATGATTCTTGATTGCTCTGCAACAACGAAGAACACCACCATTTGATCTTCCCCGCCATGACTCTGAGATTAGGAACGTAGTTGTGGGACTACCTAATCTTGAATGGGAAAAACTCTAGAGAGAAAATTCTCCCTAGAGTTCTTGGGTTGAGAGAATATGAGAGGGAGACTAGAGAGAATGCAAGTGCATTCTTGTGGCCTTATGTTGTTGTACCTAAACCCTAGGTTTAATGTTCTATTTATAGGAGAAAGGTCATGAATAAAATATTCATTTAAAACCAATTATTTCCATAACTGAATTAATCTTTTCCATAATTAATCAATTCCATGACCAACCAATTCCATGACCAATCAATTCCATAATTGATTAATCTTTTCCATAAATGATTGATCACTTCCATAAGTGATTAAATCATTTCCATAAATGATTAATTACTTCCATAAGTGATTAATCATTTCCATAATTATTTAATTTCTAATTAATTAATTCTTTAATATTAATTAATCACCAATTAAATATCATATATTTAATTTCAGACCTTCTATTAGTTAATTAATTAATTACCCAATTAAATATCATATATTTAATTTGAGGCCTTCAATTAATTAATTCTATAATATGAATCAAATTCATATTAAAATTTGAACTCCTTCAAATTCTCTTATATCCTATAAATTTAATATGAATCAAATTCATATTAATATTTGAACTTCTTCAAATATGTATTTCTCTCATAGACTATAGTTTAATTAAATCTCATTTAATTTAAACTAAATTGAATAATTAATTAATTCATCTTCTAATTAAATACCATATATTTAATTAGACATATATTTGAACTCTTTCAAATATATCAATCTCTCAATATTATAAAGTTTAATCTCAAATTGGACTTTATATTTTAATGTATCACCATACATTATATTAATTTGTATCTCGTACAATTAACTTAATTCCCAATATGAATTTGAACTATTCAAATTCTCTCAAGATATATTTGTTCCTAATTACTCTTTACGAGCTAGCAGGGGGACCTAATGGACCTACAGATCAGAAGCTCCAATGATATGAGGTTAATAGATTAAACTCATTAATCAGGTTAATCAATATTCATTAACTGTGGGTCATTCCACTAAAGACCCACAACTGAACTCTTCTCACTGTAGAACATTTCTGTGTCCATGGATGTAGACCTATGCCGGTAAGTCAATCCTTCACGAGTGTTCATAATCACAGCTGGGTCAAATTACCATTTTACCCCTGTGTTACATCTGTCTCCTTAAGTACCAGCGCTCCTCTAATGAACAACCTGTTTATGGTCCAACCATTAAACAGAAAGTCCCTCTCGGGCCAGTGAGAGGGCGGGATTCCTTTGTTCAAGTCCCGAAGTCACCACTTAAGGGAACACTTATCTACTTCACCTAGAAGCGGGAAGGAGTGAATTCCTTCTTGTGTTGTCATGTCCCCAGCCTCCCACTCGATCTTGTCCCTAAAAAGGAAGGTATATTGAGTCGGCGTATTGGCCACTCTCACCCATGCTAATCAAAGGACAATCCCTCATGAGAAGGAGTTCATGACACACTCAGGATTAAGACTGAGTTACCTAGGTCATCCTATTGAAACAGTAACCTAATTAATTAACGGTGTTATAACTAATGGTTGACTATTTCGTGGTCCGGTCTTATGCAAACTCATTGCATAGGATACCCCCACTTGCATGTCTACTACATGGACGTTTTGGATCAATACGTCTGTATCAAATACAAAGCGGGCCGTATCTCATAGTGTTACCAGGATAAGGTACCCAACCTTATCCTTGTACTATACACTATAGACCTTTTAGGTTCTTACTTGAACATCGATCCTTGTATGTCCCCACATACTAGTTCAAGTTACATACAAACAACCTTGGATCTTAGTTTATTGGATTTGGGTCAAATTGTGCAATATTTAGCAATAACACTTTATTGTAGAAACTCAATAACACTTTATTGAAACAAGTATACAATTTGTTTACATTCACTATCGACGAGTTTTAGGGCATAAAACCCAATAGTTTGTAGCACTTGTCGACAATATGAACAAGAACTCCACAGTGACTGCACACAGGTCGCTCTTTCTTCTTTGTGTTCTGAGAACGACTAGAGGAATTAGTGGAATTTTGTAAAGCTTTAGCAAGAAGAGCTGCAACATTCACATCAGGCGTGGGAAAAGGAAGAATCGAAGCACGCTGTTCCACTTCTTGAGCCACAAGGGAAAAAACTCGAGTGATTGAAGGTTCCTATTCCATCAAAAGAAGTTGTTTGCGAACTTGACCAAACGAGTCATTTAGCCCATGAGAAAAGCCATGACGCGTTCTGTTTGGAAGTACTTGACAAGTTCTTTTACACCACCACAGGTACAACGACCGCAAGAACATGAGGGCCGATAAGAGATAAGCTCATTCCAAAGTGTCTTCTGTTGGGTTTTATGCCCTAAAACTTGTAGATAGTAAATGAAACAAATTAATCGATCTCAATAAAGTGTTATTTGAGTGATTCAGTAATTGGGTTATTGAATAATCGAGTTTGCATTAATAAACCCTAAATCCAATAAACTAAGATTCAAGGTTGTTTAAATGAAACTTGGACTCGTATGTAGGGACATACGGGGATCAGTGTCCAAGTAACAACCTAAATGGTCTATAGTATAGGGATAAGGCTGGGTACCTTATCCTGGTGACACTATGTGATACGACCCACCTTGTATCCGATATAGATGCAATGATCCAAAGCATCCATGTAGGAGACATGCGGGTGGGGGTATCCTATGCAATGAGTTTGCATAAGACCGGACCGCGAAATAGTAACCACTAGATGTAACGTCGTTAACTAGTCTAGGTTTCTATTTCAATAGGATGACCTAGGTAACTCAATCTCAATCCTGAGTCTGTTATGAACTCCTTTTCAGGAGGGATTGTCCTTAGATTTGTATGGGTGAGAGTGGCCTGCTCACCGACTCAATATTCCTACCATTTCAGGGGCATGACCGAATGGGGGTTGGGAACATAACAGTACAAGATGGAATTCACTCTTTCCCCTGTTGGGGTAAGTAGATGTGTGTTCCATTAAGGGCTGATTCTGGGGCTTGAACAAAAGCGCGCTGTCCTCTCCTGGCTTGAGAGGAATTTCTGTTTAGTGGTTGGACCCTAAACAGGTTGTTCATTAGAGGGATCGGTGGTACTTAAGGATCCAGAGGTAACCCAGGGGTAAAACGGTAATTTGACCCAGCTGGTGTTATGAACACACGTGAAGGATTGACTTACTGCTATTGGTCAATATCCGTGGACACAGAAATATTCTACAGTGAGAAGAGTGCAACTGTGGGTCTTTAGTGGAGTGACCCACAGTTAACGAATGTTGATTGACTCGGTTAATGAGTTTAGCTGATCAATCTCGTATCGTTGGAGCTTCTGATCTGTAGGTCCATTAGGTCCACCTACTAGCTCATAACGGGTTCTGAGATAATTTAGTCTTGGTATTAAAGGGAATGAATATAATGTATGGAGATACATTATAGTATAAAGTTTAATTAAAGAATTAAACTTTATAATTAATTTTGAATATGATTCGAAATTAATTATTGAGAGAATAATGAATTTAATTAAATATGTGATATTTGATTAATTCATGAATTAATTAATTGGGGAATTAATTAATTTAATTTAGTTTGGTTAAATGTGATTTAATCAAATTAATACTATAGTTTATATTAATGTACATTATGATGCACATTAAAACTATAGGTTAAATGAGAGAGATTAAAATTGAATATGATTCAATTGTAAAATTAATTAAATATTTGATATTTAATTAATGAGAATTCAATTAATAGAATTAATTGAATGACCAATTTAATTCAATAGAATATGATTCAAATTGAATTAAAAAACCTTATATTATAATTTATTTAATTAATATTGATTTAATTAAATTAATTATAATTAATTAATTAAATGATTATTATTATTTAATTAATAGACGGCCAAGATCGTTTAGATTTGATCCAACGATCTAGATGGAGTAGGGTTTTAACTTTCCCCACTTATCGTTAAGTGGAGAGGGGGTTACCCATCTCATCTGGCTCATTCTCATTTTTACGATAGACACAGAAGAGTCGTTTTTCTCTCTATTCTTTCTCTAAAAAATTCCAGCAATTCCTTTGCTGTAAAATTCCCATCCAAGACCAAAAATTGATTCCCACAAGCCAATCTCGAATTCCAAGAGTCATAGTGGGTGATCCAACGTGGTGGTGTGCGTTGGGAGGAAGAATAACGTACATTGGAGCATTGTGATGTGTTCTTCAATTCCATGTAAGTTTCCTTAGATCTAAATAAATTTTAGATCTAATTATTCAGCATGCTTAATCTGTAATAGTTTAATTTAGAAATTGTTTCTAATTTTAATCTGTCAACGTATTGGTTTTTCTAAAATTGAAATTAAAAACGAGATTGTTCTTGATTGCTTCCGCTGCCAAAAGGGATTTTAATCCTTCAATTGGTATCAGAGCCATCTCGGTAATTGATTTCAATTAATGAAAATTGCGTTGGTTTTGGTGGGATTATGCATTATGAATGTGGTTTGCTGAAAAACTGTTTTGGTTATATTTGGCCTTAGATTTACAATTTTGTATGATTTGATCATGTAAGGGCCCATGTTTTTGGGGCAAAAATATTGTAAATCGAGTCTTGTAAGTCCATGTCTAGAGTTTTAGGATCAATTTGTTGATTGGCGTTCGAATCGGGATCAATTTTGGTGAAAAACTGCTGCTGGAATCGAAGGCAGCAGGCAGTCCAGAGGCGTAGCGTCGCGACGCTGAAGAACGGAGGCTGAAAAAAATCGGGACAGCGTCGAGACGCTATGCCTTCAGCGTCTCGACGCTGACGGAAGTTTCCAGATTCACGGATCGTGAGCGAGACGTGTGGCGTGATGGTTTCTTCAGGCGGTTATAGAAGAAATCAATTTTGCGTTCATTTTTATTTGAACTTGGGTGGTTGGACTAGATGTTTTGTGCGCGTGCCTGATGTTCGTGAATTCTTGTGTTCGAGCATTAGCGTGGGCAGTTATTCTCAGTTATTTATTTTGGCTTGCGATTTGATCATGGGCGGTCCGGTTCAGTTGAATCCGGTCTGGTTCATGTATTTCTGGTCTGGTTCGAGTGTTATGGGTCCGGTTTGAAGCAGTTCAAGCTGGTTCGGGCCAGTTCTGGAGCGGTTCAAGACTCAGAAGGATAATTAAATTGAAATTATTGTAATTTTCGTTTATTTTAATTATCCTAGGGGCCAATATACCGGTTTTTCAGCTATTTATTGCTTTATGAATGTCATTTAGCTAGATCCCACTATAGGTTAAGCATGTTTCATGCATTTTTATGTTATAAATGTTATAATATATGATAATTATGCATGAATTTAAATTTCATGAGTTATTTAGTATAATTGTTATATTAAATATATGAAATTGGAAAAGCATGATGCATGACATTAATTAAATAAATATAAGATGTTATATTTTATTAATGTAGCATGCATGCTTAGATTTATTTTCATGAGTATTAATATAATAGTTATATTATGAATGAAAATAAATTTCAATGCTTATTTTCATGTTTGATTTAATATAAAATGTTATATTAATAAAATGAAAATGGAATAGCATTGGGCATGACATTAATTAGATTAATATAAGAGTTATATTATATTAATGTCTAAATTCATGTGATTTTATTTTGTGAATGATTAATTAATATAATCGATATTAATTAAATGAAATTGAAATTGCATGAAGCATGACACCACCTTAGATTAATATAATTGTTATATTATCGGCGTCATGAGCGTTATGGTGTTTAATAATTTGAATTAGATTGTTATTAAGAAACACCATAGAAGCATGTTATAGGGCTAATTATTAAAATTTTATAATAGTTATAAAATTGATTAGAAACCGTCAACCTATAACAAAGAGTTGCATGCAAACATAGGACCTTAGGTTAAAATTGAATTAGTTTTAAAATGTTTAAAATTAATTAGACCTAAGCTCGTCCTTTTAATTCTAATAGGATTAGAATTATATTTTTACTTAGGATTAAAATAGTTTTAATTTACTAAGTAGGAATAGCATTACTATGATTATAAGGGAACTCTCCCGGTGAGGTTCTGTCTAGGCTGGGGTACTTAAGTTGACGGTTTACGGAACACCTCCTACCTGGGAATTGATCCGGAACTTGAGTTGAATTAATCATAGTTTAATGTTAGCATGCAATGTCACTAGGTAATTAAAAGGGTTTAATTCACCTAGACATTAGTGTAAAGACCTTTATATAAGAGATATATACAGGCATAGACTTAGATAGATTCACTTAGCCGGAATTTACCTAAGTAATAGACCCTTTAATTATAAAAATACTTAGTGGGAGGAAATATATCAAAACAAGATTTTCATAAATCAATGTTTTGCTCTCACGTCCTCAAGAGTTCACAATGTGAGGTCCATGCTTGGCCTCGAGTCACCCTGGGAGTGACCCCTACGGATGGTGTTTGCATGGATCATTCGAGGTGAATGAGGGAGTATTTTATAGTAAGTGGGAGCAGGACACGTGTCAACGTATCCTACGATCTCCTCCATTAGGTTGCATCGTGAGATCCCCATGATCTGCCTGCGAGTCACCCTGGGAGCGATCACCCTACGGAGGGCTTGATCATGGGAGTCGGAACAACGCAAACTCCAGAAATGGATAGGGTTTCTTTGGTTCATTTCCAACTTTGACTTTCCCTACGGTAGCATTGTTGGGACCGACCTCTGAAATCTGAAAATGGAGGGTTACACTTACGGGGAATTGTTAAGGTGTTAATAATTTCCTGACCGAAAAAACGGTAGCTAAGAACTATTGGAATATGAGTTATTCTGGTAATAGGGATTGGCTGAGATTGTCTCAATTCAGGGGAGAAGTAGCTGACTGCCCTACGGTAGCTGTTGCTCTAGACCTCTGAAGTATCGTTGCAAAATGAATGTTTATTCTATGGGTCGATCATTACTTTTGCTAAATTGATTGGATTAAAATAATAATAATATTATTGTGTAATGGGTTAATGCAACATCACTAATTAAATTAATTTGTTTGTTTCAGCATGAATCGTTCTTTGTATGCCTCTAATTACACCGTGTGTAATAAAACTGGTATCGCTAATACAACTAAGGAAATGCACTCAAACACTAATTGCGTGGATTTGGTCTTAATTGAGGACTGTCCTCAGGCCCACATGTCTAATTCATCTGAAATTGTTCATGATGAATATGACATAGACTGCTTAGTAAAACTCAATGAAAATAAATGTGATTTATTGGTCATTGAAATGTGTATAGTGGAAAATGATGATACAGCCTGGATCCTTGATTCAGGTGCCACTCATCACGTATGCTCTTCCTTTGAGGGAATGAGCTCCTGACAACAATTAGATGCTGAGGAAACGACTCTCAGAGTTGGGACTGGGAAGTTCATTTCAGCTAAAGCAGTGGGAGACATTAAAATGTTCTTCTCCAGGGAACGTTATATGTTATTAGATAATGTATATATAGTTCCTAAAATAAAAAGAAATTTGATTTCTGTATCTTGTTTGCTTGAACAAGGATATTCAGTGTCATTTTCTGTAAATGAAGCTCTCATTACTAAAAGGGGTGCTGATATCTGTTCTGCAAACTTGGAGAACAATTTATATGTTTTAAGACCAATAGAGTCTAGGGCTATTTTGAACAATGAGATGTTTACAACAGCTGAGACTCAACCTAAAAGGCAAAAGGTTTCTCAAAGTACCTATCTTTGGCACTTGAGACTTGGCCACATAAATCTCAATAGGATTGGGAGATTGGTTAAGAACGGACTTCTAAGCTAGTTAGAAGATGGTACTTTACCTCCGTGTGAGTCTTGTCTCGAAGGTAAGATGACCAAACCGACCTTTTACTGGAAAAAGGTTATCGTGCCAAGGAGCCCTTAGAGCTCGTACATACGGATCTCTGTGGTCCAATGAATGTTAGGGCTCGAGGAGGGTATGAATATTTCATCTCCTTCATAGATGATTATTCAAGGTATGGTTATTTATACCTAATGAGTCATAAGTCTGAAGCCCTTGAAAAGTTCAAGGAGTATAAGGCTGAAGTTGAGAACTTATTAGGTAAGACCATTAAAACACTTTGATCTGATCGAGGTGGAGAGTATTTGGACTTAGAATTCCAGAACTATTTGATAGAACATGGAATCACGTCCCAACTCTCAGCACCAAGTACACCTCAGCAGAATGGTGTATCTGAAAGGAGAAACAGAACCTTGTTAGACATGGTTCGATCTATGATGAGGTATGCTCAGTTGCCTAATTCTTTTTGGGGTTATGCAGTAGAGGCTGCAGTTTATATTTTGAATGTTGTTCCCTCAAAGAGTGTTTCTGAAACACCATTTGAGCTCTGGAAAGGGTGTAAAGCTAGTTTACGTCATTTCAGAATTTGGGGCTGTCCTGCACATGTGCTAGTGGCAAATCCAAAGAAATTTGATTCACGTTCAAAATTATGCCTATTCGTAGGCTACCCAAAAGAAACAAGAGGTGGATATTTCTTCGATCCACAAGAAAATAAAGTGTTTGTATCGACAAATGCTACTTTCTTGGAAGAAGACCACGTTAGAGAATACAAACCACGCAGTAAAATTATGTTGAGTGAACTTTCTGGGGAAGCTACAAATGAATCAACAAGAGTTGTTGATGAGGCTGGACCTTCAACAAGGGTTGTTGATGAGCCCAGTTCAGAGGCTGGACCTTCAACAAGAGTTGTTGATGAGCCCAGTACATCTGGTCAAGCCCATCTTTCTCAAGAGTTGAGAATGCCTCGACGTAGTGGGAGAGTTGTTATTCAACCTGAACTCTATCTGGGTTTAGCAGAAACTCCAGCTGTCATACTTGATGATGGAGTTGAGGATCCATTGACCTTTAGACAAGCAATTAATGATGTGGATCATGACCAGTGGGTCAAAGCTATGGATCTAGAGATGGAGTCTATGTACTTCAATCAAGTCTGGGATCTTGTAGACCTACCTGAAGGGGTAAAACCCATAGGGTGCAAATGGATCTACAAGAGAAAACGAGACGTAGTTGGAAAAGTACAGACTTTCAAAGCTCGACTTGTGGCAAAAGGTTATACCCAAAAGGAAGGGGTGGATTATGAAGAAACCTTCTCTCCAGTTGCCATGTTAAAGTCAATAAGGATACTCTTGTCCATTGCCACGTTTTATGATTATGAAATTTGGCAAATGGATGTCAAGACTGCTTTTCTGAATGGCAATCTTGAAGAGAACATCTTTATGTCTCAACCAGAAGGGTTCATTGCTCAAGGTTAGGAGCAAAAAGTTTGCAAGCTAAATCGATCCATTTATGGGTTGAAGCAAGCTTCCAGATCTTGGAATATAAGGTTTGACACTGCTGTCAAATCTTATGGCTTTGACCAGAACGTTGATGAGCCTTGTGTTTACAAAAGGATTATCAGCGGTTCAGTAGCTTTTCTAGTGTTGTATGTGAAGGGAATAAAAGTCCCCACGCAGCGGAAGCGCATCAATTGGACCTTACGCCGTATATTAATTAACATTAAAATACCGTTACGACAACTCAAACAAAACTTTAAACGAACTTTAAAGTCGCTGTAAAATCGGTTTAAACATGCTAAAATAAATCTAAATTTATTTTTAAAACTTTTCTAAAGAAAAGAGGAAGAACCGTTACAAACCTCCGTTGTAGACTTGACCGTTCTTCGCCAACGATGCTCCACGAACGAAAACGCAACAGCCGCTTTAAGGTTTTCTTCGCTGGAAATTCTTCTTTGATTGACACAATCACCACAGAGGTTACACCGGTATGTCTCTAAGTCTTGGAGGCAAAAGACTTGTGGGAGTCTTTCTCTAAGAGGGAGGCTAGAGAGAATTCTAGGTCTTGTCTTTCAAGAGTATCAAGTGTCATGACCAATTAGGTCTAGTGTTCTATTTATAGAAGAGAGGTCATGAATAAAATATTCAATTAAATCAATCTTTTCCATAATTGATTCAATCTTATTCCTTAATTAATCAATCATGATCAATCAATTCCATAATTGATTAATCTTTTCCACAAATGACTAATTACTTCCATAAGTGATTAGATCATTTCCATAAATGATTAATCACTTCCTTAAGTGATTAATTATTTCCATAATTGATTAATTCCCGGTTAATGAATTCTTTAATTAATTAACCACCAATTAAATATCACATATTTAATTCCCGGCCTAGAATTAATTAATTTGCCCAAGCACATTTTAGGCCTTAAATTAATTCATTCATTATTTTGAACTCTTTCAAACTTCCATAAATTTATATTTGAACTTTTCAAATATTAATTTCTCTCATAATAATATATCAATATATATTATATTTATTTCCCTTAATAAATTGAACATTTTCAATTTACTTTTATTACTTAGTTGCCTCAAATTACTTTACGAGCTACCAGTGGGACCTAATGGACCTGCAGATCAGAAGCTCCAACGATGTGAGATTAATTGGTCAAACTCATTAACCACATTAATCAATATTCGTTAACTGTGTGTACATTCCACTATAGACTCACAGTTGCACTCTTCTCACTGCAGACATATTTTCTGTGTCCACGGATCTAGACCAATATCGACTAGTTAGTCCTTCACGAGTGTCCGTAACACCAGCTGGGTCAAATTACCGTTTTACCCCTGGGTTAACTCTATTTCCTTCAGTACCAATTCTCCTCTAATGAACAACCTGTTTGTGGTCCAACCATCAAACAGAAAACCCTCTCGTGCCATTGAGAGGGTAGGGCCCTTTGTTCAAGACTCGGAGTAACCACTTAAGGGAACACTCATCTGCTTCCCTAAAGTCGGGAAGGAGTGAATTCCATCTTGTACGATTATGTTCCCAGCTCCCCATTCGGTCTTGTCCCCAAAGTGGTAGGCTTATTGAGTCGGCGTATTGGCCACTCACACCCATACAAATCAAAGGACAATCTCTCATGAGCAGGAGTCCATAATCAACTCAGGATTAAGACTAAGTTGTCTAGGTCGTCCTAGTGAAATAGAAAACGAACTAGTTAACGGTGTTATAACCAGTGGTTACTATTTCGCGGTTCGGTCTTATGCAAACTCATTGCATAGGATACCCCCACTCGCATGTCTCCTACACGAACGCGTTGGATCGCAGCGTTTGTATCAAATACAAAGTGGACCGTATCCATAATGTTACCAGGATAAGGCACCCAGTCTTATCCCTATACTATAGACCCTTTAGGCTGTTTCTTGAACAATGATCCCATATGTCACTACATATAGTTCAAGACTCATATTACAACCTTGGATGTCTAGTTTATTGGATTAGGGTTATTATTAGGCAAAGACATATAAAATAACTAATAACAATTAATGGAAAAATATATCAATATTATTTCATTAATATCCGGTCAACGGTTACATTCACTATCTACGAGTTTTAGGGCATAAATCCCAACAGTATGTAGATGATATTCTGCTTATTGGGAATAATGTAGAATATCTAGCTGAAATTAAAACTTGGCTATCAACTGAGTTCCAAATGAAAGATTTGGGTGAAGCTCAGTATGTTCTAGGGATTCAAATTATCAGGAATCATAAGAACAAAACGTTAGCCCTGTTTCAAGTATCCTATATAGACAAGATGTTGTCTAAATATATGATGCAGAATTCCAAGAGGGGCTTATTACCCTTCAGGCATGGAGTTCATCTGTCTAAGGAACAGTGTCCTAAGACACCTCAAGAAATTGAGGATATGAGACGGATCCCTTATGCTTCAGCAGTGGGCAGCCTTATGTATGCCATGTTGTATACTAGGCCTGACATATGCCATGTCGTTGGGATAGTTAGTAGATACCAGTCTAATCCAGGGTTAGACCACTGGACTGCAGTGAAAAACATCCTCAAGTATCTTAGGAGAACGAGGGACTATCAACTTGTGTATGGCGCTAAGGATTTGATCCTTACAGGATACACAGACTCTGACTTTTAGACTGATAAGGATTCTAGGAAATCCACATCAGGGTCAGTGTTTACCCTAAATGGGGGCGTTGTAGTCTGGCGTAGCATCAAACAAGGATGCATTGCAGACTCCACCATGGAGGCCGAATATGTCGCTGCTTGTGAAGCAGCTAAGGAGGCTGTATGGCTTAGGAAGTTCTTGATGGATTTGGAAGTTGTTCCAAATATGAACTTGCCAATCACCCTTTATTGGGATAATAGTGGTGCAGTGGCAAATTCTAAAGAACCTCACAGTCACAAGAGAGGCAAGCACATAGAGCGCAAATATCATCTCATCAGAGAGATCGTGCAACGAGGTGATGTGATCGTCACGAAGATAGCTTCAGAGCACAATATTGCTGATCCATTTACGAAGGCTCTCACGGCTAAAGTGTTCGAGGGTCATTTAGATGGTCTAGGTCTGCGAGATATGTACATAGAATAATCTAGGGCAAGTGGGAGAAGTGTAATGGGTATTCAAATGCCCTAGTTTATTGTAATTATCTGTATTTGTACTTTTCATGTATTATACAGTATTAATACAAACTATTATTCCTACTTCAATGATTATTCATTCAATTCTGATTGTTGATGTACATTGCCCACTAGAGTTTTAGTTCAAGTGGGAGTTGTTGGGTTTTATGCCCTAAAACTCGTAGATAGTAAATGAAACAAATTAATCGATCTCAATAAAGCGTTATTTGAGTGATTCAGTAATTGGGTTATTGAATAATCGAGTTTGCATTAATAAACCCTAAATCCAATAAACTAAGATCCAAGGTTGTTTAAATGAAACTTGGACTAGTATGTAGGGACATACGGGGATCAGTGTCCAAGTAACAACCTAAATGGTCTATAGTATAGGGATAAGGCTGGGTACCTTATCCTGGTGACACTATGTGATACGACCCACCTTGTATCCGATACTGATGCAATGATCCAAAGCATCCATGTAGGAGACATGCGGGTGGGGGTATCCTATGCAATGAGTTTGCATAAGACCGGACCGCGAAATAGTAACCACTAGATGTAACGCCGTTAACTAGTCTAGATTTCTATTTCAATAGGATGACCTAGGTAACTCAATCGCAATCCTGAGTCTGTTATGAACTCCTTTTCAGGAGGGATTGTCCTTAGATTTGTATGGGTGATAGTGGTCTGCTCGCCGACTCAATATTCCTACCATTTCAGGGGCATGACCAATGGGGGTTGGGAACATAACAGTACAAGATGGAATTCACTCTTTCCCCTATTGGGGTAAGTAGATGTGTGTTCCCTTAAAGGCTGATTCCGGGGCTTGAACAAAAGCACGTTGTTGACTTCTGAGGAGCGCGCTCTTGAACAGCAAGTAAAGTCTGAAGTTCTTTCTCCTCCATTGGCAATGAATGCGACTGCAAATTTCTCGAATTCTGGTAGAAATCGCGGTAATTTTGGAAATCGCGGTCGTGGAAATGGAGGTCGCGGTCGTGGCAATGGTGGTCGTGGAGGCTTATTTCAACAATTACTCAATAGCTCGCTTGCAGCTATTGGATCTGGAGCTGGTAGAGCATCTTCTTTTAATTCTGGATCTCCTCCGTCTAATTCACCCAAGGTTGTGTGCCAAATATGCCAGCGGTTCGGCCACAATGCTTTAGATTGCTATCACCGCTATGGTTTTAATTTTCGTGGTCGATTGCCTCCTACTCAGCTTGCCGCTCTTGCCACTTCCTCTGGTTTTCCGTTACCTGGTAGTTCTTCATCTTCTGGTGGCAACTCTCAAGTATGGTTCTCTGACTCTGGTTGTAACGCTCATCTTACATCTGACCTTGCAAACATGACTATTTCCTCTGATTACAACAGTGAAGCCAGTGTTACAGTTGGAAATGGCCAAGCTTTACCAGTGACTCACACAGGTTGTACTTCTCTTCACACTGATTCCACCTCCTTTCGTTTATCCAATCTTCTTCGTGTCCCTCATATATCTTCCAATCTCTTATCCGTTTATCAATGTTGTGTTGATAATAATTTCCGATTTATTTTTTATGCTCTGTCGTTTACCATTCAGGACAAGCAAACGAGTCAAACTCTCTACCATGGGCCTAGTATCAATGGTCTTTATCCATTGACTACCCGATCTCCCACACATGTTCCTAGTCATATTACTGCTCAGCTAGGAACAAAGCTACATACCTCCATTTGGCATGACCGGTTAGGACATCCTAACTTCTCTGTTCTGAAATCTGCTTTAAAGCTGTTACACATTACTTTACCTCATGAAAATTCACCATGTACGTACTCACTGTTTGGATGGCAAAATGAGCAAGTTATCATTTCCCTTGTCTCATTCTATTTCTTCTAAGTCTTTAGAAGTTGTTCATAGCGATGTTTGGGGTCCTTCCCCGGAATTATCAATAAATGGCTATCGTTACTATGTTTCCTTTATTGATGATATGTCACATTACACGTACTTGGATTTATCCCCTAGAACATAAATCTGATGTTGCCCCTACTTTCTATCGTTTTAAACCTTTTGTTGAGAACATATTTTCCTCCAAGATAAAATATTTTCGAAGTGATGGAGGAGGTGAGTACATGAGTCATGCCCTTCGTTCTTATTTTGAGTCTCATGGTATTATGCATCAAAAGTCTTGTCCTTATACTCCGGAGCAGAACGGTGTTGTCGAACGTAAACACCGTCATATTTAATTGGTGATTAATTAATTAAAGAATTAATTAATTGGAAATTAATCAATTATGGAAATGATTAATCACTTATGGAAGTGATCAATCATTTATGGAAAAGATTAATCAATTATGGAATTGATTGGTCATGGAATTGATTAATGGAAAAGATTAAATCAGTTATGGAAATAATTGATTTTAAATGAATATTATATTCATGGCCCTTCTCCTATAAATAGAACACTAACCCTAGGGTTTAGGTACAACAACATATGGCCACCATAAGGCCCTCCCATATTCTCTCAACTCAAGAACTTTAGGGAGAATTTTCTCTCTAGAGTTTTTCCCATTCAAGATTAGGTAGTCCCACAACTACGTTCCTAATCTCAGAGTTATAGCAGAGAAGATTAATTGGTGGTGTCCCAATTGTTGACGCTCGGTCCAAAATCAAGAAAGGCGTTGAAGTATTCAGAGTCGTCAACGGAGGTATGTTTCTCATCGCTTAACCTTTTGCCAATACATTGATATTTTAGTAGAAACAAAATTAACTACTAACCGTCCAATTGCTGCCGCTGTAACGGAATTGGGAATTCCAAATCCTTCAATTGGTATCAGAGCCGATCGTAGATCTAATTTTGTTTCTCTAAAATTTGCATTGGTTTTTGCTGGGTACCTTTATGCATTTGATGAATGAAAGGTTTGCTAGTAGATATTTTGGGTTTTTTGGCATTAGATTTTGCATTTTTTTTTATTGATTTGATCAATGTAAGGGCCCGATGTTTTGGGCATTTTAATTGCAATCGAGGTAAGTCCGTGTCAATCGTTTTTGGTGAATTTCCATGAAAAGCTGAAGAATTTGGAGCCAAAAACGGAAAAAAAACAGAGGCTGAAAGAAAAAAAAACTGCATAAAACCAAGGCTGCAATTGCATTAAAAAAAAAGAAAAAAAGGAAATTTGCGTTCAGGACGGTTCGAACTCGCGTGCATCTGGCTTTTTTGCGCGCGCAACAGATACTTCGAGGGCAGATGTTCGAGCCTGACCTGAGCAAGTTTTACGTTATTTTCGCGCATGGATTTTCGAATCACTAAAGAGAGAAAATATAAAATTGCGTAACTTGATCTCAAAACCAGGATGTGTTTCAGTGGTTGGGGCGTTCGGTTATTCATCTTGAGGGCACGGGTTTGAGACTTATCCTGTGCAGATTTATTGACCGATTCAACTGGTTTTTTGACTCGGTTCGTGCATGGTAGGCGCGGTTCAGTCCGATTCAGCATGGTTCAGGACGGTTCAAGTGGATTTTGAGCTGGTTCACTGTGATTTGGGCCGGTTCAAGCTTATTTGAAGCTTGTTTTGCACGGTTCAGCATGGTTTAGCTCAATTTTTCACCGGTTCGAAGGGGTTGGATGCGGTTTGAGGCTATTTTGAGCTAGTTCACGGCAAGATAGGTCTTAAATATGTTAATTATTGTAATTTTTCTATTGTTTTGAGTCCTAGGATGCCAAAACCCGTCTACTTAGCTATTTAATTGCTTTATGAATGTCATATAGTATTTAAATCCCACCATAGGTTAAGCATATTCATGCATTTCTAATTATAATTGTTATAATATAAGTATTATGCATGAATTTAATTTTCATGAGTATTTAATATAAATTGTTATGATTAAATGGATGAAAATTGAGAAGCATGGAGCATGAAATTACTTATGTAAAAATATAAATAGTTATATTTATGAAAGTAATTTATATGCTTATTTATTTTCATGAGCAATTAATATAAAGTGTTATGTTAATGTATGAAAATGTGAATGCTTATTTTAATTTTCTTAGGTAATTAATTTGAGAGTTAGATTAATTAAAGAAAATTAGTTTGCATTGAGCATAAAATTACTTTAGTTTAAAAATATAAGAGCTATATTTATATAAGTAATTAACATGCTTATTTTTTCATGAGCTATTAATATAAATGTTATGTTAATGTATGAAAATGACAATGCTTATTTTTAATTTTCTTGTATTATTAATTTAAGAGTTAGGTTAATTAAAAGGAAATTAAATTGCATTGAGCATGACATTGCCTTAGATTAATATAATTGTTATATTTATGGTATGTCATGTATGCTAATGTATGGTTTTATAAATTAATTAGAATTTAATTGTTAATTTATTCACCATAGTAGCATGTTATAGGGTTAATTCATTAAAATTTATAATAGTTATAAAATTAATGAATAGAAATCGTTAACCTATAACAAAGAATTGCATGCAAACATAGGATCTTAGGATAAATGAATTAATTTTAAAATGTATAAAATTAATTAGATCAAAGATCACATTTCTAATAGGATTAGAATTATTCTTACTTAGAATTAAAATTAGTTTTAATTGACTAAGTAGGAAAAACATTACTATGATTATAAGGGAACTCCACCGGTTAAGTTCTGTCTAAGGCTGGGGGTATTTAAGCTGACGGTTTACGGAACACCTCCTACTTGGGAACTGACCCGGAATACCGGAGTTGAATTAATCATAGTTAAATGTTAGCATGCAATGTCACTAGGTTTGTTAAAAGTGTTTAATGCACCTAGATCTTTAGAGTAAAGACCTTACATTACTATGGTTATAAGGGAACTCTCTCGGTGAAGTTCTGTCTAAGGTTGGGGGTATTTAAGTTGACGGTTTACGGAACACCTCCTACCTGGGAACTGACCCGAACCTTGAGTTGAATTAACCATAGTAATGTTGACTTGCAATGTTGGGTTTATTAAAAGAAGTTTAATTCACCTAAACATTGTGGTTGAATCCTTTCCATAATTGTTATAATATGATCAAACTTAGATAGATTGACTTAGCCAAATTTGATCTAAGTTAAACAACCCTAAATTAACATTAGGACATTTTCAGTGGGAGGAAAATTACAAAACGAGATTTAAATCAAGTTTTGCTCCTGCGTCCCTATATTCACAACGTGAGGTTCATGCTCGGCTTCGAGTCGCCCTAGGAGCGGCCTCCCTTCGGAAAGTGTTTGCATGAATCAATAACAAGGTGAATTGGAAAAATGCCTAGAGTAAGTGGGAGCGGGGCACGTGTCAACGTATCCCTCGATCTCCGCCCCTAGTTCACACCGTGAGAGTCCTATGATCCGCCTGCAGGTTGTCCTGGCGCAACCATCCCTTCGGAGGGCCTGATCATAGGATTCGGAACATCGTGAACTCCTGAATAGGATAGGAACTCTTAGGCTAATTACCAACAGTTGTCATTCCCTTCGGTAGCCTGTTGGTGCGTGCCTCTGAGATCTGAAAGTGGGAGGGTTACACTTACGGGAATGAGTTAAATGTGTTAACTAATCCTTGACCGAACAACGGTAACTAAACGCTAACGGAATATGAGTTATTCTGGTGTTAGAGTTTGGTTGAGATTGTCTCAATTCAGAGGAGGAATAGCTGACCACCCTTCGGTGGCTGTTGTTCTAAACCTTTGAAGTATCGTTGCAAAAACTAAATCAATAGTTTTATAGGGTTTCTTTGATTGCTTATTTGTTTTTGCAGAATTTGATTTGATTATTTGTGATGGGTTAGTAAGATTAATAATACAAGTAATTTGTTACTTCAACAATTATATAATAATTTTATGTGTATTGTCTTACGCCATTTTATAAATAACGGTAATACAACAAGCTTAAACGACAAATTGTGGTAAATAAGTCTAGTATTATTCTTAACTGAGGAATGTCCTCATGTCCCATATGTTTAATTCATTAAGAATTGTTCTTGGTGAATATGACATAGAACCCTGCTTAGCAAAAGAGAACTTGTTCAAGACCGTAATTTTCATTTACCTGTCTTGAAAACGTGATCAGTGAAGAATAGTGATTCTTCCTGAATACTTGATTCAAGAGCCACAAATCATGTGTGTTCTTCGTTTAAAGGAATAAGTTCCTGGGAACAGCTTGTTGCTTGTGTAATAACTCTCAAAGTTAGAATTAGAGAGGTTATTTTGGCTATAGCAGTGGGAAACATTAAGTTATTTTTCTCAGTGGGAGAAAATTCATATTATTAGATAATGTGTATGTAATTCCTAAGACCAAAAGAAATTTGATTTCTGTGTCTTATTTGCTGGAACAATGTTACTCTTTACCTTTCTCTGCTAACACAGTTTTGTTTTAAGAAAGGGAGTTGACATTTGTTTAGCTTTACTGAAAAGTAACCTAAATGTTTTAAGACTAATCAATAGTAAAGCAGTCATGAACACTGGGTTGTTTAAGACTGCTATTACTCAATGTGAAAAGATGCAAAGGATTTCTTGTTGGGCGATTTTAATCCGCAAGCGAACGGGTCGTCACAAGTAATATAGTGATTTTGAGTATAGAGTATCGTCTCCACAGGGATTGGATTTATTCAATTAAGTACCACGAATAATCTTGCTTAGCTTTATTTAGAGAACAAAATCTAATGCCGAACAGAATAACAAAAAGCTAATCTAGAAAGCAAAAGATAAATGGTGACACAATTTGATGGGATAATTCTAGAGTTGTTGATTTCATCAATTGGACCTTTAATGCATAATCAAATAACTAATATGGATTAACAAATCATTTGATTCATAAGTCTAGAAGCCTAATTTAAAGGATTCTCCTGTCGGTCTCCTCCTATCTCATACCGTTCAATAAAGAATCTCCTTTCAGTCTCATCTTTATTTACTTAGTATGGCATTACGACCCTTCAGTACAACCTCTAACGTTATTTATTTTATCCCGTGTCACCCGGGTAAATAACCGTTAGTCATGCATTCAGTTCTAGTCTAAGCTTCTCTCCGTCGAGTTTCCACTTAGTAACGATTCATTTAATCAGTGATCAGTTGATTAAAAGCATTACAGACAAAATGCACAAATGAACAATAATGACAATCAAACCATATCAATTCATTAATTCAGCAGAGGTTCAACATCTAAATCAATTTCATAGAATTTAGGAATTTACTACTCATAATCACTAAAATTCAATAATTCCTAATCACAACAATTCTAGAAACTAAAACATAAAGGAAAAGGGAAGAGAAATGCTCATAAAAGTGTCGATCTCCTCGATCCCGCGCCGACCTCCTTCGATCCCGAGCTCCAAAGATCTTCAACAAAGCTCCAAAACTCTCCCAAAAATCCCAAATTTTAGTGTAGACACTAGAATGGGGTGAAAACCCACAAATTGGCACCTCAAATATGGATGCAAAAGGCTCCTTTTATAGGCTCCCAGCAGGCACAGCGTCGAGACGCTACAAGGACAGCGTCGAGACGCTCTGACGTCATCTTTTCTTGGGCTCCAAGACGTCTCAGCGTCGAGACGCTACTTGGACAGCGTCGCGACGCTCTCGCAATTTTGGATCTTTCCACGCAGCTGCCTAGCGTCGAGACGCTCCAGGCTTAGCGTCGAGACGCTAGGCCCTGAATCTTCAATAAAGGCCCGATTTTGACTCTATTTTTGGGCCTCCGAGTTTCTTTTGGCCCAAATGCTTTATGTAATGGATTTTGGGCACTTTTCTTGACCCAAATTGATACTTTAAGACTTGAAATTCATGAATTTGGGCTTCTAATTCATTCTTCTTGGCTTTTTGGACTCGGATTTTCAATGGAATTCTCCAAATTGCTCAAAAAGTCTCCAAAATCATCTAAAATCTCTCAAAATTCCGGTTTTGCTTCCTTGACTCGGTTTTCTGAAATTTAAACAGAAAATAGCATTAAAGCACACAATTCAAGCATAAAACTAGCCAAAATTAATAGGAAAATGATGACATTTTTGCATGTCATCACACCCCCAAACTTAAATATTTGCTAGTCCCGAGCAAAGCTAAAACCATATATATGAATCAACTATTGCAAATGCATGACTCTAAGCTCAATGATCAAAATAATGAACTCTAACAATTAAAGGAAATATTAAAACGTATTCATTCATCACGAAATTTAAATCTAAACTCTTCATCCCTTGCGTGTGTGTGTGCGAGCCTCCTTATTAGGTCTTTACTAGCCTAGAAAAGGTTTATAAAATCCTCAGTTCATCTTCCCCCTACACTGGCCCTAAGCTCTAATTATCCAGCTTCCCAACAATCAAGAAAGCAATATCCCACTAAGGTGCCTGAAACAATGGGGTATGCCTCCCCGAAACTTGCATTTTTTTTTTCATTGAGAATCCTTTTAGATGCAGCGCCTTCGTTCTGGCTTGCCAACATTGGTGATGAAAGCATCCAACTACGAGTGCCTCATCTTTCAGGTTGCCGAGGCATGCTCATTTCTTTTAAACGCTTTCATGCAAAGGCAAACGATGGGTGTCATGAATGCCCCTGGTTACTAACGCTCTCAAGAAAGTGGAGCATTCTTTTTTCTTTTTTCTTTTTTTTTTTTTTTTTTTTCCTTTTTTTTTCTTTTTTCTCTTTTTTTTTCATTTTTTTTTCATATATATATATATATATATTTTTTTTTTCACACTTTTCTTTTCTTTGCAGGCTAATAAACATGATTTTTTCTCCCAAGTAAAAGATTACAGACTCTCATGTCGTTCATCTTTCAAATTAGATCTTAAGCCTATCGGAGTGACAACAAACATCTAGATAATATAATCCAGTTCTAAGCATTCAAAACCATATAAGCAGGCTAAGTGCTCAACATGTGCAAGGAAATCAAAGCAAAAATTTAAATTTACATGAATCTTGAGCATGTTTTGATATTTCACAAAAATTGAACAAAATTCATTATCTAGATCATATCATAGACCGTCCTCATCAAAACAGATGCAATAGAATCATCATGAAAAATTTTTGCTCAAATCAGAACAGCAAAGCCTCCCCCCCAAACTTAAATCATACATTGTCCTCAATGTATTAATTATTCAGACTAATTAAGCATGCATAAGGACAATTAAAAAGATAAAGGGAGAACGGAACTGCCCTGAAGTGTGAGAAAAATCATGGATTGCCTTCAACATCATTGGGGTTGTTTTTGGAAGAAAATGTGGTCTCGAGCTCCTTCAAAAATTGGTCAACTGGAATGAAAGATCAACATGCTCTAACTACAAAAAATTGAAAAACAAAGAAAAGAAAATTAACGGAAAAATAAACTTGGGTTGCCTCCCAAGAAGCGCTTTTTTAACGTCTCTTAGCTAGACGAGTTTGTGCAGACTTTCAAGGCACATAAAAATTCTCGTATTTCTTCGGGCCCTTCTTCCTTGAATCGATGAAGCAGACTATTGCTAGTAAGCTTACTAGCTTTTCATGGGACCCTGAAGCAGAAATATTTTTGGGATTTTCTTTTAATAAAAGCATAAAAGGAGAAAGATCAAAATAAATGGACTCTGACTCTGACTCTGACTCGTGAGAACAAGAAAAAGAACACTCATTATCAAGAGAGGATGGAGGGGATAGAACAGACAAAGGCCTTTCAACCTTAAACTCTATCTCTTGAAACTCCTCAAACACTATGGGCTCGTTATCTTTTTCTTCCTCACAAACTTGTTCTTGATGGGTGCTAGAATTATCCAATTCTTCCTCTTTTTCTATACAGCTCACCCCTATATGCTCAAACTCAGCAAAATTGAAAGGATTAGGCTCCTGAATTGGCGCTAATGAATCACTGGCCACATGACTCACTAGAAATCCTATGGAAGTGGATCCTACTTCCCTATCTTCCTTTTGGGTTTGGAGTCTCTCCATAGATTTTTCTAATTCTAAATTCATGGCTTTCGACTCTTGGATAAAATTTTCAAGCAAGCTCTCTAAGGAAGATTTTTCTTCTATGGAAGCGGATTGCACTTCACTCTCATCCTTTTTGGGATGCAATCTCCCTAGGGATTTTTCTAGAGCTAAATTAATGGCTCTAGTATCCTCAATAAAATCTTGAAGCAAACTTTCTAGGGGAGATTTTTCTTCTAAAGGGGGATAATTTGAATAAAAAAAATTGGATGATGGTGTTGGTTCTTCGGGCTCAGATTCCCTAAAGGGCCACCCAAAACTATTAAAAGCCATTTAAAATAATTAAATTAACAATAATCAGGCTTTCAGTCAGATGCAAACACCAATTAAATGCACAACAAGAACAATGGACCAGGATAAAAATAAAACAAAGAAAGCAAAATAAAATCTCTAATCTAAAGCAAGCAATTTCTTCACAATATTAATTGAATGAAATTAACCAATCCCCGGCAACGGCGCCAAAAACTTGTTGGGCGATTTTAATCCGCAAGCGAACGGGTCGTCACAAGTAATATAGTGATTTTGAGTATAGAGTATCGTCTCCACAGGGATTGGATTTATTCAATTAAGTACCACGAATAATCTTGCTTAGCTTTATTTAGAGAACAAAATCTAATGCCGAACAGAATAACAAAAAGCTAATCTAGAAAGCAAAAGATAAATGGTGACACAATTTGATGGGATAATTCTAGAGTTGTTGATTTCATCAATTGGACCTTTAATGCATAATCAAATAACTAATATGGATTAACAAATCATTTGATTCATAAGTCTAGAAGCCTAATTTAAAGGATTCTCCTGTCGGTCTCCTCCTATCTCATACCGTTCAATAAAGAATCTCCTTTCAGTCTCATCTTTATTTACTTAGTATGGCATTACGACCCTTCAGTACAACCTCTAACGTTATTTATTTTATCCCGTGTCACCCGGGTAAATAACCGTTAGTCATGCATTCAGTTCTAGTCTAAGCTTCTCTCCGTCGAGTTTCCACTTAGTAACGATTCATTTAATCAGTGATCAGTTGATTAAAAGCATTACAGACAAAATGCACAAATGAACAATAATGACAATCAAACCATATCAATTCATTAATTCAGCAGAGGTTCAACATCTAAATCAATTTCATAGAATTTAGGAATTTACTACTCATAATCACTAAAATTCAATAATTCCTAATCACAACAATTCTAGAAACTAAAACATAAAGGAAAAGGGAAGAGAAATGCTCATAAAAGTGTCGATCTCCTCGATCCCGCGCCGACCTCCTTCGATCCCGAGCTCCAAAGATCTTCAACAAAGCTCCAAAACTCTCCCAAAAATCCCAAATTTTAGTGTAGACACTAGAATGGGGTGAAAACCCACAAATTGGCACCTCAAATATGGATGCAAAAGGCTCCTTTTATAGGCTCCCAGCAGGCACAGCGTCGAGACGCTACAAGGACAGCGTCGAGACGCTCTGACGTCATCTTTTCTTGGGCTCCAAGACGTCTCAGCGTCGAGACGCTACTTGGACAGCGTCGCGACGCTCTCGCAATTTTGGATCTTTCCACGCAGCTGCCTAGCGTCGAGACGCTCCAGGCTTAGCGTCGAGACGCTAGGCCCTGAATCTTCAATAAAGGCCCGATTTTGACTCTATTTTTGGGCCTCCGAGTTTCTTTTGGCCCAAATGCTTTATGTAATGGATTTTGGGCACTTTTCTTGACCCAAATTGATACTTTAAGACTTGAAATTCATGAATTTGGGCTTCTAATTCATTCTTCTTGGCTTTTTGGACTCGGATTTTCAATGGAATTCTCCAAATTGCTCAAAAAGTCTCCAAAATCATCTAAAATCTCTCAAAATTCCGGTTTTGCTTCCTTGACTCGGTTTTCTGAAATTTAAACAGAAAATAGCATTAAAGCACACAATTCAAGCATAAAACTAGCCAAAATTAATAGGAAAATGATGACATTTTTGCATGTCATCATTTCTCCTATAGGAAAATATCTTTATTTGGTTCTAAGGTAGACTATATTAATCTCAATTTGATTTGGAGATTCGTCAAGAGTGAACTTCTAAGTGAGTTAGAAGATGACTCTCTACTACCTTGCAAGTCATGCATTGTGGGCAATATGACTGATAGGTCTTTTACTGGAAAAGATCTAAGAGCCAAAGAGCCCTTGGAGCTTGTACATTTGGATCCTTGTGGTTCAATATGTCAAAGCAGTGGGAGGGCATGAATAATTCATCTCTTTTGGCTGATTATTCAAAGGTATGAGTATCTTTACCTAATGCAACTTAAGTCTGAAGCTCTTGAGATATTTGAAAGGGCTTAGGACTGAAGTTGAAAACTTGTTAGGTGAGATGATAAAAACACTTCGATCTGATCAAAGTGTTGAGTATAGAGATTTGAGATTCCAAGACTATTTGATAGTACATGGGATCACACCCTAAATCTCATTTAGGAGAAATAGAACCCTATTGGATATGGTTCATTCCATGTTGAGCTATGCTCAATTATCTGGCTCGTTTTGGGGTCATGTAGTATTGAATGCATTGAATACTGTAGTAGGCAACCCCAAAGGAAACGAGAAGTGGATACTTCTTCAATTCACAAGAGAATAAAGAATTTGTATCGACAAATGCTAAATTCTTAGAAGAAGTCCACATCAAAAATCATAAACCACAAGAGTAAGTCAGTTTAAGTAAGTTAACTAATGAAGCTACAGTAACATCCACAAGAGTTGTTGATGAGGCTGACTGTTCAACAAGAGTTGTTAATGGATCAGTGCATCTAGTCAGTCACATCCATCTCAGTAGTTGAGGTTGCCTCAATGTAGTGGGAGGATTGTTTTATAACCTGAACGTTACATGGGCTTGATTGAAGCCTAGTTCATCCTACCTGATGATGACATAGAGGATTCATTGTCTTTTAGAAAGAAAATGAATGATGTTGACAACGATTAGAGGATTAAAGCCATGGACCTAGAAATGAAATCTTTTGTATTTCACTTCCATCTGGGATCTTGTAGAACTACTTGATGTGTAACACCTATTAGTTACAAGTGGATCTACAAGAGGAAACAAGACATTCATGTCTTAACCAGAAGGGTTCATACAACAAGATCAAAAGCAAAAGCGTTAGCAAGCTTAAGTGATCCATTCATGGATTGACCTAAGCATTTCGATCTTGAAATATAAGATTTGGTATAGTGACCAAATCTTTTGGCTTTAATCATCAGAACATTTATGAGTCTTGTGTTTACAAGTAATCATCAATAGTTCAATAGCTTACTTAGTGTTGTATATGATTGATATCTTAATCATTGGGAATGATGTAGGTTATCTTACTGACATTAAAAGAGGCTAGTAGCTCATTTCCAAATGAAAATCTGGGAGAAGCTGAGTTTGTTCTTGGGATTCAAATTGTTAGGAACCATAAGAACAAAAAGCTAGCCTTGTCTCAAGTGTCTTATATCTACAAAATTTTAGTTAGATATAAGATTCAAAATTCCAATGAGGGTTCACTACCTTTCAGACATGGAAATATTTTGTCTAAGAAACTGTTTCCTAACACAGCTCAAGAGATTGAGGATAGGAGACGAATGCCTAATGCAATAGGGGTTGTCAGTATCAATCTAATCCAAGATTTAATCATTGGAAAACCGTTAAGAATATCCTCAAGTATTCGAGGAGAACGAGGAACTATATGCTCGTGTATGGGACTAAGGATTTGATCCTTACAGGATACACTGACACAGATTTTAAGACTGATAAGGATTTGAGGAAATCTACATCAGTATTTGTGGTCACTCTTTACGATGGAGCTATAGTATGACATAGTTACAGTCTTGACCGTATAGGCCGGAAAAAATAGCTGCTTGTGAAACAACGATAGAGACTGTATGGCTAAGAAAGTTCTTGATTGATTTGGAATGTGTTCCAAATGTGAACTTACCCATCACACTTTATAGTGATATAGTGGTGTTGTGGCAAATTCAAAAGAACATTGCAGCCTAAGACAAGTAGACACATTAAATTGAATGAAATATTGCTGATTCATTTACAAAGACTCTCTCGGCTAAAGTGTTTGAGGGTCATCTAGAAGGTCTAGATTTACGAGATATGTACAAAGGTGTAATCTAGGGCAAGTGGAAGAAATGTAATGGGTATAGTGATACCATTATGTAATGGGTATAGTGATGTCTTAGTTTATTGTATTTGTACATTGTATATGTTTTATACATGTATTTATACACCCACTACTATATAGGTTATTGTACATCCCACTAAACTAGAGTTTTAGTTCAAGAGGGAGTTTGTTGGGTTTTATGCCCTAAAACTCGTAGATAGTGAATGTAAACAAATTGTATACTTGTTTCAATAAAGTGTTATTGAGTTTCTACAATAAAGTGTTATTGTTAAATATTGCACAATTTGATCCAAATCCAATAAACTAAGATCCAAGGTTGTTTGTATGTAACTTGAACTAGTATGTGGGGACATACGAGGATCGATGTTCAAGTAACAACCTAAAAGGTCTATAGTACAAGGATAAGGTTGGGTACCTTATCCTGGTAACACTATGAGATACGACCCACTTTGTATTTGATACAGACGTATTGATCCAAAACGTCCATGTAGTAGACATGCAAGTGGGGGTATCCTATGCAATGAGTTTGCATAAGACCGGACCACGAAATAGTCAACCATTAGTTATAACACCGTTAATTATGTAGGTTACTGTTTCAATAGGATGACCTAGGTAACTCAGTCTTAATCCTGAGTGTGTCATGAACTTCTTCTCATGAGGGATTGTCCTTTGATTAGCATGGGTGAGAGTGGCCAATACGCCGACTCAATATGCCTTCCTTTTTGGGGACGAGATCGAGTGGGAGGCTGGGGACATGACAACACAAGAAGGAATTCACTCCTTCCCGCTTCTAGGTGAAGTAGATGAGTGTTCCCTTAAGTGGTGACTCCGGAACTTGAACAAAGGGATCCCTCCCTCTCACTGGCCCGAGAGGGACTTTCTGTTTAATGGTTGGACCATAAACAGGCTGTTCATTAGAGGAGCACTGGTACTTAAGGAGACAGATGTAACACAGGGGTAAAACGGTAATTTGACCCAGCTGTGATTACAGACACTCGTGAAGGATTGACTTACCGGTATAGGTCTATATCCGTGGACACAGAAATGTTTTACAGTGAGAAGAGTTCAGCTGTGGGTCTTTAGTGGAATGACCCACAGTTAATGAATATTGGTTAACCTGATTAATGAGTTTAATCTATTAACCTCATATCATTGGAGCTTCTGATCTGTAGGTCCATTAGGTCCCCATGCTAGCTCGTAAAGAGTAATTAGGAACAAATATATCTTGAGAGAATTTGAATAGTTCAAATTCATATTGGGAATTAAGTTAATTGTATGAGATACAAATTAATATAATGTATAGTGATGCATTAAAATATAAAGTCTAATTTGAGATTAACCTTTATTATATTGAGAGATTGATATATTTGAAAAGGTTAAAATACATGTCTAATTAAATATATGGTATTTAATTAGAAGATGCATTAATTAATTATTCAATCTAGTTTAAATTAAATGAGATTTAATTAAACTATAGTCTATGAGAGAAATAAATATTTGAAGGAGTTCAAATATTAATATGAATTTGATTCATATTAAATTTATAGGATATAAGAGAATTTGAAGGAGTTCAAATTTTAATATGAATTTGATTCATATTATAGAATTAATTAATTGAAGGTATGAAATTAAATATATGATATTTAATTGGGTAATTAATTAATTAACTAATAGAAGGTATGAAATTAAATATATGATATTTAATTGGTGATCAATTAATTAAAGAATTAATTGAAAATTAATCAATTATGGAAATGATTAATCACTTATGGAAGTAATCAATCATTTATGGAAAAGATTAATCAATTATGGGATTGATTGGTCATGGAATTGATTAATTATGGAAAAGATTAAATCAGTTATGGAAATAATTGATTTGAAATGAATATTTTATTCATGGCCTTTCTCCTATAAATAGAACACTAACCCTAGGGTTTAGGTACAACAACATATGGCCCACCATAAGGCACTCTCATATTCTCTCAACTCAAGAACTTTAGGGAGAATTTTCTCTCTAGAGTTTTTCCCATTCAAGATTAGGTAGTCTCACAACTACGTTCCTAATCTCAGAGTTATAGCGGGGATGATCAATTGGTGGTGTCCCAATTGTTGACGCTCGGTCCAAAATCAAGAAAGGCGTTGAAGTATTCAGAGTCGTCAATGGAGGTATGTTTCTCATCGCTTAACCTTTTGCCAATGTATTGGTATTTTAGTAGAAGCAAAATTAACTATGAACGGTCTAAGTCTGGTATTAGTAAGAGGAAGGTATTTTTGGCCAAGCTTGATTCTATTGATTCTAATGTTGTTTGTGAGCCCACTTCTTATATACAAGCTGTGAAAGTTTCTGAGTGGCAGGATGCTATGCGTGATGAACATAACGCTCTTATGCAGCAACAAACTTGGACATTAGTTCCTCTTCCATCCAATAGGAATGCCATTGGTTGCAAATGGGTTTATCGCGTTAAGCGTAATTCGGATGGAAGTGTGGCTCATTATAAAGCTCGCTTGGTTGCCAAAGGGTATCATCAACGAGAGGGTGTAGATTATGATGAAACGTATAGCCCTGTTGTTAAAAAGCCTACTGTTCGTGTTATTTTGTCTTTGGCAGCTCATTACGGTTGGGAGCTTCGTCAGCTTGATGTGAAGAATGCATTTCTTCATGGTCACTTGAAGGAAGAGGTGTATATGCAACAACCTCAAGGCTTCATTAGTAAGCAATTTCCTTCCTTTGTTTGCAAGTTGAATAAGTCGCTCTACGGCCTCAAACAAGCTCCTCGTGCTTGGTTTGGGTGCTTCACAAGCTCCTTATTATCTTGTGGTTTTCGAGCCTCTTTGTCTGATCCATCTTTGTTTGTTCGGAATGCTTGTGGATCCATTACTTACCTATTATTATATGTGGATGATATTGTTTTGACTGGGAATGACCCTGTATATATTGCCTCTCTTATTGAGCAACTTAAGGCCCGCTTTGTCATGACTGACTTGGGAAGTCTATCATACTTTCTTGGGCTTGAAATTAAGAGGCAATCCTTGGTATTCTTGTTACTCAACAGAAATATACAAGGGACTTACTCACAAAATTTGGTATGGCTGGAGCTAAGGTCTGTACAACGCCTTGCTCTACTACTTCATCATCTTGTTCGTCTGCCCCTTGTTCTCCTGAAGATGCTACTGCTTATAGGAGTATTGTGGGTGCCTTGCATTACTTAACATTCACTTGTCCAGACATTTCGTTTGCTGTGAGTAAAGCTTCTCAATTTATGCACAGTCCTTCTTATGATCATCTTGTAGCTGTTAAGCGTATTCTACGCTATCTACGTGGATCTTTGTTATTGGGACTTCATTTTCGAGCTGGCTCTCTATCTTTGAGTGCTTTTTCTGACTCGGATTGGGCTGGAAATCCTGTTGATAGGCGTTCCACAACTGGTTTTGTTATATTTTTGGGTGCTAATCCCATCTCTTGGGTTGCCAAGAAGCAAACAACTGTGTCTCGGAGTTCCACGGAAGCAGAGTATTGCGCGCTCGCTGCCACAACTGCT
Source organism: Luffa acutangula (assembly GCA_036850905.1). Classification (NCBI taxonomy): domain Eukaryota; kingdom Viridiplantae; phylum Streptophyta; class Magnoliopsida; order Cucurbitales; family Cucurbitaceae; genus Luffa; species Luffa acutangula. The sequence continues at coordinate 33,900,821 of CM072090.1, forward strand.
GAATTATCTTGGATCCAGCAGCTTCTTCGTGAGCTTTTCGTTACTCTGCCTTCTTCTCCTACACTGTATTATGACAATCAATCTGCCATACAATTGGCTCGTAATCCAGTTTTTCATGGTCGTACGAAGCACGTCGAGGTTGATCTTCATTTTGTGCGTGAACGGGTTGCTTCCAAGTCCCCTTTCCTACAGTTTCTACCTACTGAACATCAACCGGCTGATTTTTTTACGAAAGCTTTATCTACAGATCGTCTCAACTGTCTTCGATCCAAACTCATGATTTCTCCATCATTCGTTTGAGGCAGCTGATAACTGCCCAAAAGGTAGTTATTTAGGCCTCATTTATATAAGGATTTGTGTGTCTTTTGTGCTTAATAAGGTTGGTTCTAGATAGATATTACATGTTTTAACCCATTTGGAAGAATGGAAGCATTGGAAATCATTTTGTGTAGAATCTGTTGCTGGGCGACTTGATGGAGCAAATTCTATGTTGTAGCAAAACTGGGAGCAGAACTGCCACATCACAGCTCGTTAGCCAACTTCATGAACCGACTTCTGTTGAGTTATTTTCGGGATAAAGGAGCAAGGTGAGCCTTACACGTGTCCAAGTTAACCTAATTCAAGCCTCCTATCCTTCTATAAAAGGAAGTAGCCGTCGAAGTCAAGGGTATTCCAATTTCCCTTGGAAGCTGAGTAGTATAGAGAGATTGGAGATTACCAAGAACACCATCTTCTGCAAGCTGATTAAGGAGATTATTTTTTTTTATTATCTTGCGATTATGGACATGTCTACTCAGATTGTAATTTGTGTTTCCATGTCTATTATAAACTAAGTAGCTTAGGTGTTGGTTAGGAATAATGTGATTGCTGTGCTTCATCTTTAGTAATATATTGACTATCGCATTTTGGTTAATTGTTGTGCTTATTTCCATTTTATGCCCGCCTGGCCAGCCGGTGTGAATACCTCTCTCTAGTTTCAGGGATGATTTAGAGAGTGTGTGGCAATTATCCACACTATGATCATTGTGTATTGGTGAACGCCAGTGACTGAGCTAGGGATAGCCAGTTGCCTAGTGCTCGATCGGTCGTACTTCATTGGGGTTGAAACACATCCCAAAAGATCCGGAGTTCCAGGAGGAATCCGCTAATAATACTGCGAGAAATGCATGATCAATAATATTGCTAGAGCATCTTTTAGAACGATCACTAAATCCTAACCAGCGCCTATCTTTAATCTGTCTGCCTATTTGTTTACTTGTTGTTCTGTCATTTATTTTGCTTCAGCATAATTCTTATAAAACCCAGACATTTTTATTACCTTGAAACCATTAAAAGATTCATACAAAATAGATAAAGTGGAAGCTAGTTCAGGCCTTGGATTGACAAATACTTATCACTTGCTGCGGACTGTGTATACTTGCACAGGAATTCTAGAGTCTTTTTACACTATATTTTTATTCACTCTAGGAACCCAACAAGTTTTTGGCGCCGTTGTCGGGGAACTTGAATAAGTTTTTATCTGATTTATTTTGTGTAAGTATTTTAGTGGTTTGGTGCTAGAACTTTTTGATTGTTTCTTTTGTTTTGGCAGGTGTGAGTTTGGTGCATGAGCGATCCGCCTGGGGTAAGGTTTGAACTTGATCCAGAAATCGAAAGGACATTCAGGATAAGAAGGAGAGAGCAGCGCAGAAACCAGATGGAGAACGTGCCGCATCTTCCACAGGTTCCTGAAGGTCTAGCAGACCCCCAGAATCGCTTGCTGCAGCAAAACCCACCGCTGGAGCAAAATGAGCAGCAAAATAATCAGGCTGAGAATCCTATCTTGATAGCGAACGATAAGACCATAGCCATTCGAGCGTATGCTGTCCCAATGTTTAATGAGTTGAATCCAGGGATTGCACGTCCCCAAATCCAAGCGGCAAATTTTGAAATGAAACCGGTAATGTTTCAGATGTTGCAAACCGTGGGGCAATTCCATGGTTTGTCATCTGAAGATTCTCATTTACATCTTAAGTCTTTTCTAGGAGTTAGTGATTCTTTTGTAATTCAAGGAGTGCCTAGGGATGCTCTAAGATTAACTTTGTTCCCGTATTCTCTTAGAGATGGAGCAAAGGCATGGTTAAACTCTTTTGCTCCTGGATCAATTAGGACATGGGATGAGTTAGCTGAAAAATTTTTGAGTAAATATTTCACACCTAATAGAAATGCTAAATTAAGGAGTGAAATAGTAGTGTTTAGGCAACTTGAAGATGAGACTTTTAATGAGGCTTGGGAAAGGTTTAAGGAGCTTTTGCGAAAGTGTCCCCACCATGGTTTACCTCATTGTATTCAAATGGAAACATTTTATAATGGATTAAATGGAGTAACCCAAGGTATGGTCGATGCTTCGGCTGGAGGGACCCTTTTGGAAAAGACTTTTGATGAAGCTTATGAGATTTTAGAAAGAATATCGATTAATAGTTGTCAGTGGTCGGATGTTAGAGACACAAATAAAAAGGTTAAGAGTGTATTAGAGGTTGATGGTGTGTCCACCATTAGGGATGATCTTGCTATGATTGTTAATGCTCTTAAGAATGTGACAGTGATTAGTCATCAGCAGCCACCAGCTATGGAGCCTGCTGCAGTGGTGAACCAAGTCGCAGAAGAAGCATGTGTCTATTGTGGTGAAAATCACAACTACGAGTTTTGCCCCAGCAATCCAGCTTCTGTGTTTTTTGTAGGTAATCAGAGGAATAACCCTTATTCTAACTTTTATAATCCAGGTTGGCGCAACCACCCCAACTTCGCATGGGGAGGACAAGAAAGCAGTGCGCAAGCACAATAAAAGGTGAACCAGCTAGGATTTGCTAAAGCGTAGGTATTGCCCTAACAAAATAAGCAGGCTTTGCCCCAGCAAAATTCGTGAAGTTCTCTCGAGGCGATGATGAAAGAATTTATGGTTCGTACAGATGCCGCAATTCAAAGTAATCAAGCTTCGATGAGAGCCCTGGAATTGCAAGTGGGTCAGCTAGCTAATGAGCTGAAGGCAAGGCCTCAAGGGAAACTTCCCTCGGATACTGAACACCCTCTAAGGGAAGGTAAGGAGCAGGTAAAGGCAATAACTCTTAGGAGTGGTAAGCCATTAGAAGAAAAAAATGAGACTAGTAAGACCTAGGATATAAATAGAAATAGTGATAAAAATGTTGTCGTTGAGAAAGAGTTGGAGTCTGGTCAGGGTGCTGGAGGCAGCAATAAAAATGCTGGAGCATCTGGTGGAACCACCTTATGTGTCACCCCCACCTTATGTACCACCTCTACCTTTTCCACAAAGGCAAAAGCCTAAGAATCAGGATGGTCAATTTAGGAAGTTTTTAGAGATTCTTAAGCAATTGCACATAAATATCCCTTTAGTAGAAGCTATAGAGCAAATGCCTAATTATGCTAAATTTCTTAAGGATATTTTAACTAAAAAGAAGAGGTTAGGTGAATTTGAAACTGTATCTCTTATTGAGGAATGTAGAGTTATTCTTAAGAATGGGCTACCACCCAAGGCTAAGGATCTAGGATCATTTACCATACCAGTATCTATAGGTGGAAAAGAATTAGGTAGAGCACTCTGTGATTTAGGTGCAAGCATTAACCTTATGCCTCTTTCGGTCTATCGGAAGCTTGGCATTGGTGAAGCTAGGCCTACCACAGTCACACTCCAACTAGCTGATAGGTCTATCACATATCCAGAGGGTAAAATTGAGGATGTCTTAGTAAAAGTGGATAAATTCATATTTCCTGTTGATTTTATTATTTTAGACTATGAGGCTGATAAAGATGTCTCAATTATTCTAGGTCGTCCATTTTTGGCTATTGGTAGGTGTTGGTCGATTTTCCGCAAGTGCACGGGCCACAAGTAATATAAAACAGAAAGTATTCCGAGTATCGAATCCTCAGGGAGGCGAAGCGAAACTTAAGCAATTAATTAAAATTCTCTTGAGCACTGAAAATACTTAGGTGAAATAATATTTAGGGACTACGCTCATGTGATAAAAAGAACTTGAATTCAAAATGACTAAAGAAAATAAATTTGATCAATCAGAAATAAAAAGTGGAGAAAGAGTTTTCTTTAAGCGGGAAAGAGGGGTCTTGAAAATCGATGATTAGCTAAATAATTGCTATAATTATCCTATCTCATTGCCCAACTAATTATAAACCTAGAATCTCCGTTAATCACATAGGTTCTCCTGTCGGTTTCCCCTAATTGTAATTAATTCACTTTAACAACCTAAGTGTCCTTAGCGCTATTAAAAATCATTAATTATTACGCTCTGATTCATTTTAGGAATCTATGTTTAATCAACTAATCCCGGTGTCACAACGGGCAATTAAACTAGTTGCATGGATTATGATCTATCCTAATTTCTCTCCGTCGAGTTTCCATTAAGAAACGAATCATTACACAATTGGCCAGATTGAGTAAAGCATTAAGCACATCCATACAAATAATTAGGACATGGGCAAGAGACAAGAAATTATAACAATATTTCCACTAACATTTCATTTCAAGACCCCAAATTGGGGTTTAGCTACACATAATATTCACAATAATTACAAGGGAAAGCATACTAAAAAGCATAAAGGAAAAGGAATTGACCGTCGAAAAACCCCTTGCTGACGCTTGGAGCCTCCGCTAACTACTCCTCGGACCTCTAGAATTGCTTCCCAAAATTCCCCAAAAATTCCCACTAGAAGAACCCTCTCAAAAAGGCTCAAAAGCCTTGAGAGGGGCTCCAAAAAAGGAGTCTTAAGAAAGGAAAGAAAGGAATGAGTGATGATGGATTTGATTGATGATTGATGATCCAAATGAGGCACCAAGGGCGCCTATTTATAGGCCTGGAAAAGGGGTAGCGTCGCGACGCTGCCTTGCCAAGCGTCGCGACGCTGCTGCGCACGCGGCTTGGGCAACAAGAAAGGGCAGCGTCGCGACGCTGCCTTGTTAAGCGTCTCGACGCTGTCCAGATTTTCCAGAAAAATCAGCTTCCTTTTGGGCTGATTTTTGGGCCTTCTTCTTCATTTCCCTTGGTATTTTCTTCATGGATGTCTTCTTTGGGCTTCCAAATGCTTCATACTTTGATTTGGGTTATAATTACTTCAATTATGGCTCTTTTTCTCCCAAAATCATCATTTATGCTCCTAAAGACACAATAACAAAATTCATTACATATATTCATTAAAAACACGATTAAAGCACCAAAAAGCTTAATAAATTGAGACTAAAATAGCGACATTTCTGCTCGCTATCAGTAGGGCGTTAATAGATGTTCAAAAAGGGGAATTAACAATGAGAGTTTGTAATGAGGAAGTGAAATTTAATGTGTTTAAAGCCATGAAATATCCAGATGAAATGGAGGATTGCTCCTTCATTAGGATTCTGGAGAGCACAATTATTGAGACAGCAATACAGGATTCGGCTAGTAAGCATTCGGAAGAGCATGGAGCGGTTAGTGTAGAGGATTTAGAAGTTTGTTCTTTAGAAAGAAAAAATGAAAAAGAGTTGTTTAGGTGTGATGATGTTTTTGAGTCTTTAGATTTAGATCAAAGGAAGGCTCCTCTAATTAAGCCATCCCTGATTGAGGCACCTACTTTAGATTTGAAGCCCTTGCCGGATCATCTAAAGTATGTGTATCTTGGGGAAGGTGAGACGTTGCCCATTATTGTTGCATCAGATTTAATGCCAGAGCATGAAGAGGCCTTAATAAAATTGCTGCAGCAATACCGCAAAGCTATAGGTTGGACATTGGCTGACATTCAGGGAATTAGCCCATCTTTTTGTATGCAAAAAATCACTCTAGAGGAGGGATCCTTTAGGAGTGTTGAGCAATAAAGAAGGCTTAACCCTGGAATGAAAGAGGTTGTTAAAAAGGAGGTGATTAAATGGTTGGATGTTGGGATCATTTATCCAATTGCCGATAGCAATTGGGTAAGCCCTGTCCAATGTGTTCCTAAGAAAGATGTGTCACTGTGGTGAGCAATAAAGACAATGAGTTGATCCCAACCAGGACAGTAACTGGCTGGAGGGTTTGCATGGACTACAAGAGGCTTAATAAAGCTACCCGTAAGGACCATTTCCCTCTACCATTTATTGACCAGATGTTGGATAGATTGGCTGGTCAGGCCTACTACTGTTTCTTAGATGGTTACTCTGGGTATAACCAGATTACTATTGCTTCTGAGGGTCAGGAGAAAACCACTTTCACCTGCCTTTATGGGACGTTTGCTTTTAGGCGAATGCCTTTTGGCCTTTGCAATGCTCCAGCAACATTTCAGCGATGTATGCTAGCAATTTTTTCTGATATGATTGAGTCCACTGTTGAGGTATTCATGGACGATTTTTCAGTGTTTGGAGGGTCTTTTCAGAGTTGTTTAGATAATTTAGGTCAGGCGTTAAAGAGGTGTGAGGATACTCATCTAGTTCTTAATTGGGAAAAATGCCACTTCATGGTGAAGGAAGGCATAGTGTTAGGTCATAGGATTTCTAAGAATGGTCTAGAAGTTGATAGAGCAAAAATAGAGGTGATTGAAAGATTAGAACCACCGAATTCAATAAAGGGAATTCAGAGTTTTTTAGGACATGTTGGATTTTATAGGAGGTTCATAAAGGATTTTTCCAAAATCAGTAAATGATGTGGACTTTTCCTTACCGCAAGCGCACAGGTCAAGTAATAATAAAGTGTTCGTATAAATGAGTGTCGTCCTCTGGATTGGATTTTTAAGCAAATCAAGTATTGTGAATTATCTTGCTCAATTTTATTTAGGGATAAAAAAGTGATGAATGAATGGTGTGAAAACTAAATCAAAGCAAGGAAAAGAATGGAAATCCAATTGGGAAAAATATTTAGGGAATTGATTTCGCCGATTTAGTCTAGGATTGATTTTAAGGAGTAAGTTATTATGCACAATGGAATTATGAGCCTAAGACCCTTCAATCACAACTACCTCTCCTGAGTATAGTTGATTCTCATGCAAATTAATCTACTTGATATCCCTATCTAAGTTTATTAATCATGCAAGGCAATGAGATCTTTTAACCAATTCTAAAGTTAATCTAAAACTGTCACGAATTAGAAACTAAACTTTAGTCATGCAATCTTGGGTAAGTCTAAATCAAATCCCCTCTCCCGAGCTAGATTAGAAACTTAAATCATTCAACTAATAGCCAATTAATTGAAAGCATTCAATCAAGATTACAAACATAATAACATTGCACAACTTAAACCATAAATCAATCCATAAACACAATCAACTACATCAATCCCTAAGCTTACAAGTTTAGCTACTCATGATCAAAATTACAAGCTCAACTAAACATGTAAAAGCCATAAAAATCTAACTAAAGTGAGGGAAAGAAGAATTAAACTCGTTGTAGGCCGAGACCGAACGTCCCCGTCACGATCCCCACGAACAATGGGTTGATTTCTGAATTTTCCCCTTTGCTTCAGCCTTGAATTCCTCTCTTTTTGCTCTGTTTACGGCCCCAAGAAGTCCCAAAATTGGTTCTCCCAAAAACCTAGCCGAAAGGATGCTTAAATAGCAAAATTTCGTCGTAGAGAAAGACTAGGCCTAATTGGTTCAAGACACTTGACCCTCTCTTCTATAAATAGCCCCAAGAAGTCCCTCTCTTCTATAAATAGAACACTAGACCTAATTGGTTCAAGACACTTGACACTCTTGCTCTTGCTCTTAGACTATCAAGACAAGACCTAGAATTCTCTCTAGCCTCCCTCTTAGAGAAAGACTCCCACAAGTCTTTTGCCTCCTAGACTTAGAGACATACAGGTGTAACCTCTGTGGTTATTGTGTCATTCAAAGGAGAAATTTCCAGTGATCACAAGAAAAGGAGGCTGCTGCGTTTTCATTCGTGGAGCGTCGTTGGTGAAGAACGGTCAAGTCTACAACGAAGGTTTGTAACGGTTCTTCCTTCTTTCTTTGGAAAAGCATGAAAATAAATTTAGATTTATTTTTCAGCATGTTTAAACCAATTTTCCAGCAGCTTTAAAGAGTGTTTAAAGTTTATTTGAGTTTTCGTAACGGTATTTTAATGTTAATTAATATACGGCGTAAGGTCCAATCGATGCGCTTCAATATTTAGAGATGTTAGAGGTATGTTTATTAGGTAGGAGAAAAGTTATAGAGAAATTTTTTGAAATAGACAAGTTATAGAGGAAAAAAAAGTTTTGAGAGAGAATTTTAGGGAACAGGAAAATATTCAATATTTAGAGAGAAAAATTTGAGAGATAAGTTTGAATAGAAATATAAATGAAAGTTTAATATAAAGAAACATTTTAGAGAGAAAAAAAAAAACTAGTAGAGATGATTTTTTAGAAAGAGAAAAATAAATAAAAATTTATATTGAGATCAACATTTTAGAGAGGGAGAGAAATTTTGTAGAGAGAAATTTAGAGAGAAAAAAATTAGAAAAAAGAATTTGTTAGAGAGATACATGAAAAAAGCAAAAATGAGTATTAGAAGAAAATGAGTTTTTGAAAAACAAAAATTGTTTCTAAAAACTATTATTTTTTGTTTTTAAAATTTGCTTATAATTTTAAAAACAGAAAACAAAAAACGGAAATAATACTCAAAATTGAGGGTTATTTTATTTTATTTTTTTATAATTTAGGTCTCATTTGATAACTATTCGGATTTTGGTTTTTGAAAAATATGCTTGTTTTCTCATAATTTCCTTACCATGTTTTTCATCTTTGTTAAGGATTTATTTGAATTCTTAACAAAATTCCTAAAACAAAAACAAGTTTTTATTTTTTTAGTTTTCAAAACTTGACATGGGTTTTGAGGAGATGAGTCGATAACAAAACAAAGATAGTGTTTATATGCATAATTTTAAAAAAAAACAAAACAAAACAAAAACCCAAATAATTATGAAACTTGGTCAAGCCAACACTTATGTGATTGTAAGTTGCATTTTTACCGTGAGTTTTTCATGCAGATAATTCATTTAAATAGACGAAAATGATAAATTCTAAATTCTCCATCTTTCCAATCTAAGTTTATATGTCATTTTGTTTACGTGAGTATCCAAGTAAAATTACCATTTTACTCTCCCCTCTAATCTCTTTCTCCCGTTACTCTCTTCTCTCTCCAACCTCTCACTCCAACCTCTTACTCCAACTTCTCACTCCCTCCCCAATTTCTTGTTCTGGGATCTCGCTCTCTCTCTCATTTATAGCTTTTCAATCTTACTCTCTCTCAAATCTCTCTCTTGTGTGCTCTTAGAGAGAGAAAAAATTTGAGTTGAAGAGAGAGTAGGCATTAGCGGGAGCAAGAAATAAGATGGAGAGAAAATAGGGTATATTAATATAGAGAGTAAAATGGTAATTTTGGTAGGAAGTTTATGACATTTTTCATTTGAGCGATTTGCAAGTCTTCCTTTGACAAATCTCAAGCACTGCATCCACGATATCTACCATTTCGGTCTTCTTCTTCCTCGAGCTCTTTCCTCCGTTTACAATATCTCACGGAAGACATCGAGATCTCCCTCCACCGGATTTCCCTTTTTTTTTTTTCGATTCTTACGGTTTACAGACGCCCTTCTTTCCAGGTACGTTGCTCAACTCCGTTACCTCCATTTATGGCGTTCATTTTTCTCCATTGAGTTTCAATTCGAGCTCACCTGCCTTTCCCCGGTCTACGTTTAGGAGTTTCTGAATAATTTTCTCCGATTTGGTCCCCTACTCGAATCTCAGGTTCTGGACCTTAACTTCTAGTTCATTTACTATTTATGTAATTGTTTGCCTAACTAAATAATTATCTGAAGATTAGATTCTTATCGCTTTTTCTATCTTCTTTTCCTATAAAATAACTAAGAACAAGTGTCTATCGATGCGTTATCTCTTCAGAAGCCCTTAGTTCATCTGCCCTCAAATTGGTCAGACCCCTCTCTTTGTCTCTACAAGAACAGAATGAATCAAATTCTCTCTGTTCTTCGATATTGGCTTGTGAATCATCCTATTATTATCAATTTCGAATGGATTCAAGGCCAAACCTTTGCCTCCACGCCACTGTTCCTCATCCTCACTGTTTCCTCTTACCTATTCCTCACCTTCCTCCTCTCCCACCTTCCCCTTCCTTCCATTTCCCCTCACTTTCTCAAGCCAATCTCAGCCCTTCACAACTTTGTCCTTCTCATCCTGTCCTTGGTCATGGCCCTTGGATGCACCCTCTCTTCCATTTACCATGTGCCTCACCTCCACTGGATTATCTGCTTCCCACCTCGCACCCCACCAGTTGGACCTCTCTTCTTCTGGGCTTATGTCTTCTACCTATCCAAGATTCTTGAATTCGTCGATACCCTCTTGATTATCCTTACTGGGTCGTTTCAACGGCTCACGTTCCTCCATGTGTACCACCATTCAACGGTTTTGGTCATGTGTTATCTCTGGCTTCACACTTCCCAATCGCTGTTCCCCATAGCGCTTGTGACCAATGCGACAGTGCACGTGATAATGTATGGGTACTACTTCCTATGCACCTTTGGGATTCGACCCAAGTGGAAGAGGTTGGTCACTGACTGCCAAATCTTGCAGTTTGTGTTCAGTTTTGTGGTCTCGGTTCAAATGTTGTATGAGCATTTTGGAGGGTCCGGTGCTGGTTGCTCTGGCATTTGGGGTTGGTGTTTTAATGCTGTTTTCAATGGCTCTCTTTTGGCTCTTTTCATCAACTTCCATTTGAAAAGTTATGCTGCCAATAGAAAGAAGAGAATGGAATCTAAAGCTCAGTGATTTTTTTATTTTGGTGGCGGTTTGGCTGTAGTTTGTTTGTTTATTTTAGATTAAAATCATTACCATTATTGATAATGATTCATTGTTCCAGTAATTTGCATTTTGTTTCTTTTGTTTGGTTACCTAGTGAAATCTGTCTAGGCTCTTTATACTGTTTTAGCGACTATAGAGAAATGTCAAAATTTTGACATTCTTCAATAAATTACATGTCTAAACAATGTTAGTTTTAACAATATAAAGTGATATCAAGCTGGGGTGTGTGTGAGTTGTTGTGGGGTTTTGGGGGGGGGGGGGGGGGTTTGGAGAAACAAGAGTGTTCGTGGGAGAGGGGCCTTTGTGATGTAATGTTTGGTTCCTTTCTAGATTCCTTGTTTCTCTTTGGACGTCAGTGACAAAGTTATTTTGTAATTATAGGTTAGGTATTATTTTACTTGAGTCTCTTCCTTTAAAGGGACTTTTCTTTGTGGGCTTGTTTTTGTATGTCCTTGTATTCTTTCTTTTTTTTTTTCTGAATGAAAGTTGGTTTTTTTATAAAAAAAAAAATGTTAACATAATTTCTATGATGATATTCCAATTTTAAAGTTAAAGTAAAGATGTATTGTACTCGGAGAAATAAGGCAAAGGCAGGTCTTGGGAAGATTAAGAAAGCAAACATCTATTTTCCCACTTGGAAAGCCAAACTACATATAATCTAAATTTGAAAGTGAGTTGTGCTATAAAATGCTTTTCTTAAAGAGAAGTCACTTTAGATCTTTCTTTACTCCTGTCCCAAAACTTCTTCTCAGGTCATTTAACAATCCTAAAACTAAAACATTTCTAGGACATCTATATGTGAGACTCATGTGAACCATTAATTAGAAAACCACTAAAGGCACGCACTGATGGAGAAGAATTTGCTATTTTGAAGACTTTCCACTTTCTAGCAAAATATTTTCTTTGGACTGACCCATTTTAACTTTGTAGGTCACATTTATTTTTAGCTAGGTTGATTTCAGTGCAGTAAGAAAAACATGAGAGATAGAGTGAAGTGCACCAAAGTTGTGTGGGTAGATAGTAAGAACTTTCTGTTGGCAACCTGCAGTGTAAAAGAGGATCATTATTGATAACTCAACTTTTACTTTTATAGTTATATGGTGTTTGCCAAGGCAACATGGATGATCAAAGTTAGAGGCTGCTGCTGAGCGTGCCATATCCATTTAGGGGGTGGGTTTTATAGTCAGAGAATCGACTGGAGAGTATGTCGACTTTTTGGCCACAAGAATCTTCCCCTGCTATGCGTGATTTAGGTTCTGTGATTGGTCAAATTAGCTAGTAAGTTTGGAAGGTAGAGTGTGCTATTACATTCAAGCCGTGGAGTTTAGCCGTTTGTGTATGAGAAGAGGTGTGCCTAGTGAAGTTCGAGTTGTCTTGTGTTGAGCAAGTGCTCAATAATCTTTGGCACTTAGCTCGCAACTTAATGAAAGGAAAGACCATATTAGTTTTAGATGAGCGACTAGGAATCAAATAGCTAATACAGTTTACCTCTGTTCCTTGTCTGCAACTTGCATGGACATATGATAACTAGACATAGAGAGATACTTTTAAAGGCAGTTATGATGATGAAGTTTCTAGAAGCTCACGGTGCATTATTTGAGCTCCAATGTTGATGATTGTGCAAAGGATTTGAAGGGTGACATCGCCTTTTCAAATCCTAGGCAGTGTAATCTTGATTTTCGACACCATGCTCGTAAGCAAACTTTGAGGTGATAGTTGGCCTCTAACCATTGTATTGCTAAGATGCAAGGGTTTAACAGCATTGAAGCTTCTCCGTAATGCCTTTATGTTTGCTTCATTGGTTCCATAGAGCTTTTCTTTGTTTCTCAAAACAGTTGAAGGCTCTTATTGGGGACAACCAGAAAAATGACTAGATTTAATAGGGAGATTTGAAAAATGGTTAAACATGTTTAGAAATTAAATACATGGTTAATGTGATTTTAATTAATAATTTCTAATTAAAATAGATGAAATTGCCCCCAACTACTTTTTAGAAAGATAGATGCAATCTACAATTGTGGAGCATGATAAGAAGGAAAGAAAATCTAATTTTAACAAGAGTCTAACGAACTAAATAAAAAAAAAAACATTTTAAGGAGGAGAAAAAAAGAAAAAAAAAAGAATGAAGCATTCTAAGGAGGGGAGAAACTGGATTTGACATTTAAATCTAAAACCGTAATTAGCATCATTTAAACAAAAAATCTAAATTCTTAATCTTGAAAAAACTTATGTTGAACTGTCAATATACATTTTTTTTTTTTGTACAAAATCACCCAATACTTATATGTAAATTATGTACAAAAACACAATAAGTACAACAATGTATATTTATATGTGTATATACAAACAAACATCATACTCAATAACCCTATCAATTGCTTGCATATAGATAAGAGTATATCTCTAGAATCTCTATGTACATAAGAGTATATACATATAGTTAATACAATAGTTAAACATTCCTTGGTTCTCACCATCTTCCTTGACAATGTAAAATGCTCTGAAAACCTCGTCTTTCAGGACCTTGTCGACACAATCCAAAATTGTAAGGACTATTACTCTACTGCAACTTGTATTTAACCATATCTATTGGTGTAAAAGCATCACTTACCACTAAATTAAGAAAACCAATATTATCCTTCTCTGAGTTGCATTCTCCTTAGTGAATTTGATCCAATACTACGTCTATGTATATTAGTATATACCCCAGTGAACATCCAGGCAAGATCATTGTTCTCAGAAAAGCTTATAATTTGAAACTTGTCTTCACCATTAGTAGATCCGTGAAATTTTCTTTGGAGCATCAAGTCTAATAAGGTCTATGACGGAATCAGTGCTCAAACGTTAAGGATCAAAATTTGATGGGAAGCCATTATTGAAAAAATTCTGGTGGTTCAAAGATAGTGGAGATGAAATTTGAATTCTGGATTTCAGGCAAAGATTGGAACGTTGATGGTGAAGAAATGAGTGAGAATGTAGAAAAAGTTTTATTGGGACTGAGAAAATATAAGACAAAATTAGTTTTTTTTTTTTTTTAACAAATATTTAGGAAAATCTACATGACTTTAAGATTTTTCGGTTGATTTTAAAAAAAAAAAACTGAATTGGTAGGTGGGTTGGACAGAGCCCTAGTATACACTAGGGGTAAAATGGGGAAAAATAGATTGATTGGTAGTTCTTAAAATCACGGTAGTCATCCCCTAAATACTAAACTACTTTAGCCATAAAACAAAAATGGTTTTTTTTTTCTAGCTATTTACCACAATTCCCCCCTTACCCCTTACCAGAATTCAATTCTATTTTCTGCTTGGTTTGCATTCAAAGTTGCTACCAAATTTAACTAATAATAATAATAATAATAATAATAATAATAATAATAATAATAATAGAAATAGAGATTCAAATAGAAAATAATAACAAAAACTCATTAATGAAAAATAAAAAAAATATTAAAAATAGGAAAGAGAAATAAATAACAAAAAGGAGAAAAAATGAAAGTAAAAATAAAAATAAAGAAGTAAAAAAGGAGAGAAATGAGGGAGAGGAGAAGAGGAAGATGGGTGTAGGGAGGGGGAGAGAGATATGGGTACGTGCATGAAGAATGAAAAAAAAAATAGAAATAAAATTTGAGAAACTACTTTTTTTAGATCTGTTTGGTAATCATTTGGTTTTTGAAAATTAAACTTACAAATCTTACTCTATGAAAGAAATTTGAGAGAAAACAAACATAATTTTCAAAAACCAAAAACCAATTGGTTATCGAATGGGGTCGTACTAAAATTTGCCTCTTTTCTAGAAACGTTTTTAGAAATTTAGAAACAAGAAACAAGTTATGTTATCAAATATCAAACGAGCCTTAACATTTTTGTTTTCTATGAAGGAGTGTACAACACTCGTGCGGAAGCGATTTGGATTGAAAGTACTTTAATTCCATTAATTTTAAGGATAAAAAACATGTCATTTTGTAACGCCCCAGGATTTTAAAAGCTAACCCAGCGACATTACTAATTCCTAGACCAAAACAAACTGTGAGCACCGAAAAGGAAGGTGCACCTTGTTGGTATAGGTAGTATCTATCAATTCTTTTAAGCTTATCTTGAACATACTTTCATGTCCTCAAGATCCCTCTCATTCAGATGTGGCCTTGGTTCATTCATGTACCCCTCCTAACTCGGGTGTTACATGCCCACCAGCTTCCGCCTTGGTTCGTCCCCGAACCACATCCTACTAGGAGAGGTTCCGCTCTGATACCATCTGTAACGCCCCAGGCCCAGGATTCAGAATCCGGATTCTGCACTTAAGGCCCCGACATTTCCCTGCGACCTGGCCACGCCACCATACTTTTCTGAAACTGCTTCAAAGAATGAAGACTGTCCCCACAAACCAACATGGGGTCCTTTTAGCATGCTTTGTCCTCACTCACATGCTTCCTAGGAAAATTCCCAGGAGGTCACCCAACATGGAATTTCTCCAAGCCAAGCACGCTTAACTTCAAAGTTCCTATGATTGAGCCACCGAAAAGCAAACAAGCAACCAACATGCTTTTCATGCGCAACCAACATGCTTCCTAAAAACGGTAAACACAATATCATGCTCAAAAGCTAGTAAAAACAAATGACTCTCCTAAGCCATAACTCCTGCATCTCTCTATGCAACTCGCTAACCACTCAAGCTCCACGAGCTCACTCAACGCTCATAATTAGCCCTCACATGGCTCTTCACACGTGATTTCCGCGTCACGCTCCGCAAAACTCTCCAAGACTCACCCTTCGAGTTGTACCGACCCCTAACCATTTATACCCAGGGCCTCGACACTTCTCTACAGAGCTCGGCATTCGACCCTTGACCATTTATACCCAAGGCCTCGAACTGTGCATCGACCCTTGACCATTTATACCCAAGGCCTCGATGACTAAGCAACGTATTGACCCTTGACCGTTTATACCCAAGGCCTCAATACTTGCCTCAGGACTCATCACACCGACCCTTGACCATTTATACCCAAGGCCTCGATGCTCCTCTTTATCTAACATTGGCATATCGACCTTCGACCATTTATACCCGTGGCATCGACACCAATAGTGATATATCAGTCCCCGACCTTTTATACCCGAGGCCCTGATAATCACTTTACTTTCCTTGAAACATTATCAGTCCTCGACCATTTATACCCGAGACCCTAATAACTCAATCACAATGCTAGTTCTCTTTAAACCCATGGTGACATGTCACCCCTCGACCATTTGTACCCGAGGTGCACTGACACTCACCCAACTTTCCTTTCTTTCACACTTTAGGTCCCTGACCTCTATCTCACCTCTATCTAGAATGTGTATGCCCCGCAACACTTCTAGACTCACGTATTATGCCCACCAAGCATATACATGTAACCACAGGCTCTCAACTCATGCTTATCTCACGAATACCAAACAGAACCAGCATGCTTTACAACCAATCAACACACAACAACAATTCATGCTTTCCAAGGATTTCATATATATATACATTTTTATTCAAAGAAACAAGGAACAAGAGAACAGTTATAAAGCGGGAAATCAATCAGCATGCATCACACAGTCAAACAGACTACATCAGATAAGAACTACTTACCGGAAGCTCAAACGCTCCTAAACAATCCTAAAGGACTAATGGAAACAACCGGAAGAGCCTAAAGAGCTCCAACTACAAGCAACAATTACCAAGGGTTAGGAACTGATAAACAACACCCAAGAGACTTAATAAAGGAAGGTAAAGGGTGCTGGAATTTACCGCTTAGTGCTCAAACAACCTTGAGACGAGCCGACTTGTGTTCGAAACGACCCAACAACCAAGATCCCAAGTCACCGGGTTATGGGTAACCAAAATCAAGGTCTTTCGAGTTGTGGGTATTCGCTGAACACGATATTTGAGACCAAACGCTCGCTGAACAGCAACCGAATACACCTAATTCTGCAATTATAAGGCCGATAACGAATGGGTATCGATTAAAACATGGTTTAAGGCTTGGATAACTATTGGGCAGCGACCCTTAACGCTAAAAGCAAAGGGACAGCAAGGAAACTTACCCAAACGGACCCGCTTTTGCGCTAGACGGGTTATACCAACCACAACCAGTGAGCTAGAACGCTCTTCGAGCAGTGGGTACCCAAGTTGAAGTGTTTCGAACTTAATCGAACACCTAGACGGCGCTGCAGATCAAAATATTGAACTCCATTAAACTTTTCAGCACGTAAAGCTAATGGGCATTCCATTTAAAGCACTAAACAAGAATGGGTAAGGGCTAAACTTACCGGAAACACTAACCCACGCCGAAAACGCCCAACGACGCTGCTGGACAGAGGCGAAAACGCGAGGAAAGGAGACTCCGAGCTGCTAGCCGCGCAAGATGCAACCACACAGCACAAAGGGCTCTTAGATCATCCTTAAAACAACAAGAACGGAAGGGAAAAGGCTTACCCGATACTTAACTCGACCAAAAACGCACGGACAGAGAGGAAACGACGCGGAGACGGCGAGACAAAAGAGATAGAGTCGTGCGGAAGGGAGACTGGCGGCGACGGCGCGACAAGGCGGCTGCGACGGTGACTGACCGGCTGGAACTCGAGCGGCGGCAGCAGGGGGAGGCGGTGGCGCGAGCTCGAGTGGCGGTGGGGCTGGCCGGCTGCGCAGGGGAGAAGAAAAACGTAAAAGAAAGGGGGCTGGTTTGCGGCTGCACACGAGAGAAAAAAGAGGGAGGAGATGAATAGATTTAGGGCTTCCTTTTTATTAATATTCTATTTCATTTTCTTTCTTTTCTTTACTAGATTTTTAAACACACCCAAGAATATAAAATCCCCATTAAAATAAGGAGATCTTATCTAGGTTTCAAATTTAAAAACCCAAACTTAATTCTTGAAAGATTTGGAAATAGAAAATAACCCGTCTGATAAAAGGGTTTGGGTCTTTTGATATTTAAAATAAATATCAAATATTAAACCTCTAACTTTAGGAAACTTAAAGATTTAATTAAAAATCTTTTTCCCCTAAATTTTAGAAATTTAGTTTAACGACCCAAGGCTAAACTTATTCTAATTTTCCAAATTAGAATAAGAACGCCCAGTAAATACCAAAACGGCTCGATTTCGAAACGCGGGGCGTTACAATCTCCCCACCTTAAGAACTTTCGTCCTCAAAAGTTACACTTCCAACCGCGATGGATGACTAGCCTTGAACCTGACACTAACTTCTCAAGGCGCTTAATACCAGTGGCTTCTTGCTCAACAAGCCACCTTCCACTGAAATCCCAAAAGCTTAACTAAGGCTCAAGAGGAACAGTTGTGTATGCATTACAACAACTCCTGGGACGAGTTGTGTTGAGCATACAACCCTTGAAGCAAAACTCGCTTACCGGCAACTTGACCAAGTGCGTTAAGAACACCAAAGGTCTGAAAAACACCAATCCGAACTGGGTTCTTGCACTATCTACAGGAAACTTAGCCATGTGCATCAAAAAGCTGACTTCACTAGCAAAGTTGGAGCTAAGCTAGGTGCTTTAGCACAACACCCATGAGGCTCATTCTAACGATGCCACTTGAAGGATCACATGCTGATAACATCAACTTAGAACTTTGAGCTTGACATAACCACAACCCACCTTCCATGAACTCAAGAATTCCTCATCCCGGTCCTACGGAAGGCTTCATCAACAACTTCACCAACTCAAACTCACTTAGTTGGTAAGTTTCAACCCTACTTCAAAGAGGCATCACTGAAGGAAGGAACAAAACTCTGCAACGGCTTCCGCTGCGTCAACTCCCTTTTTCAACCCATCCTTCAAGAATGGCTATGAGATGGCACTTCCTTAACTGCACACCAAGGTAACTTTGTCGAGACGACAACTATCGTTGCCTTCATGATTCATTATTGATTCTCAATATCTCATCATTTAGACTGAGGTCTCACCACGAGAGGAAAATATTTTGACTCTAGGTCTTAAGAATAAACCAACATACCACCAAGAGCATTATCATGAGCAAGTCCAAAAAGACCTTGAGACTTGGTTCATGGATTCCATAATAGTTGCAAAACGCTATTCAACCTGAAGACATCACATCAAGTTTGCAACACTCGAACTTGATTTTGGAAGCATCCTTAGACAATAATTCCATGACCTTTAACTTCAAGAAGTTGTATCACGAAACTATTCTAGGAAGATCATTTCCCTTGAAGCTAGCCTGTACTAAGAGATTCGCCCAACTTCACCTATTACAAGAAAATCTCTGGATTCCCTATGACATAGGCAATGATTAGCAGGGCGTGGAAACCAACCAACTAGCCGCCACTAACTTCAAAGGCAATGGAAGTTCTAGCCGATGCAACAAACATACACAAGCAAGACTAGGGGCATGCATCACAAATAAGATTCCAACGACAAGGCATTACAAGAAGAATTGGAATTCTAGAGCATCAGATAGACTCGAGAAAGAAGCACTAACCTGGAAATGAGAGGTGAAACCGACTTCCCACCTTTAAGGACTCCATTGATGTTTGCTTGGCTAACCTCCTTGGGCACTTGGCGTCTGGGCTGCTCATGATGAACAATCCTTAGCATAGTGACCTCTCTTATTGCATTTGAAACAAACTTTTCTTTTTAGCCAACACTCTCCTTTGTGAAGCTTGTGACAAGAAGGGCAAGGAGGATATGGAACGAACTCCTTCACCTGATGCTGAGTAGGCTCAATAGGTGGGTCCCTCAGGGGAGACAACTTTCTTTTAACTCCAGAGGTTGATCCCTTCTCGAGATGAGGTTGTGGCTTCTTAGAAACATTCTTATCCATGATCAATGCACCCGTGAGTGCTTCAGCAAAGGTCGCGGGCCTGCTTAGGGCCACAGAGCCTCGAATTTCCTCACGAAGACCTTTAATGAACCTCTTAATCTTCCGCTCTGGCGCGCTGACCAGGTCAGGAGCAAAGCGTGATAGTGCAGTGAACTTCCTCTCATACTGCACTACAGACATACTCCCCTGGGCCAAATGAAGAAATTCCGCTTCTTTGTCGTCCTTGACTGTCTCCGGGAAGTAATAATCATACAATAGATCCTTGAACCTTTCCCACGAGATCGGTTGATTAGCATGGTCTTCGGCTGCTGCCACCGATTGCCACCACGCGCGAGCGTCATCCTTGAGCATGAAAACTGCCCCTCTGATTTTCAAGGAATCATTACAGTTCATGAGGTCCAACAGTGCCTCCAAATCAGTGATCCATCGCTCTGCTGCTAAAGGATTTTCGGATTGCCCATCAAAAGAGGGAGGCCCGTAGCGCTTGAAGTCCCTAATGAACTGGGATTCCTCCGCGTTCTCAGGTACCCAATTAGGGTTTCGCGGTGGCCTAGCATTTCTCTGGGCCATGTTATCGAACATGGTCTGGAGGGCTTCCGGAGTGATCAGCATAGGAGCCGCAGGAGGGGCCGGAGGAGGCGGGGGAGGAGGAGGATCAACCCTGCGTTGACCGGGAGGAATCAGGGGATTAGCCTCCTGCATAGGGGGAGCCAGAGGATCGACCCCCTGCTGAGTAGTAACTTCCTCTACTTGATCATCTTGATCGACAATTGGAACTTCGGGGTCATGACCGCGAGACATTGCCTGAGAAGGTGGTACTAAGGTCAAGGGACAAATAGCAACTAGGATATGAGCTCTAACCTACGCCTAGGCAGCAACCTGATCCTACTAACAAGCAACATTGCACAAAACAAACACAAGAAGAACCAAAAGCTATCTAGCAATCTATGGGAGCATCCTACTCCTACTACCAAACAAGAGTCACACAAATCAAGGCAAGCTATCTATCCGCCTACAGGGAGCATCCTAAACCTAGCTACTATATGACAAGCAACAAAGGAAAACAACATGCTCAGACAAGGCAAACAAGTCACGCAATAGGAATCAAGCAAGCCACAATAATTATGCAAACAATAGAGTAAATCAGAACAATCATGGCAACATAATAATATCTTAACCAGACCAACGTACCTGGTGATGGAGAGGAGAACGAGGAAGACCATAACCCTAAACAACCAAACAACCTAGATTTCCTAGGCCAGTCTACAGGAACAACTCTGCTCTGATACCAACTGTAACGCCCCAGGATTTTAAAAGCTAACCCAGCGACATTACTAATTCCTAGACCAAAACAAACTGTGAGCACCGAAAAGGAAGGTGCACCTTGTTGGTATAGGTAGTATCTATCAATTCTTTTAAGCTTATCTTGAACATACTTTCATGTCCTCAAGATCCCTCTCATTCAGATGTGGCCTTGGTTCATTCATGTACCCCTCCTAACTCGGGTGTTACATGCCCACCAGCTTCCGCCTTGGTTCGTCCCCGAACCACATCCTACTAGGAGAGGTTCCGCTCTGATACCATCTGTAACGCCCCAGGCCCAGGATTCAGAATCGGGTCCGTTTGGGTAAGTTTCCTTGCTGTCCCTTTGCTTTTAGCGTTAAGGGTCGCTGCCCAATAGTTATCCAAGCCTTAAACCATGTTTTAATCGATACCCATTCGTTATCGGCCTTATAATTGCAGAATTAGGTGTATTCGGTTGCTGTTCAGCGAGCGTTTGGTCTCAAATATCGTGTTCAGCGAATACCCACAACTCGAAAGACCTTGATTTTGGTTACCCATAACCCGGTGACTTGGGATCTTGGTTGTTGGGTCGTTTCGAACACAAGTCGGCTCGTCTCAAGGTTGTTTGAGCACTAAGCGGTAAATTCCAGCACCCTTTACCTTCCTTTATTAAGTCTCTTGGGTGTTGTTTATCAGTTCCTAACCCTTGGTAATTGTTGCTTGTAGTTGGAGCTCTTTAGGCTCTTCCGGTTGTTTCCATTAGTCCTTTAGGATTGTTTAGGAGCGTTTGAGCTTCCGGTAAGTAGTTCTTATCTGATGTAGTCTGTTTGACTGTGTGATGCATGCTGATTGATTTCCCGCTTTATAACTGTTCTCTTGTTCCTTGTTTCTTTGAATAAAAATGTATATATATATGAAATCCTTGGAAAGCATGAATTGTTGTTGTGTGTTGATTGGTTGTAAAGCATGCTGGTTCTGTTTGGTATTCGTGAGATAAGCATGAGTTGAGAGCCTGTGGTTACATGTATATGCTTGGTGGGCATAATACGTGAGTCTAGAAGTGTTGCGGGGCATACACATTCTAGATAGAGGTGAGATAGAGGTCAGGGACCTAAAGTGTGAAAGAAAGGAAAGTTGGGTGAGTGTCAGTGCACCTCGGGTACAAATGGTCGAGGGGTGACATGTCACCATGGGTTTAAAGAGAACTAGCATTGTGATTGAGTTATTAGGGTCTCGGGTATAAATGGTCGAGGACTGATAATGTTTCAAGGAAAGTAAAGTGATTATCAGGGCCTCGGGTATAAAAGGTCGGGGACTGATATATCACTATTGGTGTCGATGCCACGGGTATAAATGGTCGAAGGTCGATATGCCAATGTTAGATAAAGAGGAGCATCGAGGCCTTGGGTATAAATGGTCAAGGGTCGGTGTGATGAGTCCTGAGGCAAGTATTGAGGCCTTGGGTATAAACGGTCAAGGGTCAATACGTTGCTTAGTCATCGAGGCCT
Source organism: Luffa acutangula (assembly GCA_036850905.1). Classification (NCBI taxonomy): domain Eukaryota; kingdom Viridiplantae; phylum Streptophyta; class Magnoliopsida; order Cucurbitales; family Cucurbitaceae; genus Luffa; species Luffa acutangula. The sequence goes on from CM072090.1 coordinate 33,923,228, forward strand.
TGGGTATAAATGGTCAAGGGTCGATGCACAGTTCGAGGCCTTGGGTATAAATGGTCAAGGGTCGAATGCCGAGCTCTGTAGAGAAGTGTCGAGGCCCTGGGTATAAATGGTTAGGGGTCGGTACAACTCGAAGGGTGAGTCTTGGAGAGTTTTGCGGAGCGTGACGCGGAAATCACGTGTGAAGAGCCATGTGAGGGCTAATTATGAGCGTTGAGTGAGCTCGTGGAGCTTGAGTGGTTAGCGAGTTGCATAGAGAGATGCAGGAGTTATGGCTTAGGAGAGTCATTTGTTTTTACTAGCTTTTGAGCATGATATTGTGTTTACCGCTTTTAGGAAGCATGTTGGTTGCGCATGAAAAGCATGTTGGTTGCTTGTTTGCTTTTTGGTGGCTCAATCATAGGAACTTTGAAGTTAAGCGCGCTTGGCTTGGAGAAATTCCATGTTGGGTGACCTCCTGGGAATTTTCCTAGGAAGCATGGTGAGGACAAAGCATGCTAAAAGGACCCCATGTTGGTTTGTGGGGACAGTCTTCATTCTTTGAAGCAGTTTCAGAAAAGTATGGTGGCGTGGCCAGGTCGCAGGGAAATGTCGGGGCCTTAAGTGCAGAATCCGGATTCTGAATCCTGGGCCTGGGGCGTTACAGATGGTATCAGAGCGGAACCTCTCCTAGTAGGATGTGGTTCGGGGACGAACCAAGGCGGAAGCTGGTGGGCATGTAACACCCGAGTTAGGAGGGGTACATGAATGAACCAAGGCCACATCTGAATGAGAGGGATCTTGAGGACATGAAAGTATGTTCAAGATAAGCTTAAAAGAATTGATAGATACTACCTATACCAACAAGGTGCACCTTCCTTTTCGGTGCTCACAGTTTGTTTTGGTCTAGGAATTAGTAATGTCGCTGGGTTAGCTTTTAAAATCCTGGGGCGTTACACATTTACATAACGAAAACAGGGGGAGAAGTTCACGAATCTTTTGGAGTCAAATTCTCTCTGATTCTTAGATGAAATTGAACACGATCGGTACGTGGACGACCACCGACATCTTCCCCGCTATCCTCCGACCTTAGAGCGGCTTGTGGGAGCCAATCGAGTGATGAATTTGTGGGAGAGAAGTAGTGAAACTCACTGGTTTTTTTTTTTTTTAGTGTTTGAACCTATCAATTTGAGAGCAAAATTCCAGACATTTTTTCCAACCTATCTTCCAGCTTTTCTTTCTTCATTTAAAGAACAATCAGCCATCCACCTCATGGATTGTTGCCAGCAAAAGCCTCAAGAAGAGGACACCAAAGATGATGGAAAAATGACTCAAGAATGAAAGTGAGAATTGTTGTCAATGTCTTAGAATTAACCTCATGGTTAATTTAATTCAAAAAATAAATTAATTTCTTTTTAATTATTAATTCATACCATTAATAATTAATTAAACCATTTAATTAAGTATATTAATTTAATTTCATATATTATATTAATTCTTTAACACCAAACCCGATCTGTCTCAATCCCGATCGCTCAATTATGAATCTCTATTCTCACAATCATCAACTTTCTCAAATTGTAATTAGACTACTATGCCAATAATATTGAATATAATCGACGTTAACTCTCGAAACTGAATTTGAACGCTTCAAATTCTTTCATCACACTGTTCTAAGATTTAGTCCATATGAGCTAGCAGGGGACCTAATGGACCTATAGATCATGGACTCCAACGATTCGAGATTAACTAAACTCTTTAACCTAGTTAAACAACATTCATTAACTACCAAGACACTCCACTGTAGCCCAATAGTTGCACTTCCCTCATTGTAGATATATTTCTGTCCACTCGATATAATCATGATTAGTAAGTCGACCTTTCACAGGTTGTTCGTAACTACAGGTGGACCAAATTTCTGCCAACATTGTCAATGACGACGTCGACAGAAAGGTTTTACAAATAATTCTCCTAACGTCATTTCCTACGCGTTGAGAGAGGCAACTTCTGTCGACACATTTCTTGGCGTCACGAGAAAATTCATCGGCAAAAATGCTTTTTTCTTGTAGTGACATTTGCATATTTGTAGAATTTCTAAAATTTTCCTCTTCAAATCTTATTTAACAGGAAAAAAAAATCAAACATCATATTTTTTTTTTGAGTTCAACAACAATTGGGAGTTGGAGATTCCAACCTTAAACAAACAAACAAAAAAAACAAACATCATGGATCTCATCAAGTGCCAAAATTTCTCTTATGATAGAAAATTCTCAAACTCTCCAACTTAGCGCATTCTCACAAAATTATTGGTGTGTTTTTAAGTAACTTTTTGAAAAAAAAAATGCTTTTTAAACGAAATCAATTATTCTATAAACATCTTTTCGAAAAATTAATAGTTTAAAGTAGATTTAATATAGTTTATGGAATGATTTTAGATGATTTAATAAATGAAAAACAATTTAAAAAACTTGGATTAATTTGAAAGTCATTTTTGGAATATCATCTTTCAAGAGTTTCTTCGAAAGTGACTTTTAAATTAATTCAAGTATTTTAAAATAATATTTATTTATTAAGAATTTATTATAAAACACTTTGTGATACTCTAAAATAATTTAAGTGTTACAAATACGGTGTAAATGTATTTAATTATAGATATCCATTTAGGGCATTCAACCCCACCATTTTAGGGCAACTCTCCATGACTCCTTGACTTTAGGCTCAAGACTCTCCCTCCCTCTCCTATTTTAGGTCTTGTAAGTTGTAACCATCCCCTATTGTACTAGTATAAATAGGGATGTTCATGAAGTGTTAAACACACAACTCAATTCAATACAATTCATTTGCTCTCTTCTCCCTACCTTTGCTCTCTATTTCTCTAAGTGTTCTTAGTGTTCTTGTTATTGTTCTTCACGTTTATAACACGTTATCAGCACGATTCTCTTCCATTTTTGTTCAGTTGAAGGTAGGGTTCATTTTACTTTGCAAATGTCTTCTGTACGTTTCACATATACAATGTACATGTATTATAAATACCTTGTATATACACTGTGTATTGAACGTTGACAACATATGTTTTATGCAAGATTATCGTATTATTTGTTATTATGCATACTATATGTGATTAGTAAAGTATCATATTTATGTATTGATGATATTAACATTTGAATCATTTGTATTGTTTATGATTCTATATTTGCTAATGATATTTACGTTAATTACATTATCCACATAATTGAAATGTTGATAGTATGCATATATTCTTATTACTTATGTGATAATCTAGAATGTTTAATGCATATATGATGATAAACATGATGCACATATATACCATGTATATATCTCAATTTTAAATTATGTGCCTCTTCTAAACTTTCTCGTTTTGCTAATGTATATTTCCCTCATTAGTTTATGTAGTATTTGTTCGGTGTAATTTTCTCATAATTCTCTGTATATTTTATTCCATGTGCATTTAATATATATACAGAGTATTTGTTATACTGTCACAGCTTTATATACAGAGTATTTGCTATATTGTCACAGCTTTATATACAGAACATGTTATATATACTGTTATATATCTTATACAAATATTGGAACATGTTGTTTACCGACAATTTTTATTTGGGTTTCATACGTATGTTTGAATATTTTTGTTTGTGTTGATTAACTTTTGAAATTCATAATAAACACATGTATCAGTTCAAATTTTCCCATGACAAAGTTTGCAAGACTTGTATAGTAGTTAGTTGCTCTTCCTAAAGTTAAGTTTGATGTTATGCACACGAAGTTGCATAAAAATGCTCCTTTTGATTGAATGCACCTGAAGTTGCATCATTTTCAAATCAAGAATTGCTCATGATTAAATGCACCTGTAGTTGCACAAGTTTAATGCTCACTTTAATTAAATGCACTTGTAGTTGCATAATTTTAATCAATAAGTGATTTTAAACAAGTGAGCATATGTTAAGAATAATGTTTCTTTCTTCTCAATTTTAGATATGCTCTTGTAGTAGCAATATTGAGAAAGAAAAAGTTTAAATATTGTGGTGAGCAAACACCATGTCTTCTTGAGATTAAAGCAATCAATTGAGCATTTGATGAAAAATCATGAATCTCAACCAATTGTTTCAATATCATTCCCTGAAGTGAATATTGTATTATCGAATATTTGTTGTCAATGTCGAGATCATGATCAATAATAAAGGAAGAAGCAATTACTCATCTAGTGGTGGTTACTGAAAGAAAAGTTTCATATTTTAGATATGATATAAAAATGCATTAGTTTTGTACCTGTTGTACAAAAATGAGAACCATGTGTGAAAGCAAACTTTGCAATCTCCTGAAGAGATGATTAATCTTGGAAATATGAAATAAATGTTGTAAATCTCATTAAATCTCCTGAAGAGAAAATGAACATCATTAAATGAGCAACAAATGTTATATTGGATTATGTCAATATCCTTTTATTTAATGTTAATTTATGTTTATTTATTAAGTTCGATTTTATATTCAATTTCTTATTCTGGGGCTCACTGTGTTATTTTATTTTCCTGAAGAAACATGAATGTTTCACATATTTTGGTTGACTCCATGATGAACAATGAAGATTTATGCTTGGCAGATAGCGCAACAACACACACTATCCTTAAAAGTAGGAAATACTTCTCTAAATTGACAATGCTTGAAGCAAAAGTCAATACAATATCGGGTCCTGCAGACTTGATTGAAGGTTTTGGAAAAGCGAATATTATTTTGCCTAGAGGAACAAAATTTACAATTGATAATGCTTTGTTCTCTAGTAAATAAAAAAGAAACCTACTGAGTTTTAAAGATATACGTGCTAACGATTATCATATAGAGACTGATATGAAGAATAATATAGAGTATCTTTATATTATATCTACTATCTCACATGAGAACCGTATATTAGAAAAGTTGCCTGCCTTTTCTTCTAGATTATATTACACGCATATTCGTGTTATTGAAACATATGCAACAATGAACCTGAAGTTCAATGATCCAGATATATTTTCTGTTTGGCATGATCGATTGGGTCATCCTGGGTCAATAATGATGAGAAAGATTATTGAAAACTCACATGGACATCCATTGAAGAACCAGAAGATTTTTCAATCTAATGAATTGTCATGTGCTGCTTGCTCTCAAGGAAAATTAATTATTAGACCCTCACCGGCTAAAATTGGGATTGAATCCCTCACATTTCTAGAACGAATTCATGGTGATATATGCGGATCTATAAATCCACCAAGTGGACCATTTAGATATTTTATGGTCCTAATTGATGCATCCAGTAAATGGTCACATGTGTGTTTATTATCAAGTCGAAACCTTGCATTTGCAAGATTACTTGCTCAAATAATTAAGTTAAGAGCACAATTTCCTGACTATGTAATTAGGAAAATTCGTCTTGATAATGCTGGTGAGTTTACATCTCAATCATTTAATAATTATTGTATGTCAGTTGGGATAAGTGTTGAACATCCTGTAGCTCATGTTCATACACAAAATGGTCTAGCTGAATCATTTATAAAACGTCTGCAATTAATTGCTAGACCGATGCTTATAAGAGCAAGACTTCCAATATTTGTATGAGGTCATGCAATTTTACATGATGCATCGCTTATACGCATTAGGCCAGCATCCTATCATAAATACTCTCCAATACAATTAGCTTATGGCCAGCAGCCAAATATATCTCACTTACGAACTTTTGGAAGTGCAGTATATGTTCCAATTGCTCCACCAAAACGTACTAAGATGGGTCCTCAAAGGAGGCTAGGAATATATGTTGGATTTGATTCCCCATCAATTATTAGATATCTTGAACCCCTGACGGGTGATGTATTTACTGCACGATTTGCTGATTGTCATTTTAATGAGACAAATTTTCCAACATTAGGGGGAGAGATTAAGAAGTTGGAAAATGAAATTACATGGAATGCAGCGTCATTGTCTCATTTAGATCCCCGTACAAATCAATGTGAACTAGAAGTTCAAAAGATAATTCATTTGCAAAATATTGCGAATCAAATGCCAGATGCATTTACAGATGCTAAGAAAGTGACCAAGTCACATATACCAGCTGCAAATACACCATCAAAAATTGATATCCCGACGCAGCAAGTTATCATAACTAATGATTCTGCGACACGCTAGAAGCGTGGTAGACCAATGGGTTCCAAAGATAAAAATCCTCGAAAAAGAAAAGTAGTCAATAATCAAAATGACTTAATTGATAATGTGGATATTCCAGAAGAAATCCCGGATGTGACTACTCATGAGAATATCAAAGAAGGTGAAATACCTGAGGATAATAATGAAATTTCGATAAATTATGTAATGAATGGAAAAAGATGGAACCGGAACAATATAGTTATTGATAACATTTTTGCGTATAATGTTGCTTATGACATCATTTCTGAAAATGATGATTATGAACCAAAATCTGTCGAAGAATGTCGACATAGAAAGGATTGGCTTAAGTGGAAAAAAGCAATCCAGACAGAATTAAACTCACTTTCAAAACGTGAGGTTTTTGGACTACTGTCCAGACACCAGAAGATGTCAAACCTGTGGGATACAAATAGGTATTTGTAAGAAAAAGAAATGAAAACAATGAGGTCACAAGATATAAAGCGAGACTTGTTGCACAAGGGTTCTCGCAAAGGCCTGGTATTGATTATGAGGAGACATATTCTCCTGTGGTGGATGCAATAACATTGAGATATTTGATTGGCCTGACTGTGTATAAAAAGCTTGACATGCATCTTATGGATGTAATTACAACATATTTATATGGATCTCTTGATAATGATATTTATATGAAGATCCCTGAAGGATTAAAAATACCGGAGTCATATAATTCAAATCCTAGAAAATTATATTCGATCAAATTACAGAGATCCTTATATGGATTAAAACAATCAGGACGAATGTGGTATAATCGCCTGAGTGAATATTTATTGAAAGAAGGGTATCAAAATTACTCGATTTGTCCATGTGTTTTTATAAAGAAATCACAGTCAGGATTTGCTATCATTACTGTATATGTTGATGATTTAAATATAATTGGAACTCCTGAAGAACTTCCAAAGGCAATAGAATATCTTAAGAAAGAATTTGAGATGAAAGATCTCGAGAAAACAAAGTTTTGCCTTGGCTTACAAATTGAGCATCTAGCAGATGGAATATTTATTCATCAATCAACTTATACAGAAAATATATTAAAGAGATTTTACATGGACAAAGCACATCCATTGAACATTCCAATGGTAGTCGTTCACTCGATGTAAAGAAAGACATTTTCCGACCTCGAGAAGATAATGAAGAACTTCTTGGTCCAGAAGTACCATATATATCTTAGTGCAGTTGGTGCACTTATGTATGTTGCTAATAATACACGACCTGATATAACATTTTCAGTAAATTTATTAGCTATATATAGTTCTTCTCCAACAAAAGGACATTGGAATGGAGTTAAGCATATCCTCCGTTATCTTCGAGGGACAATTGATATGAGTTTATTTTATTCTAATAAATCAAATTTTGATCTAGTTTGTTATGTAGATGCAGGTTATTTATCTGACCCACATAAAGCTAGATCTCAAACAGGTTATTTATTTACATATGGAGGAACTGCTATATCATGGCAGTTTATGAAGCAGACAATAACAGCTACTTCCTCAAATCATGCTGAGATCCTGGCGATTCATGAGGCTAGTCGAGAATGTGTAAGGCTAAGATCAATGACTCAACACATTTGTGAAACATGTGGATTGTTCTCTAGTAAAGATTGTCCAACAACATTATATGAAGACAATACAGCATGTATAGCCCAAATCAAATGAGGATACATTAAAGAAGATAGAACGAAGCATATCTCACCAAAGCTCTTCTACACTCACGATCTTGAAGAAAATGGTGATATCACTGTTCAACAAATTTCTTCAAAAGAAAACTTGGCAGACTTATTTACGAAGGCATTACCTACTGCAACATTTGAGAAGTTGGTGCACAACATTGGAATGCGACGACTCAGAGATCTCAAATGATGTTTTCATGAGGGGGAGCAAACATACTGCACTCTTTTTCCCTTCGCTATGGTTTTTCCCACTGGGTTTTCCTAGCAAGGTTTTTAATGAGGCAGTATATAAATATAATGTACTTTTTTTCCTTCACTAGGGTTTTTCCCATTGGGTTTTTCCTAGTAGGGTTTTAATGAGGCATATATTTCATATACAATGGATATCTAAGGGGGAGTGTTACAAATATGGTGTAAATGTATTTAATTATATATATCCATTTAGGGCATTCAACTCCACCATTTTAGGGCAACTCCCCATGACTCCTTGACTTTAGGCTCAAGACTCTCCCTCCCTCTCCTATTTTAGGTCTTGTAAGTTGTAACCATCCCCTATTGTACTAGTATAAATAGGGATGTTCATGAAGTGTTAAACACACAACTCAATTCAATACAATTCATTTGCTCTCTTCTCCCTACCTTTGCTCTCTATTTCTCTAAGTGTTCTTAGTGTTCTTGTTATTGTTCTTCACGTTTATAAATGAAAAACAATTTAAAAAACTTGGATTAATTTGAAAGTCATTTTTGGAATATCATCTTTCAAGAGTTTCTTCGAAAGTGACTTTTAAATTAATTCAAGTATTTTAAAATAATATTTATTTATTAAGAATTTATTATAAAACACTTGTGATACTCTAAAATAATTTAAGAAGGTATACTAACTCACCCTAAATTACTATTTTTTTCAAAGGAACTTTTAGACAAATTGATTTTGTTTAAAAACACTTTTTTTAGAGGATATTCCAAATGTTGGTTTGTTCCATTCTAGTTTTTGAACTTTTGGAAGGTCTATTTTAGTCCTAGAACTTCTGGAAAAGAACCATTTTGGTCTTTAAACTCTCATGTCACTATTTTAGTCACTAAGTTTTTTTTTTTTTTTTTTTTTTTTAAAATAACATCTTGGTCCTTGTTAATTGTTATAGTATTTTTCCACCCAAAATTTTCTTACCCAGGGCTTGGTTTTAATCTATATGGTCGAAATACATGCTCACACTAACTCATTAGGGGTCGTTTGGTTTAAGGTTATATAGATGTCTGAGAATAAAATATTCCTGAGAATACAATGTCTGGGAATAAGATTGCTAGGAATCAAAGATAGGTGTTTGGTTGTGCATGAGAATGTCATCCTAATTTTATGAGAACCAATTATGTCTATATTTATTTTTTAGAATTAATCATGTAAATTTTATGTAATTTTGATAAATTAATTAATCAATAAAATAATCAAAATTAATTCAAAGTATTAATAAAAATTAATGAAGTAATAATCGTGAAATAATTTTAATTGAATAAACTAGGTTAATTTAACTACTTTTTTTTTAATAAATATCCTTAATTACAGTAATTTAATATATTTGTATCCATAAAAATTAAATTGATAAATATTTTAATAATAATATGATTATTTATTTATTATAAAGAAATAAAAAATAATTAATTGATTATAAATAATCAACCAGTAATTAATTATAATTATTGAAAAATAAATTTTTATACTAAATTAATTTAAATAATTTTAATTCAAGAATTAAATATATTTTTTATAATGTTAACTAATTAGTTATAATTTCAATAAATATGTAATTGCATTCATTTAATAAACTTGGACTAAGTATTTGTTTTAAAAAATTGAAACTCTTGACAAATTATTATTTATTTAATCTAATTAAATAATTTATTATATTATTTTTTAATTTATTATCAATTAGTTGATTAATTAACTATATTCAAAATAAAATTATATATAAAAATAAAAAAGAAGGGATGAGCAAAGAGAAAATCCATACTTTTGTAAAGGCATAGAAAACCCGTGTCTATGGACATAAATGATGCTTGAGAATGCTTTATTCCCAAGGCCCACCGCAAAAACCTTGAAACAAACAAGGTTATCAGAAACCCTTGCCCATTCTCATCTCCAAAACCCTACACCAAATGACCCCTTAGTGTACATATTTGAAGTTATGCTACTATTTTAGGGAAAAAATACACTTTTAGTCCCTGAGGTTTGGGTAAGGTTTCATTTTGATCCCTGAGGGCCGTTTGGTTTAAGATTTTATAGATGTCTGGGAATATTATGTCTGGGAATACTATGTCTGGGAATAAGAATGCTGGGAATCAATGATAACTGTGTTTGGTTGTGCATGAGAATGTCATCAAGATTTTATGAGAACGAATTATGTCTGTATTTATTTTTTAGAATTAATCAAATAAACTTTATGTAATTTTATCAAATTAATCAATAAAATAATCAAAATTAATTCAAACTATTAATAAAAATTAATGAATTAATAATCATGAAATAATTTTAATTGGATAAACTATGTTAATTTAACTAATTAATTTTTTTTAATAAATATCTTTAACTACAATAATTACAATAATTTAATATATTTGTATCCATAAAAATTAATTAGATAAATATTTTAATAATAATATGGTTATTTATTTATTATAAAGAAATCCAAAAAAATAATTAATTGATTATAAATAATCAATAAGTAATTAATTATAATTATTGAAAAATGAACTTTTATACTAAAATCATTTAAATAATTTTAATTCAATAATTAAATATATTTTCGATAATGTTAACTAATTAATTATAATTTTAGTAAATATGTAATTAAATCCCTTAATAAACTTGGACTAAGTATTTGTTTTTTAAAAAAAAAATTAAATTCTTAACAAATTATTATTTAATCTAATTAAATAATTTATTATATTATTTTTTATTTTAGTATCCATTAGTTAATAAAATTGCATATAAAAATAAAAAAGAAGAGATGGGCAAAGATAAAATCCATGCATTTGCAAGGGCATAAATGATACCTGAGAATCCTTTATTTCCTAGGCCCACCACAGAAACCTTGAAACAAACAAGGGTATCAGAAAGGGATAAGTACATAAATAGCCTAAATATAGGCCTCATATTTTGTAAATGTCTAACTTTCCCATTTATTTCATAAAAGGTTTGCTAACCCCATTTTTTTTCACAAAAGTCGAGGTCCTTTTACGTTTTAGCCCTCATAAAAACTTCTACATATTAAATAAAAAAAAGTAAATAAGGAAACACGATTGTTGTTGGCTTTTTGACCTTAATCTCAAAGTAATTAATTAATCAATGTTTTGATGATAACAAATTCGATTTTGAATTACTGAGAATTTTAGTGTTTTAATGTGCCCATAGCGTAGAGTTCGAAACAACGATTCCAACACCTCTTGAATCACTCAAATCGGAGCTAAAACGAAGAAGTTATAACCGAAACAAGTTTTAACGAAAAATACCGGTGGCGATGACGTGGTGGCTGAGTCAGCATCAATAGACCAATCCGGCGTCGACATGTGGAGCAATGAGAGAGTGACATGTAGGGTTTTTGATTATTTAAGGGTGTGTTTGGTTTAACTTTTTAAGTGTTTAATTTTGAAAATAAATCATTTTGAAAAAATTTCTAGTGTTTGGCAACCACTAAAAATTACTTATTAGAAAATGAGATTGATAAATAAATCATTTTCAGATAAACACTTGAAACCAACTTTTTAAAAAAGACTTCTTAAGTAAACAATAACTTGTGTATAAAAACATTTGTGAGGAGATGGAACCAAACATACGAGTGTTTAAATTCTAAACAATATTTATACAAAATGTTTTTTTAAAAATACATCCTTGAAAAACATTTAAATTAAAATGTATTCCAAACGGACCCTAAATATTATATATATTATTACAAAGAAAATGATTTAAAAAAAATGGAATATATATATATACTAAAAAGTTACCGTTGGTAACATCAAAAATATATATATATATATATATATATATATATATATATATACATACATATATATATATATAATTAAAAAGAAAAGAATCACATCACAATTAATGTTTGTATTAAAAAATAATAATAATTAGAAAATCAAAACTTTTGAAGTTAACCGTTGGAGACAAACATTATTTTCATATTATATTATATTATTAAATTATATTAATTCTTTTTCAAATTAAATCTCCACCGTTCATTTTCTATTGATCAAAGATCCAATGGTCCAAATTAAACTCGAATTCAAATTTCTTTCAACTCCATCTTCTTCCTATATATACCCCAATTCTCTCACAAAATTAGAAAACTCTTTCTCTCTAATTCTTCCATTGCTATATCCTCAAATTTTAATGTTGTTCTATTTATTTTGAGAGATTCTTAAGCTATTCAATTTTATTTTTCTTAGTCATTTGAGAGTATTAATTTGTAAGAATTTTTCTTACAAATTTGTGAGAAAAAATTTGTATGTCTACTCTTTTGAGAGAGTTTGTAAGATTGTATTCAAATTTCCAAATCTTGTAAGGGTTGCTCTTGAGCCCGAAAAAGAACGGTTGTAATGGTTTGATCCTAAACCGTGGAAAGGATCGGGTTTGTTCTTGCTCCCGCAAAAAGAACATTGTACCGGTTGGACTCTAAGCCGTGGAAAGAGTCGTGTTCTTCAATCGAATACCCAAGAGGAGCTTGGGGAGTGGAGTAGGCCATTTGCCGAACCACTATAAATTTCCGGTGTTATTTTCTCTAAACCTCTACTATTTAATTTTTGCAATTAATATTCTTTATCATAAATTGCATGAAATTAATTGTCAATATTTGTTCTTACAATATTTACATTTGAATTATTTATGGTGTTTGAAATATATTTCTAATTTGTTGATCAATTTGTGTTAAAATTAATTATTTGTAAAAAGTTAGCTTATTTGTTTAAATTGGACCCACCGTACTAAAAAGTCTATAAAATTTCATTAAACCCTATTCACCCCCCTCTGGGTTGTCATCCAACAATTGGTATCAGAGCGGGTTGCTCTTCTTGAAATATTTTTTTTCTTGATAAGCTTAATTGCTAGAGCTATGACAACTTTAGATTTTATGGAAAGTTATTGTATTGATAAACCTCCAACATTTGATGGTAAAAAGAATGATGTTTGGAGCCATAGAATGAAAACGTTTTTGCTTGCTATTGATTTTGATATTTGGTATGTTTGTGAAAATGATTTATCAAAATAAAAATTGAATGATGAAATGCTTCCGTTAAATGCTCGAGCTATAAATATCATATGTTGTGTTTTAGATAAAAATATATGTGATAAAATTTCACATTTTACATATGCATGTGATATTTGGAAATTTCTTGATGATGTTTATAGTGTTAAAAATTCTCCTTGTACTTCTAATGATTTATTTGATATGAAGGAGAATTACAATTCTCAAAATCAAGAAAAATTTCATGGAGTAGAAAAAGAAAAATGTGATGGATCATCCTTATGCTTGATAGCTCATTCAAATGATGGGAGCGATGTCGAACCCGATGAAGATGAGGTAAATAAAAAATCCCCTTCATATGATGAACTAATATGATGCTTTTGAAAGTATGCAACATGATTTAGAAAAAATTAGCTCTAAATATGTTAGGCTATCAAAGAAGTATAATGCATTGTCCATTGAAAATAAATCTTTGATAGATGAAAATGATTGTTTGAAAAATAAAGCTAATAATATATTGTTGCATGAGAAAGTTGATGATTGTTGTGATGAAAAGAATACTTTGACTAATAGAAATAAATTTCTTGAAAAAAGAAAATGAGGATCTCAAATCTTTATCTTGTGAATTAAAAAATGAATTGAATGATTTGAGAAACAAGAATGAGAAAATTGAATCTTTTTTTTTTTTTTTTTGAATTAAAAGATAAAATTGCTAGTTTGAAAAATGAAATTGCTATTTTGGAAACTAGCAATACATCTTTAGAAAAAGAGAAAATTTCCTTTATTGACAAAATTAAATTTCTTGAATTTGATAATTTTGAGAAAAATAATCTTTTGCATGTGCTTGAAGAAAAAGAAATGCTTGCTAGTAAAGAGCTTGAAATTGCAAAAGATACCATTAAAAAGTTGACAATAGGTGCTCAAAGATTAGACAAGATAATTGAAGTAGGCAAGCCTTTTGGTGATAAAAGAGGTTTAGGCTATATTGATGAATGTTCTACTCCTTCAAGTTCTAAAACTATCTTTGTTAAAGCATCTCATAATATGCCTAAGCTTAATATGCCTAAGATTGTGTCTAAGCATGTTAAATCTAACTTTGTGCCTATATGTCATTATTGTGGTGTTGAAGGTCATATTAGACCTAAATGCTTTAAATTGAAATATGCTCAAACTACTCATTCTATGCCTAAAGATGTTTTGCACAATGTGCCTAATTTTGTTAAAAATAAATTTGTACTAAAGCATGAAAATGTTAGAAATATACATGGAAATTCAAAATTTGTACCTAGACAATTTCATGCTAGCTCAAAATTGGCCCATAATGAGAATAAGCATGGAAATGATAGAAATATGCATGTAAAATTGAATATTGTGCCTAAACATGCTTATGGTAGAACTAGTTTTTTGCATTATGCTAAATTATCGCCTAAGCACGTTCATGCAAAATCTAAATGTGTGCATAGTACTAAGTTTGTACATAGGCATGGAAAGGTTAGAGATATGAATGTAAAGTCTACATTTGTACCTACATGTCATTATTGTGGAGTCAAATGTCATATTAGACCAAATTATTTTAAATTGAAAAATACTCCAAGGAAGAATTTCTTGAAGAAAAATATTGTGCAAAATCAAATTATTAAGAAGAAATTCTTGTCTAAAAATTGTGGCAAAATTGATCATAAATTTGATATTTATTGTTTGCCAAAAATGAATGCTAAAAGTGTTGGAACAAATTTGAAATGGGGTCCAAAATCAATGCTCACTGACAATGAAGGACCCAAGAAATGGGTACCAAGATCTTTTGGTTGAGCTTTGTCTTTATAGGTGTGATTTCAATAAGCAAGTGGTTGCTTTGGTTTTATAATTTGGAAATAAGTTTCATTGGAGCAACTTAGTGGCTTGCTTGAACACATCAAAGAAAATGGCTTTTTCAGTAATTTTGTATTTTATTGATAGTTTATTATTTTATTGATATGAAAATTGTATTTTCTTGATGGGTTAGAGAGTGAATTATCGGTTTTTTTTTTTTTTAATTTTGTTGACTAGATTAAATGTCTAAGAGATACTTGAGAATATTATTGACATTTATGTGCGCTTGAATATTTATGGATTAGTGGATTAATGCTCTTGAAAATTTGTGGTAGAATGTTCTTGAGATTTATCCATAATCTTTATTGCATTTTTAAATTTGGATTTTATGCCATGTGAAATGATTCAATATATATTTTGGCATATTTTGCATGATATTAGATTATTGGTTTTTAATGTTGATATTTATCCAATTTATTGGTCATTGATTTATCCAAATATTAATTTGATATTATAGAAGCTGAAAATAAGAATTATTGTTATTGATGGATGTATGTTACGTTGTTTGATTAAATGCTTTTTGGCCATGAACCATATGTTTACTTTGTAAATTAATTTCAAAGTTGTGCTATTTTTTAAAAAGTTGATTGTTTTTAAATTTTGTTTAAAAATAGTTGTTGAATTCTTTTTCATAGGGCTACTCATGAAATTGATTTATACTCCAAAATTTTGTTAGCATGTTGCTCAAAAGTGCTTACTTAATTTGAATTTTTTTGTCCATATTTGATCGATATTTTCTTTATGACATAGATCGTGGTTAACCTATGATCAACCACAATTGGTATCAATACTTTCTTTTCTTGCATATACATGATTGGTTTGTTTTTTACATGAGTTGGAGTGGACCTATGCACAAAAACAATTGGTATTAGTGTTTATTTAGTTAATTTTTTTATGATGTTATTTGCATATGTTTATTTGATAAATTCTTTTTTAGTGGCCTAAGTGATGATATGCTTGTTTGATAACATTTCATATTATGGTATCATGATGATGTTTTAAATGTTGTTTGGATTTGATAAGTTCACTGGAACAATTTTGGCTTTTAATGTCGGGCAATGCCCGACATTAAAGGTCTTTAATGTCGGTCACTGACCGACATTAAAAACACCGACATTAAAAGTTTTAATGTCGGTCACTTTTAATGTCGGTCATTGCCCGACATTAAAAGCCACTTTTAATGTTGGTCGCTTTTAATGTCGGTCAATGTCCGACATTAAAGACCCTGTCCGACATTAAAAGTATACTTATAATGTCGGTCTTGCCCCGACATTAAAAGATTGTTTTGTTGTCTGGTTGACCGACATAAATAGCACGGTTTTAATGTCGGTCGCTTTTAATGCCGGTCATTGCCCGACATTAAAAGTGTTGTCCGACATTAAAAGCGTACTTATAATGTCGGTCTTGCCCGACATTAAAAGACTGTTTTGTTTTCTGGTTGACCGACATAGATAGCACGGTTTTAATGTCGGTCGCATTTAATGTCGGTCATTGCCCGACATTAAAAGCACTATCCGACATTAAAAGTGTACTTATAATGTCGGTCTTGCCCGTCATTAAAAGTGGCGACATCAGAAGCGTGCGACATTAAAAGTTTGCAGATTTTAATTTTCCCATATAATATGTCCGACATTAAAAATCCGTTTTTGTATGTTTCAATGACAGGCAATGTCCGTCATCATTTTTATTCAGTATTAAATAAAAAAAATTGTTGGTTGCAAACATAGCTAACCAACAATACTATTTCTTCCTTCCTGTAAACAAAAATAGAATCTGCAATTTATAACTTCCGATACAAATAGGTCAATCCAAACACAATTTTTTCATGTCACAACCAATTTGAAATACAAACACTTCCATATATCATTTACAATATAATACTTGGACCACCCGTCCCTCCACAAATTAGATCCAACCAAATATTCCAGAATGAAGCATTTTCAGATCAAGAGAGAACACATATGAACATTCACTATTGAAAAGTATGTACACTATTGAAAAGTATGTACACCTAAACAAATCACGTAACCGGCATACGAGGCCCATGAGCTATCCATCTTAAAGATGATGGTATGGAGTTTCTTGGTACCTCAAGGGCAAGTGCAACCTGAGTTTTATATTTAAATGATTAGTTACTAACTTTGTATTGTAACTAAAAGAGTTTGGCTCTAGTAATTACCCGAGTGCGCAACCAACTACTAAATGTGCGATTATGCTCGTCTTGAAGCCATTTTTTGTTTTTAGATTTACTGGGATTTGTAGACCCCTAAATTTGTCCGGAATTTTATTCTTTTAATTGATTTTGTCTTTTTAAAAAAATAATAAATAAATGAAAAAAAAGTGTTCTAGAGTTTTTAAATAGCCCAATCATATTTATTAATTTTGGTGAGAATAATTAGGTAAAATATTTTATTTTAATTAATTGATTTGTCAAATCAAATATCAGGTTTATTTGGCAAGTTTTAATTAATCAAAATATTTTGTTTCCTTAAAGAATTGATTGGCAATTAAAATTTTGTAAATATGGGAGGTAAAATTTGAGTATTTATTTGTTTCTTCTTTTATTTTATTTTATTTTATTTTTAATTTTATTTGATCACATTCCTAATATGTTGTGGTTAGAATTGGCTATAAATAGGGATCCCATCACCCTTGCTTTTGACGATTTTTGGGGCCTTGGAGTACCCTCTCTACACGTTTTTTTTGGGCTAAAAATAGGCTCCCAAATTTCTCTCCCTTCAAACCCTAAATACACTTTCCTCCCTTTCCCACATAACTTCCCTCTCATACTATAACGCTTTCTCTTTTCCTCTCCAACGATTTCACTCCCTCACCATCACCCTCTCTCTAAATTTCACGTCGCCACTTCTCCAAGTCTTATTCCCAATCTAACGGTCACACATGTTTTTTGTAAGTATTTTTTTTTAACCTTTGTTTACAATTCTTTCTCCGATAATTTTCTTTCTTTTCATGTTTTATAAAGTTTAGTTTATTTATTGTTTCTTTGCTTTATTTCTTTCTTTTACATTTAGGAAGTTATGTGATTTTTCTTTAGGGAACATTTGATAATTGCATGCATGTTTCAATTCCAACTTTATCAATTTTTTTTATTTTGGTGTAATCAAGCATTTAGAGTTAATTGTTATATGTTGTTTATGTTCAACTTTGTTAATTTTATTTTACAATAGAATCTAGAATTATTATTTATAGTTTAGCCATATATTTTCATATCAATATGTAAATACTTTTGCTTAAACAAATGCTTCTTTTGTTATTTGTGTTCAAAAAATGATATAAAAAAAGTCTCCAATGATAAACTCTCAAATTTTTGGAATGTCAATGTTTGAGTTTCTTGAGGTATACGTCTTGGAATGCCAAGATTTAGTTTTAATATGTTTCCATTAAAGCAATTGAATTTAATAAAATTTTACTTCTTGTATATTATCCATTTTTAGATATTCTCTCAATTATATGTTTCTTTTTATTTCTCTAAGTTATGATATTTAATCCAAAATTCTGCTGTAAATTTCTTTCCCTTAATTAAATAGTCTTGAAAGCAAAAGTCTTCCAACGATGGAATTTCGAATTTTCGGGATGCCGATATTTGAGTTTCTTGAGGAAAAAATAAAATCTCGGGATGTCGGGATTTGACTTTAATATTTCCTTCCTTATGAAGCATAAATAAAAATTCTTCATATTTTTCTTTTAAAACTTTTGTAAAGAAGCATATTTATAAAAAGCATTTTCTTTAAAAGGAATGCATAAAAAACTTTTTGCTAAATGTATTTCATTAACTTTATCTTCAAAATAATAAATCAATCCAAAACTATTTTCCATAAAAATGTCACTTGCTTTAAAAATAAAATTAATTAAGAGTTTTCCTTAAAAAGTATTTTTACTTTACAATTTTCAAAATTAATAAACCAAACGTTTTTTAAAAAAAACAAACTTTCCTACGACGGAAATTAGGAAATCAAGATATTGACTTTCCTAATATTCTTGAGATGCAATGAATTTAAATTTGGGATGCCAAATTAAATTCAAACAAATATTGAATGGCTTTATGCCGCCCACAATTATTGCTTATTATTTATCTATGGAATAATAAGAATTAAAATGTGGGACATTTAAAAATCAACAAAAAAAATCTTCTTTAGTATTTATAATAGCCAATTTCCTTAAATAACACAAGAAAAATAAAATTTCGTTCTTTGAACGAGTGTTGTGGGGTGCTAGTACCTTCCCCATACACCAAAGACCCCCGAACCTTAAATCTTTTCTTTGCAGACCATCTTAGCATATCTTTGGGTGCCCAGTCACACCCTCTAAATCAAGACTGGTGGCGACTCCATTTTCCTCCTCTTGGGAACAAAGTTGGTCGCTCCGTGTCGCAAACCCGTAGCGACAGCCTTGCGACTCCACTGGGGACCTTTTTGTAAGCGGGTCATTTTATTTTCTGGTGTTATTTTATATATATTGGCTTTTTGTATTTATTCCCCTTTTTTAAGCACACACAAACACGAGCCTCCTACCTGGGCTTTACCATTAGGATTAGGATCGAGGATGAGTAGTGGCGACCTTCGTGGAGTTATAACTCCCGTGTAGGCACATGAAATCCCTCACTCAAGTCGACCTTATTCAGGATGCTGATAAGGGTGCCTATGATTTATTTTCTTGAAAAAGGAAAGGAATCGAGGACAGCTTGGGGACCTTTTTTCCATTAGACATTAGAGTCTTACCACACATATAATGATTTAGTTTATTTTAGTAATGCATTTTATATGTGTGATTTAGTTTATTTTACTTCCACAAGTTATTGATTTAGTTTAGTTACACGTGTATATTATTTGTTCATTTATTTATTTTATTCTAGCTTATCTCATCATTTTTATTTGTATCCTTGATTTTTGCATATTTTTATAGTCACACATTCATAAACACATTCTTTATGCTTTCCTCTCATAGTTTCTCTCATATTTAATTCTTTTTTTTTTTTACTAAAAAAATCTTTTATTTTTGCTTCATTCTCATATTAGTTACATGCTCATCATTCGTTGTGCAAAAAAAAAAAAAAAAAAGCATTCAATTTTCATTATTTGAAAATTTGAACGATGTTAGATATAAACCAAATATTGAGGTTGCAATAGAAAGAGAAAACCGATAATCACAATTGAAAGTCAGAAATTGTGCATCAATGGTTCGAACAAATGCAAGCAAAATGTGAGAATGCTTTCTTGAAGGATGTTTTAAATCAACCCTCAACAATTACCAACATCTTTAGTCATACTATTCTAAGCACGAGGAAGATAAAAGAGATTTTGGAGGAATTCAAACCAGAGCAAGGGATATCATGCATGAAAAGATATGGGCACATGAAAAGTCTTTTATACGCTCAAATTGATGAAAAAACATCTTGGTAGCTGCATTATATTTTTGAGATCCAGCTTACAAATGTTTTATATTCAATTCCCTCGTCATGACACCCACTGGTTGAAGAATACCAGGAGTTGCTTCGAATGCCAATAACGTTTGAAGCCAAAGCTTATTTTTCGACAAAAGACTGACTAGAAGGAGAGCTTTTGCAAGGATTATCGGTAATATAACTACTGCTGAAATGGGACATCAACTCAAGAATAAAAGAGGAAGTGAAGGAATATCCTTAAATTACCTTATAAACCTTCTTCAACAGCATAAGGATAATGAGTTAAGCTTGGAGCTCTTTGCACTATGTATGTTTGGGTCAATCGTGTTCCCAAATCTCAGAAGATATGTAAACGTGAAGGTTGCCAAGTTATTCCTTCAAATCGAATATGACATTAACCCAATTTTACTCATCCTCGCAGAAACAATACGATCATTAGATTTTTGTAAAATACGAGGGAAATGTAGATTTATTGGTTACACTCCTCTATTGAATATTTGATTGATGAGTCATTTGACGTGCCCACCTGAGTTTAGCCATTCACAAGTAAAATTCTCCAATTCGTGGAACACTACAAGTAACCCTATCATTGATTATGGAATAGTTGAACACAAAGCAAACGAGCCAAGTACAGAATCGTGGATGTCTTTTTTCGACAAACTTGGAAAATGAAGACATAATATGAAAAGTTGTGTGGATGCCTTTGCAGCCAATAATTTATAAGTACGGTAAATTGCAGAATGTTCCACTATTGGGCCCGTGAGAATGTCCTAGTTATGCACCTCTTTTAGTTCTACACCAAATGTGGATAGAACAATTCATTCCTCTTACACATGAGATAGGGAATCTTTATTTTGATTATGAGCAAGAGGATTTAGGTCAAAATATTTTGTAGGTGATAGAATCTTGGAAAAACATATGGATGTCTCCACCTTGGAATACAAATTATGGTATGAAGCTATTCGAACATCATGCAAGAATAAAAAAAAAAAAGCAAATGTCACCACTTCAGAAGGAGCTCGCTGATGGACGTACTAGCAAAGAGGCAGAAAATCTATTATTCCACTAAGAGAAAGGGAAGTTACTTCAAGAAATGAGTCAGTTGAAGCGACAAGAGGTAGAATCAGAAAAAAAAAGTTGATTAAGATAAGAAAGCTGTTAAAGAATCAAATAAAGCTCGGAAAAGAGAATCAAGAGTTGGACTATATGCATCCATAAAAATGGTCAGAAAATCCAAAAAAAGGAATTGTGACTTGCATAAGGTTCTGATAGAGAATGATGCACAAATTGTCAGCTTGGAAAGTTAGATTTCTTCTTTTTAACAACTCGTTTTGGAGTTGAACACAACAATTGACATGTAAGTTAAACATACAAGGTGCAATATTACATTGCAATTGACTTTTGAGAATTTGGAGCATCGAATCCAGAAATGTTAGGACATTGCAACAAAGATACCGACAGTTGTAAGGAAGATATGATTCACTTGTAAGTAACGAAGTTATTTCAGAGGTCTTTCGGCAAGAAAACACAAGTCCAAGATGATGAAAACACAGACAATGTTGGGGCATTTGAAGAGGCATTTCACAGTTGCAACCCAAGGGAGAAGAATTAGGAATTTTCATTTCGTTGTGAATGGAATGTTTTTAGAGTATTTTGGATTTGGTCTAATATTTCGTTCATATTTTCATTTAATAAATTTTGAAGTTTTATTATTTCATTTTTGCACAACAATTTGAGCCAAAGGACATTTCATCTATTTTCATTCATTTCATTGCTTGTTTTTTTTTCCATCCTTTTAAGACTTCGGTAAAAAAAAAAAAAAAACATTTTGCAAATATAATCTTTTAAAAAAAATTAAAAAAAAAAGATCATTGTACATTTTTTTTTTTAAAAAAATATGACTTCCACGTTTTTTTTCTAGGTTTACTAAGTTTTTTTTTAGGCCAATTAACTTAGTCTTTTTTTCCTTATAGACAAACATGAGATTTTAAACCATGTTTGGAAAAAGTGGAGTCCTTGTCTGAAAAAGAAAAGAAAGAAAAGCTAAAAAAAAAAAAAAAAAAAGAAAAAAAAAGAAGAAAAAAATTGTGAATGTCATCATGAGCCCTTGATCAACCATACAAGCTTTTTGTCAAGACCTCTTTTGCTTGCAAGATCTCCTACTTGACCACCTTTTCTCCATAATATCATTAAACTCATATCCCCATCACTCAATCCAGCACCCAATGTCTGTGACCCACCTTTCTTCCTAGACCTAATACCGCATTTTCTTCCCATGCAGACTTGAGCTTTGAGTTAAACAAAGACCTTATTAGCCTAAACCATAACATTACAATGGGGAAATTAATTATTTTTTTTCTTGATCTATACCATAATGCTACTATAGTGGGGCAATTTGTTGTTTTCCTTATTCTTACCCATATATCTACCAACTTTGCAAAACCCATGCTCATATATTATACGAGGACTTTAAAAGTAACAAATAGTATTTATCTCTTATTGGCACTATTTCAAGTCATGATGCGAATTGCAATTTGATCTATTATTCTTACACCCTTCTTTGTCGTACCATCAAAATCCACATACGATTCATTTGAATGTGTCATCTTATCCTACATCCCATTTTTCATCTTTCTTTGATTAACGTGAGTCGATCTTATATTTCATAGTTGGGTCAATCCTATTTTTCATCTTCTCTTGAGTCGATCCTATTCTTCATCTTTTCCTTGATTAGAGTTTAGTCCATCATATTCTTCATCTTTCCTTGATTAAAGTGATTCAATCCAATTTTTTATCTTCACTTAATTAAGGTAAATCAATCCTATTTTTTTTTATCTTCTATTGATCAAAGCGAGTCAATTCTATTTTGCATCCAACAATTATCAAAGGGAGTCAATCATTTCTTTTTATCCTCCCTAGATTAAAGTGAGTCATTTTCTGAAAACAATAAATCTAAGGCTTTATGTGTTGGTAACCTTAGAGTAAATCTCATTGAAGAGCTAAGTTCAAGTATCAAATGCAAGCAAATAATATGTTCACGATCGATTTGGGATTATCTTTGAAGCCAGAAGCTTTTGTATGAGCAAAAGTACTGCAAAGTAGGTTAATCTTCAAAAGAGGGAAAGCATAATGGAAGCAGGAAATGAAAGAAAAGAAAGGGTGATACGCTTTGACAAATGAACATTCCATGTCTCAAGCAGTGAAGTTATATTGAAGAACAAGGTTGAAGATCGAAAATGAAAGACACATATGCCAAAGATTCAGGTCAAGGCATCCTAATTCAGTGATCATAATGATAAGCTTTGAAATTCTCATTTTGTGGTTTTCTCTCGAAGTATATGCAGATCTAGGTATTGATTCTCAAAACAAGTGAGATAAAAAATAGTCCTCGCAACAAAAAAAAAAAAGAAAAAAAAAAGCAAAAAGCAAAAAAAAAAAAAAGGAAAGAGAAAAAAAGAAAAAAAAATGCAAGGACTAGGGAGTTCGATGGTGATAATTTTGGGTTTGGCCATTATATTTCTTTAATGTTGAAGCAAAGATATCTCAAATGACGTGCATATGATTGATGCATCATTTCTTATTAAGAAATGCATAAGTAAACTTGACGCAGATGCTGGGGCAATCGCAACATATGAGGCTATTATGGCAAATGTCAAAATATGAAACAAATGTCAGGTGACAAAATCACCATGTTACGCATCTTTTACTCAATTTTGGCAACGGGCAAAACTTTTCTCTTCAAATAGCGAGTAAAAAGACATTGGAGTTCTCTTCGGAGTTATCCAAATTGACATAAGAAGAAGTGATACCTTTACATGACTATTGACTACTTGAAGTACTTAATTGAAGAATACAGATGTCTACGCAAAAAGTCATATGATCAGTTGTAGCAATAGTCATTTCATCAACCCCAAGACCTTAACTGGGGCAATAAAGTGTTTTAGATGAAAAGAAGTTTTTCTCAATAAGGATCGAAGCTAGGTGATTGCAAACAGATCACACGGGCATGTCATTCCTAATCAGTTTATCAAGAAGCCACTTAAGAAGAAAGATAGCATTGACAAAAGCAAAGGTGACTCATTCTTTGAAGAAAATTATCATTTGCTGGAAGAAATATATGAGTTAGAACATTATAAGTGGCCTGAGGAGTTTGTTACATCAAACTTGAGCCAACAATCATATGCTTACCAACACATTTGATCAATCTATGAGATAAATCTTGGGAAGCTAAGCATCAAGTTTTGAAGGAGTTGTTTAAGGAATGATTTCACTTTCATCTCCCTTTCGGTTATATCTTCGTTTTCCCACATTTATACTTCTTAAGCCTCATTTGTCAACTTTTTCGTGTCTCATGCTTCTTTCATCCAAATACTACTTTGAGAAACGATAGTTCCTCGTTCTCGTCATCCACGTTTGTCTTTGTTTGTTCGTCCTTCTCAGGTCTTGAATTTGAAAGTCGCTCATTCAACTTATTATCTTTTGAGATCATGTCATTCCCATCATATGCTTGATATTTCCAAATTGAGATTGTGCTATAAGTTACCTTTATTAGTAATTCAAATGGTATATGAGACCATTTTAGCCCATCATATCCCATCATGTCTATTGTAAATGGTCAAGCTTATCCATTAGAGCATCTTTGTAACAACAAAAAGAGTTGCAACAATATCAAAATGAGGACATTCACAAAAAAAAAAAAAAAAAAAAATGCAACAAAAAGAAAAGAAAAGAAAAGAAATTTTTAGACAAGGATAAAGTTATTTCCTCATGATTTAATATCACTTGATAGTCTATAAAGGAGTATGAGAATAGGTAAAATTAGCCACCTTTCTTTTTATTTTCTTAAAAAAAAAAAAAAAAAAGCACAAAAAAATCTTGCAAAATACTGGGGAAAATTTCAGATAAGAATGTCTATTAGAAGACATTTATCAAAAGAACCCTTTCATGATTTGATTCTTGTCTTTAAAAAGATGAAAACTTCTTTAAAAAGTTACTTTTCTTGAAACTATGCTTTAAACTTCATGCATAAACACTGGGGCAATTTTTGGATGAAAGTCCGTATCACAAAGTGTTTTATTATGAAAAAACTCATGCATTCATAAGCATTATAGGTTAAAATTTTGTCCGTGGAAGTTTTCTCATCATATTAATACATCATCGGGTGCTTGTTTACCCCTGGCCCCATACATTTATCATGGAGGTGCTTGTTTACCCTTGGCCTCCAACTCTCTTAACACATCATCGAGTGCTTGTTACCCCTGGCTCGATACCTATATCATGGAGGTGCTTGCACTACAACAAATTATAGTTTTAATGTCGGACAGAAAAATAGGCGCGGAGGCTTTAATGTCGGACAAAAAAATGCGCGGGCCTTTTAATGTCGGACGCGCGTTTTTTAAAATTTTCGAACTTTTAATGTCGGGCATTGCCCGACATCAAAAGATGCCTTTAATGTCGGGCATTGCCCGACATTAAAAGTTATTTTATTTTTTTTTTAAATTTAAAAAACAGTAAAAATGAAATAACTTTCTCTCTCCCCGACATTTCTGCCCTAAGTCCTCTCTGCTCGAAAACCGAACGAAACCCACGAAAAGGAAAACCCCTCATCGACGGCGGCGGCTTCCTCCATCATCGACGGCAGCGGCTTCCTCCCTCATCAACGGCGGCGGCTTCCTCCCTCCTCGACGGCGAGCTAACGGACGGCGACGGCGAGCTAACGGACATTTCTTCCCTTTTTCTCATCGACGGGCGGTCGTTTTTCTTCCATTTTTGTCGACTTTCTTCCATCATCGCCGGCGAGCATTTCTTCCATCATCGCCGGCGAGCTCTCTCGAATTTCTTCCCTCATCGATGGTCAGCATTTCAGATCTGTGGAGAGTTTCAGATCTGTGAGCTCAAACTCAAAAGACCGTCGCCAAGTGCCATTTTCGTGAAGCTCAAGCTCAAGCTCATCTTCAGCAAGTGGGTTTTCTCCAAACTTACAGACCGTCGGCCAGCACTTCTTCGTGGGCTAGATCTCTGTTTTTTGGGTAACAAATCAGTGGTGTTCGTCACTGTTCGTGGGTAGATCTGAGGTGGTCGTGGTCGTGGGTAGCAAATCCGACACCGAATTCTTGAGATTTGAGTGAGATTACTTGGTAAAATTTTTTGCTTCTTTTTAATTTTATAAAAATGTAGAGTTAAATTTAATTGATTAGTTGCTTAAGTTTATTTTTGTCTTGGATTGGATGATGGATAGAAAATATTGTAGGAAAAATAGTTGAGAAATTATAATGTTGAAATTGTTGGTGTTAGTTGATAAATTTAGTTCCTTTTTACTCTATAATGTTGATAGTTGCTATAATGTTGTTCCTTTTTACTAAAACTAAAGAAAGGTAGTTTTGAAATACTTGTTTTTGTTTGGGAATGTTAATTTTTGTTACTAAAACTAAAGAAAGATAGCAAGCAACAAACACATGGATTTTAAGGTAAACAAAAAACTCATTTCAAATATTAAAAGAGAAAGGTTGAGTTTTAGGTTTGGTTCTTCAACTTTGAGGATTATATAAAAGACACATTTATAGTCCTTTTTATCAATCAACCTAGGCAAGGCAAGAAAGTAATTAGCTCTTTATTGACATTTTTCATGATAGAAGTAAATTCTTAGAAATTTGGATGTAATTAAAGTTAAAAAGTTTAAATTTGTTAGTGGGGTGAAAGCACAAGAACTAAAGAGTTTGTAGCCGTTAAGAAAATAGAAAGCATATAGCATAGATGGGAAACTTAATTAAAGGGCAAAGAGTTTGGATAAACTAACTTAAGAATTCTTCCCACTCTCAAATTGTTTGTGTGTGTGTGCTTATAAGTTGAGTTGAGTTGGGGGGTTGAGAAATACTTGTGTTATGGTTTATGTTCTTAGTTGGATTTATTGGGAATTTGATGGATACTTAAGTCATGTTGTGAAATGTTTTGTTTGAGTTTATGGTTTGTTTGAGTTTAGTTTTATGGGAAGTTGATTGATACTTAAGATATCTCTTGAATTTTTTTTTTTATAATTCGTTATTTTACTTGAGTTTAGTGGAGGAGAAGTTGAGAAATGCTTTAATTAAGATTTTAAAGTTGGTCGTTTTAGTTTATGGTTTTAGTTGAGTTTAGGTGGAAGTTGATAAATACTTGAATTAAATTTTGAAATTGTTGGTGTTAGTTTGTAAGTTTAGTTAAGTTGAGGGTTGAGAAATACTTATTTATGGTTTGAAATTGTTTGTTTGTGTTGATTTATAAGTTTAGTTGGGTGGGGGGGGGGGGGGGTTGAGAAATACTTGTGTTATGGTTTGAAGGTGTTTGTGAGTTTATGTTCTTAGTTGGATTTATTGGGAATTTGATGGATACTTAAGTCATGTTGTGAAATGTTTTGTTTGAGTTTATGGTTTGTTTGAGTTTAGTTTTATGGGAAGTTGATTGATACTTAAGATATCTCTTGAAATTTTTTGTTATAATTCGTTATTTTACTTGAGTTTAGTGGAGGAGAAGTTGAGAAATGCTTTAATTAAGATTTTAAAGTTGGTCGTTTTAGTTTATGGTTTTAGTTGAGTTTAGGTGGAAGTTGATAAATACTTGAATTAAATTTTGAAATTGTTGGTGTTAGTTTGTAAGTTTAGTTAAGTTGAGGGTTGAGAAATACTTCTTTATGGTTTGAAATTGTTTGTTTGTGTTGATTTATAAGTTTAGTTGGGTGGGGGGGGGGGGGGGGGAGTTGAGAAATACTTGTGTTATGGTTTGAAGGTGTTTGTGAGTTTATGTTCTTAGTTGGATTTATTGGGAATTTGATGGATACTTAAGTCATGTTGTGAAATGTTTTGTTTGAGTTTATGGTTTGTTTGAGTTTAGTTTTATGGGAAGTTGATTGATACTTAAGATATCTCTTGAAATTTTTTGTTATAATTCATTATTTTACTTGAGTTTAGTGGAGGAGAAGTTGAGAAATGCTTTAATTAAGATTTTAAAGTTGGTCGTTTTAGTTTATGGTTTTAGTTGAGTTTTAGGTGGAAGTTGATAAATACTTGAATTAAATTTTGAAATTGTTGGTGTTAGTTTGTAAGTTTAGTTAAGTTGAGGGTTGAGAAATACTTCTTTATGGTTTGAAATTGTTTGTTTGTGTTGATTTATAAGTTTAGTTGGGTGGGGGGGGGGGGTTGAGAAATACTTGTGTTATGGTTTGAAGGTGTTTGTGAGTTTATGTTCTTATTTGGATTTATTGGGAATTTGATGGATTTAAGTCATGTTGTGAAATGGTTTGTTTGAGTTTATGGTTTGTTTGAGTTTAGTTTTATGAGAAGTTGATTGATACTTAAGATATCTCTTGAAATTTTTTGTTATAATTCGTTATTTTACTTGAATTTAGTGGAGGAGAAGTTGAGATCAAATGCTTGAATTAGGATTTTAAAGTTGGTTGTTTTAGTTTATAGTTTTAGTTGAGTTTAGGTGGAAGTTGATAAATACTTAAGTGATGTTTTGAAATGGTTTGTTGAGTTATCTCTTGCAACTGAGATAATATATCATGATCTTGACTTTTATTGTCAAGATCGTGGACTTGAGTGAACAAGGAACTCGTTAGTAGTTCAAATTTCACTCATTTTCTTCTTAATGAACTAAAAAGTACACAAGTTTAAGTAATAATTGTTCTTCTTTGTAGATTAACCTCTCAAGCAACACAATTATAGTAATGGATAAGTCGTGGATGACAAAAAGTCGAATGTCAGAAGAATATTGCTTCGGAGTTGAGATGTTTATTGAAAATGGATTACGACATTCGAATAGACCGAATATCATTCGTTGTCCATGTTTGAAGTGTGTGAATGTAAAGTTTGAAAATGTGAATATAGTAAGACACCACTTGTTTGTGAATTACCGATTCCTGTGAACGATGAACTACAAACGTTGTATCAAGCGGTCGGTAATTTTGTGGGATGGCCTCGCAGATTTGTTATTACTGTAGATGACAAAGAGGTATGTTTATTTTCTATTGAAATAATTTTTTTAAAAGAAAGATAGTGACTTCATATCTTTTATAGGAGCCTCCTGCCAAAGCTAAGCCCGTAGTACAATCGAGCAAACACACAGAGGCCCATGTTACTATTAAGCTCCTAAATAGATACGCAGTGTTTTCGATGAGACAAGAAGATACACTAATGATCACAATGCCCGAGCGTATCTTGGGAAAGGAAGCATCGGTATTTTTACATCGCGAAGACATCCAACAATATTGTGGGAATGTGGAGATAGGTTACTCGTGCATACTCACGTACATTACGTAAGTAAACAAAGTTATTACACAATTTGACTTATGTTGTTTTATACTTGTGTTGCTTTAGAAGTTTAGTTGAGTTTGGTAGGGAGGGGGGGGGTGATGTATTATGTTTTATGGAAGTGTTTGAGTTGATGAATACTTATGTATTATGCTCTTGAAAAATGCTTGACTTAAGTTGTATTATTGGAGGTGTTGCTTTAGAAGTTTAGTTGAGTTTGGTAGGGAGGGGGGGGGGGTGATGTATTATGTTTTATGGAAGTGTTTGAGTTGATGAATACTTATGTATTATGCTCTTGAAAAATGCTTGACTTAAGTTGTATTATTGGAGGTGTTGCTTTAGAAGTTTAGTTGAGTTTGGTAGGGAGGGGGGGGGTGATGTATTATGTTTTATGGAAGTGTTTGAGTTGATGAATACTTATGTATTATGCTCTTGAAAAATGCTTGACTTAAGTTGTATTATTGGAGGTGTTGCTTTAAAAGTTTAGTTGAGTTTGGTAGGGAGGGGGGGGGGAATGTATTATGCTTTATGGAAGTGTTGAGTTGATGAATACTTGTATTATTTTCTTTAGGTACCTTTGGACTGTACTTGATCCCGAGATAACAAATAAGTTTTTTTCTGGTTGATCAAACAACAATCTCATCGTACGTGAAGTCTCAAGAACTTCGTTCTAGAAATCTATCTAACAGACTAGATATGGTTGATTTGGATCAACTAGTTCTCATTCCTTTTAACACTGGGTAAGTAATTCTTACTAGCGACATTTACTCCATTGTAACTTTTCTTATTCATAAATAATAATATGATCAAAATTGTGATTCTACGTAGTCGTCATTGGATGTTGATCGCGATCCAGCCTCGAGAAAACACTGTGTATATATTGAATTCTCTGCGTAGTAAAGTTGAAGAAGAGTTTAGTGGAACTATAAATACGTAAGTGTGTCTCAAGTATTTGTAGTGTTTAAAAGGAAAAATATAACTTGAATTGTTCTAATGTTTTAAATTATTTAGGGGGTTGAGAATGTGGCAAGCTAAGCACTCGCTTCCTCAATATCGATCTGCTATTAGTTGGAAACTAGTGAAGGTAAATTCACATTCATGATATTATAGACAGTGAAATATTGTATGCATACTCAAGTATGTTCTTTTTCATTGTAGTGTCCTCGTCAAACAGGTTCGACAGAGTGTGGGTATTTTGTGCAAAAATATATAAGAGAAATAATGCACAACTCTACTACCCCTATAACTAAACTTGTAAGTAGTATCACTATCCTTACATATTATAATTTATGTTTCGTTTCATTCTTTTATCATGTAATTGTTTTTGTTTTGTTGTAGTTTAACACAAAGAATGCATTTACACAAGACGAGATTGACGAGGTTCGTATAGAATGGGCAAATTTTGTTGGAGGATTTGTGTAATCTAGATGTACTTGAATATACATTAATTAGCTTGAAATGTGTTTATATATAGTGGATGATTTGTTTAGGTGTACATACTTTTCAATAGTGAATGTTCATATGTGTTCTCTCTTGATCTGAAAATGCTTCATTCTGGAATATTTGGTTGGATCTAATTTGTGGAGGGACGGGTGGTCCAAGTATTATATTGTAAATGATATATGGAAGTGTTTGTATTTCAAATTGGTTGTGACATGAAAAAATTGTGTTTGGATTGACCTATTTGTATTGGAAATTATAAATTGCAGATTCTATTTTTGTTTACAGGAAGGAAGAAATAGTATTGTTGGTTAGCTACGTTTGCAACCAACAATTTTTTTTATTTAATATTGAATGAAAATGATGACGGGCATTGCCTGTCATTGAAACATACAAAAACGGATTTTTAATGTCGGACATATTATATAGGAAAATTAAAATCTGCAAACTTTTAATGTCACACATTTAATGTCGCACGCTTCTGATGTCGCCACTTTTAATGTCGGGCAGGACCGACCTTTTAATGTCGGACAACGCTTTTAATGTCGGGCAATGACCGACATTAAATGCGACCGACATTAAAACCATGCTATCTATGTCGGTCAACCAAAAAACAAATCAGTCTTTTAATGTCGGGCAGGACCGACATTATAAGTACACTTTTAATGTCGGACAACGCTTTTAATGTCGGGCAATGACCGACATTACAAGCGACCGACATTAAAACCGTGCTATTTATGTCGGTCAACCAGACAACAAAACATTCTTTTAATGTCGGGCAAGACCGACATTATAAGTGTACTTTTAATGTCGGACAGGGTCTTTAATGTCGGGCATTGACCGACATTAAAAGTGACCGACATTAAAAGTGACCGACATTAAAACTTTTAATGTCGGTGTTTTTAATGTCGGTCGTTGACCGACATTAAAGGCCTTTAATGTCGGGCATTGCCCGACATTAAAAGCCAAAATTGTTCCAGTGTTGTTTACCCCTGGCCTCCAGCCCTTTTAATACATCATCGGGTGCTTGTTTACCCCTGGCCCGATACATTTATCATGGAGGTGCTTGTTTACCCCTGGCCCGATACATTTATCATGGAGGTGCTTGTTTACCCCTGGCTCGATACCTTTATCATGGAGGTGCTTGTTTACCCCTGGCCTCCAGCCCTTTTAATACATCATCGAGTGCTTGTTTACCCCTGGCTCGATACCTTTATCATGGAGGTGCTTGTTTACCCCTGGCCTCCACCCCTTTTAAGACATCATCGGGTGCTTGTTTACCCCTGGCCCGATACATTTATCATGGAGGTGCTTGTTTACCCCTGGCCTCCAACTCCTTTAATACACCATCGGGTGCTTGTTTACCCATGGCCCGATACCTTTATCATGGAGGTGCTTGTTTACCCCTGGCCTCCAGCTCCTTTAATACATCATCGGGTGCTTGTTTACCCCTGGCCCGATACCTTTATCATGGAGGTGCTTGTTTACCCCTGGCCTCCAGCTCCTTTAATACATCATCGGGTGCTTGTTTACCCCTGGCCCGATACCTTTATCATGAAGGTGTTTGTTTACCCCTGGCCTCCAGCTCCTTTAATACATCATCGAGTGCTTGTTTACCCCTGGCTCGATACCTTTATCATGGAGGTGCTTGTTTACCCCTGGCCTCCAGCCCTTTTAATACATCATCGAGTGCTTGTTTACCCCTGGCTCGATACCTTTATCATGGAGGTGCTTGTTTACCCCTGGCCTCCAACCCTTTTAATACATCATCGGGTGCTTGTTTACCCTTGTCCTTCAACTCTCTTAACACATCATCGAGTGCTTGTTACCCCTGGCTCGATACCTTTATCATGGAGGTGCTTGTTTACCCCTGGCCTCCAGCTCTCTTAACACATCATCGGGTGCTTGTTTACCCCTGGCCCGATACATTTATCATGGAGGTGCTTGTTTACCCCTGGCCTCCCGCTCTTTTAACACATCATCGAGTGCTTGTTTACCCCTGGCTCGATACCTTTATCATGGAGGTGCTTGTTTACCCCTGGCCTCCAGCCCTTTTAATACATCATCGGGTGCTTGTTTACCCCTGGCCCGATACATTTATCATGGAGGTGCTTGTTTACCCCTGGCCTCCAGCTCCTTTAATACACCATCGGGTGCTTGTTTACCCATGGCCCGATACCTTTATCATGGAGGTGCTTGTTTACCCCTGGCCTCCAGCTCCTTTAATACATCATCGGGTGCTTTTTTATCCCTGGCCCGATACCTTTATCATGGAGGTGCTTTTTTACCCCTGGCCTCCAGCTCCTTTAATACATCATCGGGTGCTTGTTTACCCCTGGCCCGATACCTTTATCATGGAGGTGCTTGTTTACCCCTGGCCTCCAGCTCCTTTAATACATCATCGAGTGCTTGTTTACCCCTGGCTCGATACCTTTATCATGGAGGTGCTTGTTTACCCCTGGCCTCCAGCCCTTTTAATACATCATCGGGTGCTTGTTTACCCCTGGCCCGATACATTTATCATGGAGGTGCTTGTTTACCCCTGGCCTCCAGCTCCTTTAATACACCATCGGGTGCTTGTTTACCCATGGCCCGATACCTTTATCATGGAGGTGCTTGTTTACCCCTGGCCTCCAGCTCCTTTAATACATCATCGGGTGCTTGTTTACCCCTGGCCCGATACCTTTATCATGGAGGTGCTTGTTTACCCCTGGCCTCCAGCTCCTTTAATACATCATCGGGTGCTTGTTTACCCTTGGCCCGATACCTTTATCATGGAGGTGTTTGTTTACCCCTGACCTCCAGCTCCTTTAATACACCATCGGGTGCTTGTTTACCCCTGGCCCGATACCTTTATCATGGAGATGCTTGTTTAGCCCTGGCCTCCAACTCCTTTAATACATCATGGGGCGCTTGTCTATCCCTGACCGTCCCCAAAATTTAACAGTTTAACGTTTACCCCTGGCTGTTTCCAAACATTTATGGTTTAGTGTTTATCCCTGGCCGTTCCAAAATTCTTTCGATTTAGTGTTTTCCCCTATTTATTTTTCAAAAAAAAAAAAAAAAAAAAAGCTTAAATTTTACCATTGGTTATCTATTTATTTTGCTAAATATAAAATTTCGAACAAATAAGGTCTACACCTTTGTCCATCCTTTTATTCTATAAGAATGAACAAAGGGGGGCAAACTGTAGACCCCTAAATTTGTCCGGAATTTTATTCTTTTAATTGATTTTGTCTTTTTAAAAAAATAATAAATAAATGAAAAAAAAATGTTCTAGAGTTTTTAAATAGCCCAATCATATTTATTAATTTTGGTGAGAATAATTAGGTAAAATATTTTATTTTAATTAATTGATTTGTCAAATCAAATATCAGGTTTATTTGGCAAGTTTTAATTAATCAAAATATTTTGTTTCCTTAAAGGATTGATTGGCAATTAAAATTTTGTAAATATGGAAGGTAAAATTTGAGTATTTATTTGTTTCTTCTTTTATTTTATTTTATTTTATTTTTAATTTTATTTGATCACATTCCTAATATGTTGTGGTTAGAATTGGCTATAAATAGGGATCCCATCACCCTTGCTTTTGACGATTTTTGGGGCCTTGGAGTACCCTCTCTACACGTTTTTTTTGGGCTAAAAATAGGCTCCAAAATTTCTCTCCCTTCAAACCCTAAATACACCTTCCTCCCTTTCCCACATAACTTCCCTCTCATACTATAACGCTTTCTCTTTTCCTCTCCAACGATTTCACTCCCTCACCATCACCCTCTCTCTAAATTTCACGTCGCCACTTCTCCAAGTCTTATTCTCAATCCAACGGTCACACATGTTTTTTGTAAGTATTTTTTTTAACCTTTGTTTACAATTCTTTCTCCGATAATTTTCTTTCTTTTCATGTTTTATAAAGTTTAGTTTATTTATTGTTTCTTTGCTTTATTTCTTTCTTTTACATTTAAGAAGTTATGTGATTTTTCTTTAGGGAACATTTGATAATTGCATGCATGTTTCAATTCCAACTTTATCATTTTTTTTTATTTTGGTGTAATCAAGCATTTAGAGTTAATTGTTATATGTTGTTTATGTTCAACTTTGTTAATTTTATTTTACAATAGAATCTAGAATTATTATTTATAGTTTAGCCATATATTTTCATATCAATATGTAAATACTTTTGCTTAAACAAATGCTTCTTTTGTTATTTGTGTTCAAAAAATGATATAAAAAAAGTCTCCAATGATAAACTCTCAAATTTTTGGAATGTCAATGTTTGAGTTTCTTTTGGTATACGTCTTGGAATGCCAAGATTTAGTTTTAATATGTTTCCATTAAAGCAATTGAATTTAATAAAATTTTACTTCTTGTATATTATCCCTTTTTAGATATTCTCTCAATTATATGTTTCTTTTTATTTCTCTAAGTTATGATATTTAATCCAAAATTCTGCTGTAAATTTCTTTCCCTTAATTAAATAGTCTTCAAAGCAAAAGTCTTCCAACGATGGAATTTCGAATTTTCGGGATGCCGATATTTGAGTTTCTTGAGGAAAAAATAAAATCTCGGGCTGTCGGGATTTGACTTTAATATTTCCTTCCTTATGAAGCATAAATAAAAATTCTTCATATTTTTCTTTTAAAACTTTTGTAAAGAAGCATATTTATAAAAGGCATTTTCTTTAAAAGGAATGCATAAAAAACTTTTTGCTAAATGTATTTCATTAACTTTATCTTCAAAATAATAAATCAATCCAAAACTATTTTCCATAAAAATGTCACTTGCTTTAAAAATAAAATTAATTAAGAGTTTTCCTTAAAAAGTATTTTTACTTTACAATTTTCAAAATTAATAAACCAAACGTTTTTAAAAAAAAACAAACTTTCCTACGACAGAAATTAGGAAATCAAGATATTGACTTTCCTAATATTCTTGAGATGCAATGAATTTAAATTTGGGATGCCAAATTAAATTCAAACAAATATTGAATGGCTTTATGCCGCCCACAATTATTGCTTATTATTTATCTATGGAATAATAAGAATTAAAATGTGGGACATTTAAAAATCAACAAAAAAAAATCTTCTTTAGTATTTATAATAGCCAATTTCCTTAAATAACACAAGAAAAATAAAATTTCGTTCTTTGAACGAGTGTTGTGGGGTGCTAGTACCTTCCCCATACACCAAAGACCCCCGAACCTTAAATCTTTTCTTTGCAGACCATCTTAGCATATCTTTGGGTGCCCAGTCACACCCTCTAAATCAAGACTGGTGGCGACTCCATTTTCCTCCTCTTGGGAACAAAGTCGGCCGCTCCGCGTCGCAAACCCGTAGCGACAGGATTGAGTCTGGACAAAGTGTTCATGTGTTGCCTATTAGATTCATTTAAATAACAAAGTTAGTAGATCATCACATAATCAGAAAATTGTGTAAGGACTTAGATTAGTGTGCATACCCTACATATGGAAGCACGTCGTTTACATTTTGAAGAACATAAAGATGAGCTTGATTTAACTGACCCTTACTCGGTCTGAAATCGGAAGCAACAGACAATGGTCTATCAATTTCTGGATTCTCTTTCCTTGTCGATGAGCGCAATCCAATACTTTCAATTCCAGAGATAAATTCAGAACAAAATTCTACGGCCTCTTCTACGATATAATTTTCTCCAATGCATCCTTCAGGACAATTTTTATTTCTTACATAACTTTTCAGTACTTTCATATATCGTTCAAAAGGATACATCCATCTCAAATACACTGGTCCACAAAATTCTACCTCTCTTACAAGATGCACCACAAGGTGCATCATTATTGTGAAGAACGCCGGTGGAAAATATTTCTCTAACAAGCATAATGTGACCACTATATCCTCTTGCAAGCCTTTTAACTTGGATGAATCAATTGTCTTACTACATATAGCATTGAAGAAGAAACATAGGCGATTGCGAGTCTAACATGCTTTGGTAAAATGCCACGAGTTGCATAAGAACGTGATGATCGTGCGACTTGAGTCCATAAAGTTTTAAATCTGTGAGCGACACTAGATTTTGTATGTTGGATGAATAGCCCTCAGGTACTTTAATTTCGGATAGTGTCTTACACAAGTTCAATTTCTCCATCCGTGATAGTGTATAACATGCTGGGGGTAAGAAGATCTTTTTCTCTCCCAACTGAGGAGCCAATTCTGATCTAATGTTCAATTCAACCAAATCCAAGCGAGTTTTTAATCCATCTTTTGTTTTGCCAGGAATATCAAGTAGCGTACCAATAATATTTGCACAAACATTCTTTTCGATGTGTATCACATCTAAACAATGTCGCACCTGAAAATATTTCCAATATTCTAACTCAAAGAAAATGGATTTCTTCTTCCAATAACTACTTGCAAGATCTCCATTGTTTTTTTCCTTTCCTGCTTTCTTACCAAATGAATATCTGAATTCGCTTGTTTTTGCAAAAATTTTCTCTCCATTTAATGGTTCGGGAGCGAAACTCAATTCTTGTTCGCCATTGAAATGTTTCTTTTGCTTTCTAAATGGATGGTTATGGGGTAAAAACTTTCGATGCCCAAGATACGCCATCTTTTTTCCTTTAGGCAAATAAGTAGATGCAGTTTTCTCCCCACAAATTGGAAATGTATGATATCTTTTTACTGTACAACCACTCAAATTGCCATACGCAGGAAAATCATTAATAGTCCACAATAAAATAGCTTTGAGAGTGAAAAATTTTTCTTCATGTATGTCATAACATTCCACACCCTCATTCCAAAGCATTTTCAAATCGTCAACTAGTGGAGCTAAATAAACATCAATGTCATTTCCTGGTTGTTTGGGGCCAGATATTAATGCAGTTAACATAAAAAATTTTCGTTTCATGCAAAACCATGGAGGTAGATTATACGTCACCAACATAACTGGCCAACAACTATATCTACTACTAAGATCACCATGTGGATTGACACCATCCGTAGAAAGAGCCAGACGAAGATTTCTAGGTTCTAAACCAAACTCTGGCCACAAATTGTCTACTTGTTTCCACGATAGTGCATCCGCAGGATGTCGTAAGTGTCCATCACTTTCTCGTTTTTTAGCATGCCACTTCAGCAAATTCGATATTTCTTTACTTCGAAACATCCGTTGAAATCTTGGAACAGGTGAGAAATACCACATAACTTTTACTGGAACATTTTTCATCACATGGTTCAAATTTTTTCGAAGCTTCCATCTTGATGTTCCGCATATAGGCCATACTTCTGCATCAGATAGTTCCTTTCTAAACAAACAACAATCATTAATACGCGCATGTATCTTCTCATACTTCATTCCAAGAGTACACAAAGTCTTTTTTGCTTGATATGTTGAAATTGGAATTTCATTAGGGCTTGGTAAGATGGCACAGAGTATTGTCAATAACTCAGTGAAACTTTTATCGCTCCATCCAAATTTTGCCTTCAAATTATAAAACTTTATCAAAGTAGATATCTTGGTAAAATTCTTACAACCCGGATATAATGGTTTCTTGGCATCTTCTAATATCTCCTCAAAAACCTTAGATTTGTCATTAAAATAATCATGTGCAGCCTCAAACATTCCTATTGTGTCCTCAACATCATCGTCATCTTCAACTTCAACTTTTCCATTAATAGACGCATTTCCATTGTCTTCCTTATTTGATTGTGATTCACCATGCCAAATCCATGTCTTATAGCTTTGATCGATACCATGAACAAACAAGTGGTGTCTTAGATTCACATTTTGAAACTTTACATTCACACACTTCAAACATGGACAACGAATAATATTCTGTCTATTCGAATGTCGTAATCCATTTTCAATAAACATCTCAACTCCGAAGCAATATTCTTCTGACATTCGACTTTTTGTCATCCACGACTTATCCATTACTATAATTGTGTTGCTTGAGAGGTTAATCTACAAAGAAGAACAATTATTACTTAAACTCGTGTACTTTTTAGTTCATTAAGAAGAAAATGAGTGAAATTTGAACTACTAACGAGTTCCTTGTTCACTCAAGTCCACGATCTTGACAATAAAAGTCAAGATCATGATATAACATCTCAGTTGCAAGAGATAACTCAACAAACCATTTCAAAACATCACTTAAGTATTTATCAACTTCCACCTAAACTCAACTAAAACCATAAACTAAAACAACCAACTTTAAAATCCTAATTAAAGCATTTGATCTCAACTTCTCCTCCACTAAACTCAAGTAAAATAACGAATTATAACAAACAATTTCAAGAGATATCTTAAGTATCAATCAACTTCCCATAAAACTAAACTCAAACAAACCATAAACTCAAACAAACCATTTCACAACATGACTTAAGTATCCATCAAATTCCCAATAAATCCAACTAAAAACATAAACCATAACACAAGTATTTCTCAACCCCCCCCCCCCCACAACTCAACTAAACTTATAAGCACACACAAACAAACAATTTGAAACCATAAATAAGTATTTCTCAACCCTCAACTTAACTAAACTTACAAACTAAGACCAACAATTTCAAAATTTAATTTAAGTATTTATCAACTTCCACCTAAACTCAACTAAAACCATAAACTAAAACAACCAACTTTAAAATCCTAATTAAAGTATTGGATCTCAACTTCTCCTCCACTAAACTCAAGTAAAATAACGAATTATAACAAACAATTTCAAGAGATATCTTAAGTATCAAACAACTTCCCATAAAACTAAACGAAAACCATAAACTCATTTCAGAGCAAGACTTAAGTATCCATCAAATTTCCAATAAATCCAACTAAAACATAAACTCACAAACACCTTCAAACCATAACACAAGTATTTCTCACCCCCCCCCCAACTCAACTAAACTTATAAATCAACACAAACAAACAATTTCAAACCATAAAGAAGTATTTCTCGACCCTCAACTTAACTAAACTTACAAAGTAACACCAACAATTTCAAAATTTAATTCAAGTATTTATCAACTTCCACCTAAACTCAACTAAAACCATAAACTAAAACAACCAACTTTAAAATCTTAATTAAAGCATTTCTCAACTTCTCCTCCACTAAACTCAAGTAAAATAACGAATTATAACAAAAAATTTCAAGAGATATCTTAAGTATCAATCAACTTCCCATAAA
The DNA here is from genome assembly GCA_036850905.1 of Luffa acutangula. Lineage (NCBI taxonomy): Eukaryota > Viridiplantae > Streptophyta > Magnoliopsida > Cucurbitales > Cucurbitaceae > Luffa > Luffa acutangula. The sequence continues at coordinate 33,963,492 of CM072090.1, forward strand.
ACTAAACTCAAACAAACCATAAACTCAAACAAACCATTTCACAACATGACTTAAGTATCCATCAAATTCCCAATAAATCCAACTAAAAACATAAACCACAACACAAGTATTTCTCAACCCCCCCCCAACTCAACTAAACTTATAAGCACACACAAACAAACAATTTGAAACCATAAATAAGTATTTCTCAACCCTCAACTTAACTAAACTTACAAACTAAGACCAACAATTTCAAAATTTAATTTAAGTATTTATCAACTTCCACCTAAACTCAACTAAAACCATAAACTAAAACAACCAACTTTAAAATCCTAATTAAAGCATTTGATCTCAACTTCTCCTCCACTAAACTCAAGTAAAATAACGAATTATAACAAACAATTTCAAGAGATATCTTAAGTATCAAACAACTTCCCATAAAACTAAACGAAAACCATAAACTCAAACAAACCATTTCAGAGCAAGACTTAAGTATCCATCAAATTTCCAATAAATTCAACTAAAACATAAACTCACAAACACCTTCAAACCATAACACAAGTATTTCTCACCCCCCCCCCCCAACTCAACTAAACTTATAAATCAACACAAACAAACAATTTCAAACCATAAAGAAGTATTTCTCGACCCTCAACTTAACTAAACTTACAAAGTAACACCAACAATTTCAAAATTTAATTCAAGTATTTATCAACTTCCACCTAAACTCAACTAAAACCATAAACTAAAACAACCAACTTTAAAATCTTAATTAAAGCATTTCTCAACTTCTCCTCCACTAAACTCAAGTAAAATAACGAATTATAACAAAAAATTTCAAGAGATATCTTAAGTATCAATCAACTTCCCATAAAACTAAACTCAAACAAACCATAAACTCAAACAAACCATTTCACAACATGACTTAAGTATCCATCAAATTCCCAATAAATCCAACTAAAACATAAACCATAACACAAGTATTTCTCAACCCCCCAACTCAACTAAACTTATAAGCACACACAAACAAACAATTTGAAGGTGGGAAGAATTCTTAAGTCAGTTTATCCAAACTTTTCTAGTTAGATATTGATTTCTTATGGGCTATATTTGGTAATAGGAAGTGGGAAGAATTCTTAAGGAAAAAAAAAAAAAAAGATTGTGGAAAGAAATAAATAAAAAAGAGAAAATGTCCAACTTTTCTTTGATGATTCCCTAACAAAAATTCAACATTATAGCAACTATCTTTCTTTAGTTTTAGTAAAAAGTTTACATTCCCAAACAAAAACGAGTATTTCAAAACTACCTTTCTTTAGTTTTAGTAAAAAGGAACAACATTATAGAAACTATCAACATTATAGAGTAAAAAGGAACTAAATTTATAAACTAACACCAACAATTTCAACATAATAATTTCTCAACTATTTTTCCAACAATCTTTTCTATCCATCATCCAATCCAAGACAAAAATAAACTTAAGCAACTGATCAATTAAATTTAACTCTACATTTTTATAAAATTAAAAAGAAGCAAAAAATTTTACCAAGTAATCTCACTCAAATCTTAAAAATTCGGTGTCGGATTTGCTACTCACAACCACGACCACCTCAGATCTACTCACGAACAGTGACGAACACCACTAATTTGTTACCCAAAAACAGAGATCTGGAACCCACGAAGAAGTGCTGGCCGACGGTCAGAAAACCCACTTGCTGGAGATGAGCTTGAGTTTGAGCTTCACGAAAATGGCACTTGCCGACGGTCTTTTGAGTTTGAGCTCACAGATCTGAAACTCTCCACAGATCTGAAATGCTGGCCATCGATGAGGGAAGAAGTTCGAGAGAGGTTGCTAGATCTGAAATGTTCAAGAAAATTTGTTAGATTTGCCGGCGATGATGGAAGAAATGCTCGCCGTCGGTCGAGAAAAACGGAAGAAAAAAAACGGCCGTCGATGAGAAAAACGGAAGAAATGCTCGCCGTCCGAGAGAATGAGTCGCCGTTCGTTAGCTCCCCGTTGAGGAGGGATGAAGCTTGTCGTCGATGAGGGAGGAACCCGCCGCCGTCGTGGGTTTGGTTTTCGTTTTCGTGGGTTTGGTTTTCGTTTTCGAGCAGAGAAGACTTAGGGCAGAAAACGCGAGTCGGGGAGAGAGAAAGTTATTTCATTTTTACTGTTTTTTAAAAATTGAAAAAAATAAAAAAAAATAAAAAATAACTTTTAATGTCGGGCAATGCACGACATTAAAGGCTACTCTTTGATGTCGGGCATTGCCCGACAATAAAAGTTCGAAAGATTGATCTATATTTTTTAACTTGTGCAAAATTGTTTGGATGATTTTCGTTGTGTTGCTTCATCTCCTTGATATTTATTGATTTTTTTAAATAAGAGAACACATGTTTTTAGGGGGAGTTGTACTATTTATATGATTTTCATGATATCGCTTTTCATTCCTCTTTATGTGAAAATTATAACTAAAAGTATTTTCTAAGTATATTCTTAGTAAATTTGGAGTGAATATGTTGAGAGAAGTTACCCAAAGACAAAATCATTGAAGGTAATTTTGCAAAAACTCCTATGAATTCATCCACCAAACTTGAAAGAAGATGAAAAAGGTAAAACTTATTGTATTTAAAGCTTATCGAGGTATGTTCGGAACTTTACCCCTCTTATGCATATTGTTTATCTATTTAGGGGAGTAAGTAATCTTTGAAGTAATATTTTATTTTAGAATTTCTTCTAATTAATGCCTCTTGATTTTCTTGTTGCATCTTTTAGAAGGCATTTTGATGGGGGAGATATGGAAAGCATGTGTTAATATTCTTAGGGAGAGTTGTGCTAAATTTGAGTTAATGTTTTTTTTAGGGAATCATTTATGTAGTTCTAAATTTTTCTTAAATATTCTTTTTGATGATTCGGAGAAGATTAAGAAAAATATGCTATAAATTTGTTATGATTTTGATTGTATAAATTAGGAGGAGAATTTATTTTTTAGTGAAATTCAAGAATGATCTTTATGGCGATATGTTGGACTTTATATTGAAACTATCACTTGATATATGTACTACCTATGGTCTATATGAATTTCAAGTTATTTTTCTTGTATGGTTTGTCATCATCAAAAAGGAAGAGATTGTTGGCTTTTTGGCCCTTAATCTCAAAGTAATTAATTAATCAATGTTTTGATGATAACAAACTTGATTTTGAATTACTGAGAATTTTAGTGCTTTAATGTGCCCATAGCGTAGAGCTCAGAACAACGATTCCAACGCCTCTTGAAGCACTCAAATCGGAGCTAAAACGAAGAAGTTATAGCTGAAACAAGTTTTAACGAAAAATACCGGTGGCGATGACGTGGCGGCTGAGTCAGCATCAATAGACCAATCTGGTGTCGACATGTGGAGCAATGGGAGAGTGACATGTAGGGTTTTTGATTATTCAAATATTATATAGGGAAAAATACACTTTTGGTCCCTGAGGTTTGGGTTAAGTGATACTTTGGTCCCTGAGTTTTCAAACTCAACAAAAATACCTCTGAGGTTTGAGATAAGGAGCACTTTGGTCCCTGCCGTCAACTTTTCTGTTAAATTTTAACGGTCGCTGGCGTGGCACTATTATTTTAATTTTAAAAAATTTATTTTTAAATTTTTTAAATAAAAAGTATTAAAATAATAATATTTTATTATTTTATTATTATTATTTATTTATTTCTATTTCTCTCTCTTATTCATCTTCTTCTTCAACATTCTTCCTCTCATCTCAACCTTTTCTTCTTCCCTTCTTCTTCAGCAGGTCGTCGGTGGCCGGCGGCCACCGCTCGCCGGCGGCGACTTTTTTTTGTTTTTTTTTTTCAATCTCTTCTTTTCTTCTTTTCTTTTTGTTCTTCTCCAACTTTGCTCAACTTCTGCAGCGACAATGGCCGAATGACACTACCGGAAGAACCAAGACCCAAACCGCTGAGTTTCAGCCTTCAAATCGAGATTCAAACCCATTGTTTCTGCCCTTTGTACTAAAGACCCACAACAACAGGTGCGGAAGAGACCCACGCGAACCCGCTGTTTCAGCCACCTTAACTGATACCACCAATGGCTTAGTACCGAGACGAACGCCGGCGAGAAAACGCCTCTAAAAAAGAGACCCACGCAAAACCCAGTGACCAGTGGCTTCGATTTCTCTGTTTTTTGTTTTTCCCTTTCTCTCAGCTCACTGGAAGAGAGACAAAATCGAATAGCAGGTGCGAAAAGAGAAAGAAACCCACGATTCGAACCTGCCGCTCACGAAATCGGCGTTCACCTGAACCTTCCGCTCACGAAATCGTCATCTGCTCCGCCGCGAAAGGAACCTGTCGCTCACGAAACCCCTTTCGTTCTAGCTCACCCATTCTGAAACGGATTGTTGCACGCGTGGAGAAATTTCCAGATTCGAGTCTAAATCAGTTGCTGTCTGTGGTGCTCGCGTAAAGGACTGCCGATAACCGACCAACAATGGCTTCTATCCTCACCATTTTTTCAGTCCTCGCCGATGTCCATGGTGCTTGCAAGAAGGACCGCCGGAATGGCGTGAAGGGCTGGTGGTGGTTGTCGGAATCAATGAGTTAAGATTAGGGTTTGAGCCTTTGAGAGAATGGTGGAGAAGAAGAGATTGAGGAAGAAGATGGAAGAAAAAAAAGAAAAGAAAAAAGATAAAGAACATAATAATAAAAAATAATTAAAAAGAACTAAAAATTAATATTTTTATTATTTTTATTTTAAAAAAATGAAAAAATAATTTTTTTAATAAAAAAATAGGTGCCACGTCAGCAGCCTGTTAAAATCTAACGGAAAAATGGATGGAGGGACTAAAATGAAACAAAATCCAAACCTCAGGGACTAAAATGTTGAGTTTGAAAACTCAGGGACCAAAATGTCACTTAACCCAAACCTCAGGGACTAAAAGTGTATTTTTCCCTAATATATATATTATTACAAAGAAAATGATTTAAAAAAAATGGAATATATATATATATAATTAATTAAAAAGAAAAGAATCACATCACAATTAATGTTTGTTTTTTTTTAAAAAAAAATAATAATTAGAAAATCAAAACTTTTGAAGTTAACCGTTGGAGACAAACATTATTTTCATATTATATTATTATATTATATTATATTAATTATTTTTCAAATTAAATCTCCATGAAAAATTTTCTATTGATCAAAGATCCAATGGTCCAAATTAAACTCAAATTCAAATTTCTTTCAACTCCATCTTCTTCCCATATATACCCCAATTCTCTCACAAAATTAGAAAACTCTTTCTCTCTAATTCTTCCATTGTTATATCCTCAAACTTTAATGTTGTTCTATTTATTTTGAGAGATTTTATATTTTTCTTAGTCATTTGAGGGTATTAATTTGTAAGAATTTTTCTTACAAATTTGTGAGCAAAAATTTGTATATCTACTCTTTTGAGAGAGTTTGTAAGATTGTATTCAAATTTCCAAATCTTGTAAGGGTTGCTCTTGAGTCCGAAAAAAAGCGGTTGTAACGGTTTGATCCTAAACCGTGGAAAGGATCGGGTTTGTTCTTGCTCCCGCAAAAAGAACATTGTACCGGTTGGACTCTAAGCCGTGGAAAGAGTCGTGTTCTTCAATCGAATACCCAAGAGGAGCTTGGGGAGTGGAGTAGGCCGTTTGCCGAACCACTATAAATTTCCGGTGTTATTTTCTCTAACCCTCTACTATTTAATTTTTGCAATTAATGTTCGTTATCATAAATTGCATGAAATTAATTGTCAATATTTGTTCTTACAATATTTACATTTGAATTATTTATGGTGTTTGAAATATATTTCTAATTTGTTGATCAATTTGTGTTAAAATTAATTATTTGTAAAAAGTTTGCTTATTTGTTTAAATTGGGCCCACCGTACTAAAAAGTTTATAAAATTTCATTAAACCCTATTCACCCCCCTCTAGGGTTGTCATACCGATCCAACAGTTGCTTCCTTCAAATTACGATTTTCAATGATGGATTTTAAAAAAAAATCTTCTCTCTCCTCATAACCACACCTGAAAAAAAAGGAAACTCTCCCCTCAAATCTCGCAATTTTTATCAAAAAATTCCTAGGTTTTGTTGATGATTTTTTTTTTTAAAAAAATTACTTTCTCACTCCTCATAACCGCACCCCAAAAAAGGAAAATATATCTCCTTCTAATCATGCAAACGACAATGATTATTTCCTAGATAAAAGATAGAATAATTATATAGTATAGCGTTTATATAATATATATTTTTGTATATATATATATGAACTGATATATATATGTATCGTATATACAATATGTTTCTATCCATTATTAACTATCTCTAAATATATACTAACTATCTGTAGGGTATGATACAATAAATGAGTTTTTAGAACTATCACTCAATTGATTGTAGAATGTAATATTTCTTCGAACAATAAATATATACCATGCATTATAATATATAATCAATATACAGAGTCTATTATATAATATATATTGTATTCAATTCATAAGTAAAATTATAGAATGATATATATCGAACTGTATATTGTATCATAAATATATATTTATATTTATATTATATAAACCTCCTTAGATAGTAGACATGGTTTATAAAGTTCATAAGTGAATTTTCATAATTATAAATATAGGTCATGCAATATATTTCATCTATAAATATATACTTAGATGTATAATATATTAACCTTATTTATTTTATTTATAGGTAATAATCTCATTCACATATGAATGGTGTATGGTGGTCGTTGGAATAAGATTAATAATTATATTGATTATTTAGGTAGGAAAGTTGCTCCCTAATTTGATTGAAGTTGAGTTCATCATTTTGTTGTATATAAACCATCTGATAAATTATATAAACCAACACAATAACCCAATAACGTAACTAAGTTAACAATATCCTAATAACACAAATGATTATATATATATATATATATATATATATATATATATATATATATATATATATATATATATATATAAACCATATTATATATTATATAAACTCAATGACACAACTAAGAACCTGAATGATCTCTATAAACCCACAACTAAGTAAACAATGACCCAATAACCAAAGAAGAAAACAAACAGTATATATTTTATAAACCACATAACAAATCCAAATATACCTTATGTGAATGAACTCCAACTGGAAGCAACTAAATATACCTTATATATATATACACACACATACATGGTATATATTAAGTATATATGAAATTATATAAGGTATATATGAAATTATAAACAAATATCAATGTTTTTTTTTCCGAGAATATATGATAACCAGACATAAATACTAAACTATTATAAATTGTATATTAATCAGAATATATTTACTCAAATAATCGTTAACTCAAAATAAACTACATATTTGCTCAAATAATCGTTAACTCAAAATAACTCATATATATTATGGTATAAATATGAAAAATAAAAAATGAAATTATTCACAAAGTCCATTCTCGGGTTATTTTGAATAAATCTCATATATATTTGAGGTTAAAAAAGATAGTTGGTTGTGGAAGTTATGAGTGGAGATAATAATTAAGACTTTATGCCGTTAATTTGCTAAAATTAAGAATCTACTAAAATTAAATTATAAAATAAAATAAGGAAAAATTTTGTGTAAACTTTAATATTAAAATAAAAATATATTCTTAATATATTTTTTTATTGATGGCCTAAAAAAAGATGGACAAACGTAATTCTCAAAAAAAAGAAAAAAAAAAAAGATGGACAAAGTTGAGTAATTATTGATAGCCTAAAATTGGAGAGAAAATCATGCAACATAATAATTTGTAAAAGTTGAAAATAATAAAAGGAATCAGAATTAAACCACCATAATTATTGAGGAGAGATATTAAAACATGGGTATAATGATCCTAAAAATCACGAAATTTCTACTCTTGTAAAATATCTATATTTTGGACATTTTTGAAATATATGGTTGGAAGATGGGTTATCTCGCATAATTTCTCTCTCAGAAACCCTTGCCCATTCCCATCTCCAAAACCCTTGCACCAAACGACCCCTGAGTTTTCAAACTCAACAATTTAGCCCCTGAGGTTTGGTTTTAGTTTCATTTTAGTCCCGCCATCCATTTTTCTGTTAAAGACTAACAGTTTGCTAACGTGACACTATTTTTTTTTATCAAAAAAATTATTTTTGAATTTTTTAAGTATAAATATATTAAAAATAATAAAAATATTACTATTTTAATTTATTTTATTTCTTATCTCTTCTCTCTCTTCTTTTTATTCTTCATCATCTTCCATCATCTTCTTCTTCATGTTCTTCTGCACAACGCTTGGCAACCAGTCGGTGGCCAATGGCCGCCGCTCGCCGACGATTTTTTTTCCTTTTCTTCTTTTCTCCTTCTTCTCCAACATTGCTTTTCTTTTAAAAAAAAATGAAAAGAGGAAGGAGGAGACCCTCTCGTTCTGCCGCCGCCTGCATACCCCTTTATGAACGCTGCTTGCATACCCACGCACGCCGCTGATATGGTTGCGGTGTGGATCTTTCTGAACTCGTCAAGATGGTGTTTGGTCGCCGGCGAGGAGAAATCGGGAGGGAGTCTGCTGAACAGTCTTTCTGAACTCGCCGGCAAGGAGAAATCGTCGAGATGGTCTTACTGAACTCGCCGCGCGCCTGCATACCCATGAACGTCGCCTCTAATCAAACACAATACGAACCCACGAACGGAGAGGGGGAAACTCAGACCCGTTCTAGATCTGGAACGACCAGTCCCGACTTCTTCCTCTTGCCTTCGCACGTCGTTCCATCACCCCCTACGATTTCGAGCACCGTTCAACAGGCTCCCTCCCGATTTCTCATTGTCGGCAACCAAACACCGTCTCGACGAGGTCAGAAAGACCCACACCGCAACCATCTTGGCATGTTCGTGGGTATGCAGGCAGCGGCGTTCGTGGGTCTCCTTCATCCTCGTTTCATTTTTTTAAAAAGAAAAGAAATGTTGGAGAAGAAGGAGAAAAGAAGAAAAGGAAAAAAAAAAAAAAGTCGCTGGCGGCGAGCGGTCGCCGTCCACCGGTCGGTTGCCAAGTGTTGTGCCGAAGAAGAACATGGAAGAAGAAAATGATGGAAGATGATAAAGAATAAGAAGAAGAGAGAGAAAAGATAAGAAATAAAAAAAATTTAAAATAGTACTATTTTTATTATTTTTAATATATTTATATTTAAAAAAATTGAAAATTAATTTTTTTTAATAAAAAAAATAGTGCCACATCAACAAACCGTTAGTTTTTAATAGAAAAATGGATAGAGGGAATAAAATGAAACTAAAACCAAATCTCAGGGGCTAAATTGTTGAGTTTGAAAACTCAAGGACTGAAATGAAACATAACCCAAACCTTAGGGACTAAAAGTGTATTTTCCCCACTATTTTATTAAAGTCAAAGTAAAAGTAAGGACCTAAATGATTACCTTTTGAAAGTTTAGAAATTAAAGTAGAAAAAACTAAAATTCAAGCATTGAAATAAGTGTTTGAAAGTTTATGATAAAAATAGAATAATCTTGAATATTTAGGAACCAAATTGCCCAAAACTCTTGTGGGTCAAGCTTATTGAGGACAAATTTGAGTCTTGTTGAACATCCCATATTGAAAAAAATGAAGAAATCTAACAATATTTATATGATAGATGAGTAACTCCACTAATTGACAATTGGTTCTGAGACTATGGTATAAAGATCGACCTAGATGATTCGTCCAAGACAACCACAACTATAGTTGTAGTCTCCCTTTACTCATCGAGGACCATCTCTCAGTCATCTTTTAGAGAGATGATGGTATACAAATATGTTTGGAATAAATCCCAGTACCATAATCCACCTCTCAAAGTGGACCATCCTTCGAGCCTATACGCCATAAGAGGAGAAAGCTCGATCACACCACAAATTATAGATGGAGAGGTCCTACAGAGCGATTAATTTGAAAAGTACACTAATAACCGACTTGGAATGATTTTCTAAATGTTTAGAAAAGTGTTTTTGTTTTTACACACTTAGAAAGTCATTCTAGATAGATCCTAACTATTCTTAAGTTCTAACTCCCATGGTTACTTCCACTAACTTCTTATTTTCCTTCCATTCCATGTCAATAATAATTTTTTTTTTTTTAAGAATAACAAAGAAAAAAATATATTCAGCAAAAGAGAACACACAACCTAAAAGGCAAAGCGTTAGGGATGAGAGATCTTTGAGCCTAACTAGGAGGATAAGAAGTAAAGGTGTCCAGTCTAAGTGCGCTTAGTAATATAGAAAGAAACACTCCAAGGAGATGGTAAACTGTACATACTAATTGCTTCAAGATTCTGTCATCTGCAGGCCCGTCCCAAATGAGATGGGACCCTGTGATACTTTTCAAAGTGAGGTCCTAAATATTTTATACCAAAGATAAAAATTTTAAAATATCAAATTTCGTTTTATTATACAATTTTTTTTTTTACAAAAAAAAAAAAAAAAAACAAAGTATATGAAACTAAGAAAATGTCACCAAGCAACTATATAATAGTGATATTTTATTTAAAAAGTGTCATCCTTCGAACTAGTTGAATCTAGTATAATTGAAAAAAGATTGAAACTAGAATGAAGATAAATAATTTTTTTTCTCATTAAACCTCATAAATTTGGTGTTTTTTAGGGATAATTGATTACAATTGAATTTCTAAAATGATAAGAGAGAAGATTAAAAGGTTTTATGTTTAATTTAGCAAGGAAATTGACAAAAGAAGGAATTGAAATAGTTTTTCTTGAAGAGGAGAGAGAAATGAAGAGGTGAGAAATTGATTTTTTTTTTGTCTAACTTATGATTTCTTTTTTGGTTAAGCAACTTTTTCAATTTGGGGCCCCTAAATTTTGGGGATTTGTGATGAGTCACAACCCACACACTAAAGGACGACATTGGTCATCTGCTTTATTATTGACCTCCAGGCTCAATCATTAGGTTCTTCTCATTGTTAGTTCATTATTTCAACAACTTCTTCCATTACTTTTTTTTCCTATTAGTAATATATGTTTGTTGTGTTTTCATGGGAATCTTGACTGGGGCTACAATATTTGCCACCTTGTGGCTATAACTGTAATATAATACATTTTTGTAAATGTTGTCTCAACCAGAAGAGTTCATATAGCAAGATCAAGAGCAAAAGGTTTGTGAACTTAATCGATCCATTCATGGATTGATTGAAGCACTTTGATATTGGAATAGAAGATTTGATGTTGCGATCAAATCTTTTGGGTTTTAATCAGAACATTGATGAGTTTTATTTCTCAAAAAGATCGTCAATAGTTAAATAGCTTTCTTAGTGTTGTATATGATTGATATCCTAATAATTGGGAATGGTGTGGTTGTCTCACTGACATTAGAAGAGGTTAGCGGCTCATTTCCAAATGAAAATTTGGGAGAAGCTGAGTTTGTTCTTGGATCCAAACTGTTAGGAACCGTAAGAACCAAATGCTAGCCTTGTCTCAAATGTCTTATGTCTACAAGAATTTGTTAGACATAAGATGCAGAATTCCAAGAAAGGGTTCACTACCTTTCAGATATGGAATCCTTTAGTCTAAGGAACTCTTTCCTTAGGTACCTCAAGAAGTTGAGGACATGAGATGAATGTTCTATATATTAGGGATTGTCAGTAAGAATCAATCCAGTCCAGGATTTGATCACTGGAGAGTCATTAAGTATATCCTCAAGTATCTTAAGAGAACGAGAGACTATATGCTCTTGTATGATGCTAAGGATTTGATCCTTATAGGATACACTCACATAGATTTTCAGACGGATAAGGATTCGAGGAAATCTACATCAGTACCTATGTCCACTCTTAACAGAGGAGCTATAGTATGACATAACTATAGTCTCGACCATAAAGGCTGAAAATGTAGCTGCTTGTGAAGCAACAATAGAGACTGTATGGCTTAGGAAGTTCTTGACCGATTTGGATTGTGTTCCAAATGTGAACGTGCTCATCATACTTTACTGTGATAATAGTGTTGTTGTGGCAAATTCAAAAGAACCTCGCAGCCCAAGACTGATAGCGAGCATAGCTAGCTATTTTTCTCTGATTAATTAAGCTAGTCTTTTACAATTATTTTCCCAAATTTATGCATTTTTATGTTTTATTTGTAGGAAGTATGTGTTTGAAGCTTAATTCAGCAATTGGAGTCAAATGAAGTTCAATCCTAAAAAAAAAAAAAAAAAAAAAAATTTCATAGCGTCGCGACGCTAGGACCAGCGTCGCGATGCTATTGGTAAATTTTCCAAAATTGCGGTATCGCGACGCTGTCGGTAGATTTTCTATAAATTCATCTTTTTGTGCTACGGATTGGGGGAGTCCAATTGGTGAGATTTTAGCCCTAATTTCGACTAGAGACCTTTTGTGGGAGCTAAAGGCGAGGCCAAGGAGCGGGAATCAAGCGAGAAGACGTGGAGATCGTGACGAGGACGTGGCGATTTCGACAGATTCGAGTTTTCCTTTCTCTTTCCCTTAATTCTTGTAGTTTTTATGGCTTTTCTTGCAATTAGTGTTTGTGGTTCAAAGACTATGAATTGCTAGTTGTTTGTCTTAGGGTTTGATGTAGTTGTTTTTAGTTTGTTGGATTGATTTTTGGTATGAATGTGCTTTTATTTTATGCATTCAATTTTGTGTATTGCCTTCAATTACTTGATCACTAACTGAATGATTTAAGTGTTGAATCTAACTCGGGAGAGAGGATTTGGCGTAAGACTTACTTTGTTTAATTGCATGACTAGAGTAGAAATTCTAAGTTTGTGACGGGATTTGGAATATCTTTAGAAGCGTAACAAGGACCGAACCGAATAATGCCTTGCATGTTAATGAACTTAGATAGGGATATCAAGTTAGTTTATATGCATGAAAATCAATTATACTCAGGAGAGGTTATCATGATAAAAGTTTCCTTGGCTTGTAAAATAATTGCACGGTCAATTCATTCCTATTAATCAATCCTCAATCTTAATCAATGAAATCAACTCCCTAAGAGTCTTTTCATTTGAGTCTCCACTTTTATTTTTATGCTTTTAGTCTTTATTTTTATCTTTATCATTGAGTTTTGCTCCCTAAATAAAATTGAACAAAAGTATTCGCGGTGCTTAATTTGCTAGAAAACCAATCTAGAGGACGACACTCGTTTTACACGAAAACACTATATTATTACTTGCCCGTACACTTGCGGTAAGCAAATTGCGCATCAAAGACAAGAAGGCACATTGAATTGAATGGAATATTTTTGATTCATTCACGAAGACTCTCTCGGCTAAAGTGTATGAGGATCATCTAGAAGGTCCAGGTCTACGAGTTATGTACAAAGATGTAATCTAGGGCAAGTGGGAGAACTGTAATGGGTGTAGTAATACCATTATGTAATGGGTATAGTGATGCCCTAGTTTATTGTATTTGTACATTGTATATGTTTTATACACGTATTTATACACCCACTGCTATATAGATTATTGTACATCCCACTAAACTAGAGTTTTAGTTCAAATGGGAGTTTGTTGGGTTTTATGCCCTAAAACTCGTAGATAGTGAATGTAAACAAATTGTATACTTGTTTCAATAAAGTGTTATTGAGTTTCAACAATAAAGTGTTATTGTTAAGTATTGCACAATATGACGCAAATCCAATAAACTAAGATCTAAGGTTGTTTGTATGTAACTTGAACTAGTAGGTGGGGATATACGGGGATCGTTGTTCAAGTAACAACCTAAAAGGTCTATAGTATAGGGATAAGGCTGGGTACCTTATCTTGGGACACTATGGATACGTCCCACTTTGTATTTGATACAAACGCAATGATCCAACGCGTTCGTGTAAGGGACATGCGAGTGGGGGTATCCTATGTAATGAGTTTGCATAAGATCGGACTGCAAAATAGTAATCGCTAGCTGTAGCACCGTTAACTAGTTAGGTTTATATTTCACTAGGATGACCTAGGCAACTTAGTCTTAATCCTAAGTGGATTATGGACTCATGTTCACGAGGGATTGTCCTTTGATTTGTAAGGGTGAGAGTGGCCAGTACGTCGACTCAATAAGCCTATCATTTTGGGGACAAGATCGAGTGGAGAGATGAGAATATAATCACACAAGATGGAATTCACTTCTTCCCTACTTTGAGGAAGTAAATGAGTGTTCCCTTAAGTGGTGTATCCGGATCTTGAACAAAGGGCCCTGATAACTGCCAAAAGGTAGTTATTTAGGCCTCAATTATATAAGGATTTGTGTGTCCTTTATGCTTATTGGGGTTGGTTTTGGAAAGATATTACATGTTTTAACCCATTTGGAAGAATGGAAGCTTTGGAAATCATTTTGTGCAGATTATGCTGCTGAGCGACTGGAGGGAGCAAATTCTATTCTGCAGCAAAACTAGGAACAGAACTGCCACATCACAACTCGTTAGCCAACTTCATGAACCGACTTCTGTTGAGTTATTTTCGGGATAAAGGAGCAAGGAGAGCCTTACACGTGTCCTAGTTGACCTAATTCAAGCCTCCTATCCCTCTATAAGAGGAAGTAGCCGCCCAAGTCAAAGTCATTCCATGTTCTCCCTTGGAAGCCGAATAGGATAGAGAAATTGAAGATCATCAAGAACACCATCATCCGCAAGCTGATTAAGGAGTTTATTTTCTTTATTAACTCGTAGTTATGGATATGCCTACTCAGATTGTGATTTGTATTTTCATGCCTATTATGAACTAAGTAGCTAAGGTGTTGGTAGGAATAATGTGATTGTTGAGCTTCATCTTTAGTAATATATTGACTATCGTATTTTGGTTAATTGTTGTGTTTATTACCATTTTATGCCCGCCTGGCCAGCCGGTGTGAATAGCTCTCTCTAGTTTCAGGGATGATTTAGGGAGTGTGTGGCAGTTATCCACACTACGATCATTGTGTATTGGTGAACGCCAGTGACTGAGCTAGGGATAACCAGTTGCCTAGTGCTTGATCGGTCTCACTTCATTGGGTTTGAAACATATCCCAAAAGATCCGGAGTTCCGGGAGGAATCCGCTAATAATACTGCGAGAAATGCATGATCAATAATATTGCTAGAGCATCTTTTAGAGCAATCACTAAATCCTACCAGCACCTGTCTTTAATCTGTCTATCTATTTGTTTACTCGTTGTTCTATCATTTATTTTGCCTCAGCATAATTCTTATAAAACCAAATCATTTTACCATCTTCGAAACCATTAGAAAGTTACACAAAATAGGTAGAGTGGAAACTAATTCAGGACTCGGATTGATAATATTACTTACTGCAGACTGTGTATACTTGCACAGGAATTCTAGAGTCTTTTATACCATATTTTTACTCACTCTAGGAACCCAACAGGCCCTACCCTCTCACTAACGCGAGAGAGATTTTTGTTTGATGGTTGGACCACAAACAGGTTGTTCATTAGAGGAGCACTGGTACTTAAGGAGGTGAGGTAACTCAGGGGTAAAATGGTAATTTGACCCAACTGGAGTTACGAACACTCGTGAAGGACTAACTTGCTGTTACTGCTCTATATCTGTGGACACAAAATTATGTCTGCAGTGTGAAGAGTGCAACTGTGGGTCTTTAGTGGTGTGAACCCACAGTTAACGAAAATTGATTAATTGGTTAATGAGTTTAGCCAATTAATCTTACATCGTTGGAGCTTTTGATCTGCAGGTGCATTAGGTCCCACTGGTAGCTCGTAAAGAGAGTTAAGGCAATTAAGTATTAATTATAAATTTAAAGTGTTCAATTTATTTAGGAGAATCATATAATTTATGATGATGCATTATAATATAAAGTTTATGAAAATTTATAATATAATTTTAGAGTTAGTTTCAAAATTAATTTTTGAGAGAAAATATTTGAAAGAGTTCAAATAATTAATATGAATTTGATTCATATTAATAAAATAAATAATTTAATAAAATCCCTAAAATTAAAGATATGATATTTAATTGGGTAATTAATTAATTAATTATTTATTTATTAAAAATAGATATGAATAAGATAACTGTGTCCACAGCGTCGCGACGTTATCGACAGAATTCCTATTTAATCATCTTTTCATGTTATGGCCAGGGGAGTCCAATTAGTTGATATTGTAACGCCATGTATGAGTAGCTAAGCTTGTTACTTAGGGATTAATGTAGTCTTTTTAGTTTATGGATTGATTTATGGGATGATTTGTGCAATGGTTATTATGTTTACAATCTTAATTTAATGTTTTCAATTAATTGGCCACTAGTTGAATGATCTAAGTGTTGAGTCTTGCTCGGGAGAGGGGATTTAGCGTAGACTATATTAAGATTGCATGACTAAAGTTTATGTTCTAAGCTCGTGACGGAATTTAGAGTAACTTTAGAATTGGTCAAAAAAAACTAAATGCCTTGCATGTTAATAAACTTAGATAGGGATATCAAGTTGGTTAATTTGCATGAGAATCAATTATACTCCGGAGAGGTAGTTGTGATTAAAGGTTCTTAGGCTCATAAATCCATTGTGCGTTATAACTCATTCCCTAAAATCAATCCTAGACTAAATTGGCGAAATCAATTCCCTAAGTGTTCTTTCAATTGAATCTCCATTGTTTGTTTGCATTGATCTAATTTTCTATCATTCACTACTTTTCGATCCCTAAACAAAATTGAGCAAGATTATTCATGGTAATTGATTTAACTTAAAAATCCAATCCAGAGGACGACACTCGATTTTACGATCACTTTATTATTACTTGACCCGTGCGCTTGCGGTAGGAAAATTCCACATCACGATATCAGTTCTCATAAAGGTGATATAGGAGAAAAAGCTCGAAAGAGATTGTTCAGCGATATAGGGCAAGCTGCCTAAGGCACCCTATATCGACTATAGGGTTATAGGTTGCATTCGTGAATTATCTATGTCGGAGTCGAGTCACAGAAATGTGCATAACGGTACTCGCTTAGCCTTCTAACGGTTTTTGGTAACAAGGGTCAAATAGGAGTTAAATCTGACCCAATGCATTGAATACGCTTAAGTTAGATATTGCATGATTATGGTTATTGCCCTAGGGATGAATCCATGTTGAATACCTTGTTTGTTTATTATTGTTATTCTTTATTATTTACTTGCTTATTTTACTTATCTTTTCACAAACCCAATCAATCAACTAATTTTCTTTGGTTACCTTTTCAAAAGCAATCATTTGAGCAGTTTCTTCATCAAATCTGAATTTCCAATTTAGTCCTCATGGGATCGATACCCTTGGAGTACTTCTAAGGTTTTTTATTATTACGTGTGACAGTGTATACTTGCACTAAGTGTTAGCTGAATTATTCTTTATTATTATTATTCATCTTATCTCACATTCCATCCATTCAGCTGACGACGGACCAAGTTTTTGGCGCCGTTGCTGGGGACCAAAAGTGAAACCAGATTTGTTTTTGAAATTGCGATCAGATTGCGACCGCATTTCTGTCTCAAAGGGAATTTGACTTCGGTTTGTATTCGTTTTTCTTTTGCAGGTTGGAGTTAGTGCATGAACAAGGGGTGTCAACTCCTTGACATCCAGAGGTAGAAAGAACCTTTCATCGTCAAAGGAAGGAACAGAGACGAAAGAAGAAGGAACAACAAGAGTTGAGCGCACGGGAATCTCTAGAGGAAGCATCTTACATTCAAGAGTTTTCGGAACCTCCTGGAGTCGATCCTCAAGTTGATCCACAAGATCGTGGAAGCGAGCAGAATGGCGGGAGAATTCCTCCTGTTACTCCAGTTCCACCGGTGCCACAACAAGAAAATCTGATCTACATTGCGGAATATCGCAACCAAGCAATAAGGGACTACACTTTACCAGTATTCCAGACATTGAATCCAGGAATTTTGGAGTCACCGATTGATGCTCCACAATTTGAACTTAAACCAGTGATGTTCCATATGTTAAATACAATGGGCCAATTCTCTGGACTTCCAAACGAAGATCCACACAAGCATATTAAGTTATTTTTTAGAGTTTTCCATTCTTTTAAAGTCACAGGAGTGCCAGAAGATACTTTGAAGTTAAAACTTTTTCCATTTTCTTTGTAAGGAGATGCTGAAGCCTGGTTGGATTCATTTCCTCCTAACTCCATCACCTATTGGAATGATTTGGCGAAGAAATTTTTGGAGAAGTTTTTTCCCTCCAATAAAAATGCCAAGTACAGAGTAGAAATCATTGCTTTCAGACAATCGTACAATGAACCTTTGGATGCAGCTTGGGAAAGATTCAAGAGGCTAGTTCGAAAGTGTCCACACCATGGACTGCCTGCTTGCATTATTTTGGAGCATTTTTATAGTGGGTTAGATCAAGCTTCAAAGGCACTAGTAAACGCATCTGCAAACGGATCTTTTCGGAAGAAGTCTGCTAATGAGGCGCATGCTATTCTAGATACCATAGCCACCAATAACCGACATTGGGGAGAAAATGAACCAACAACCATTTTGAAAAATCCAGTGAAAGCAGTGGAAACAGAGGCTAACTCTATGATGCAAGCCCAGATCAAGGTCATCCAGAGCATGATGATAGGCATGTCCATGAACAATGAAGCCAACATAGCCCCTGCTAATGTTGTTTCTTCTCTCTGTTGTGAGATATGTGGTGAGGAACACACTGCTGATAGTTGTCCACTAAACCCAACATCTATTTTTTTATGTAGGTCCACAAGGAAATCAGAACCAAAATAGATGGAATCCTTATTCGGCCATGTACAACCTAGGATGGAGACAATGATAGCGCAATTTATTGTGCTATATTTTATATGCTTTTATTGTTAGTCTCGGGCACTTTTTGGCCAATTTTATGTCTATTTAGTTTTGTTTTGTATGAATCGAGCATTTCAATGGAATTCGACATTTTTGAACATTACCGGTGATTTAAGAGCTGAAGAATGAGTTCGAGCCAAGAAATGAAGTGAATGAAGTAAAATTATAGGCCTAGCGTTGAGACGCTGGCCCTTGGAGCGTCTCAACACTGGGCGCAAATCAGGAGGCGCGCACATTCAAGGCAGTGTCGAGACGCTACCTCCACAGCGTCTCGACGCTGCGAGACTTTCCGCATTTGTTAGGGCGTACATTGACGCAACGTTGAGACGCTATGTCCTTAGCGTCTCGACGTTGTCTCGCAGATTCAACGGTATATATACTTTGCGATGCAATCTGATGAAGGGAGCTCATTGGGAGAGAGAAACACGACTTCTAGAGAGAGATAACGGGCAGAATAAGGCAGAGAGCGAGGGAGCTTGATTTTGGGAGCTTGGATCGGGAGGATCGTGACGGGAACGCACGGGAATCACGGCTAGCGAGTTTAATCTTTCTCCTTTATTTCTCGTACTGATTTTTAGCATGTTTGGGACAATTTTTGCTTGTATTTTAGAGACCATGTGTAGCTAGATTTCGTTTCTTAGGGGCTTGATGTAGCCATTAGTTTATATGAATTAATTTACGGCTTTTTAGGACGTTTCGTAACGCGGTTTATTTATGCAATTGTATGATTAATGCTTATAATCTCTTGATCACAGATTGTATGTTGTTGTTTCTGAACTAATCGCTCGGGAGAGGGTAGTTTAGATTAGACTCTCAATTGCATGACTAAGGTGATTCTTTAATCGGGAGATTTGGGATTGCTTGAGAAGCCGTTAATAGGATTGATCTCATTGCTTATGCTTGTTGTTGAAATTAGATAGGGATATCAATTTCTTAATTTGCATAAAGAAGTAACTGCACTCGGGAGAGGCTTTTAAGTACTCAAAATCCTTGGTTTATGAACTTGTTACGAATTTGTTCCAAATTATTCTTTAAATTAATTCATGCATCTAATAGGTGAAATCAATTCCCTAAGGCCTTTCTCCATTGAGTTTCCATATTTTATTGCTTTTATTAGTTTTTCATTGATTTGCACATCTCTCATTTCTTTTCTCTAAATAAAATTGGGAGATTATACCTTTAATAATTAGGGGAACTAGAAAACCAATCCAGAGGACGACATTCGATTTTAAATCACTATATTATAACTTGGGCCCGTACACTTGCGGTTAGCAATTTGCGTATCAAGTTTTTGGCGCTGTTGCCGGGGATTGACATATTTAGTTCGCCTAATATTGTAGGGAATTTTCTTGGTCTTACTTTAGAGTGTATTTTATTGTGTTTGTCTTATTTTTCCTTTTATTCTTTATTTTTGTTGTTTTTGTTTTATTTTTGTTGTTTTGTTTTTCTTATTTATTTTAGGTTGTAATTTTGTATGCGAAAAGATAAGGACGCTCTGCTAGTGCCCTTTGATTTTGAAATCGAAAAGACTTGCAAAAAGAACAGGAAGGAGAAAAGGGAAAGACTTGCATCAATGGTCAATCCAAATCCACAAGATGAGCAGAAGCCGATACTGGACTATTTCCAGCCTACTTTTCCTGATCAACAATCTGGGATAGTCTACGCGCCGATTAATGCAAATAATTTCGAGCTCAAAACTTGCCTCATCTAGATGGCTAAAGATAGTGCAATCAGAGGATTCCCCTCTGAGGATCCTAACTCTCATCTGAAATCTTTTCTTGATATTTGTGGTACTGTGAAGTTGAATGGTGTTACCGAAGATGTCATACGCTTACGTTTATTTCCCTTTTCTTTGCAGGACAAAGCTAAGGACTGGCTCCTATCACTTCCACCTGGGAGCATTACTACATGGGATGCGTTGGTTCAAGCTTTTCTTGCCAAATATTTCCCACCTGCAAAGACAGTTAAGTTGAGGACTGAGATTGGGACTTTTAAGCAAAAAGATGATGAACAACTGTTTGAAGCTTGGGAGCGCTACAAGGAATTACTGAGGAAGTGCCCACAGCATGGCTATCCTGACTGGTTACAAATTCAATTATTTTATAATGGTCTTAATGGTACTACTAAAACTATTTTGGATGCGGCTGCAGGAGGCACTTTACTTTCTAAAACTGTGGAAAGTGCTCGGACTTTGCTAGAAGACATGGCCACGAACAGTTATCAGTGGCCTTCTGAACGTTCATCCTCTAGAACTGTAGCTGGGATTTATGAGATAGATAATGTATCAGCTTTACAAGCTCAAATGCACTCTTTGGCTAATGCTTTTATGAAATTCTCTGCTACAGGGAATTCACAATCCATTGAGTCAGTTGCAGCAGCTGAGGCATCCCAATTTTTCGATGATTCAAACATAGAGCAGGCTCAATATGTGAACAACATAAATTCTGGCTTTAGAGGTAACCAAAATTCTTTACCTACTCATTATCATCCAAGGCTTAGAAATCATGAAAATTTTTCCTATGCCAACAATAAAAATGTCTTGCAACCACCTCCTGGATTTATGTCCGCACCTGCACCACAAGAAAAGAAATCTTCATTAGAGGACTTAGTTGGTCAATTTATTAATGAGTCTAGGTCTAGGACTAATAAGATTGAGAACATGCTAGACACTGTTAGTAGCACTGTTAATAGTCATGGGACTGCCATTAAAAACATGGAAGTTCAGATTAGTCAAATTGCATCCTCCTTGAATGCCATGCAAAAAGGTAAGTTTCCTAGTGACACTGAGGTAAATCCACGTGAGCACTGTAAAGCTATTACTTTAAGGAGTGGAAAGCAGCTTGAGGTTCCAGAAAAGCAGCCTACTAAGGATCCTATCATTAGTGAGGAAAAGGAGATTGAAGCACAGACCGAAAAGGGAGCAGCATCGACTTCGAAGATTGAAAAGTCTACTAGTTATATTCTTCCTACTCATTCTACTTCTATTCCTTATCCTCAACGTTTTCAAAAGAAAAAGATTGATGCTCAGTTTGCTAAATTTTTGGATATTTTTAAGAAACTCCATATTAATATTCCTTTTGCAGATGCTTTAGAACAGATGCCTAACTATGTTAAATTCATGAAGGAAATAATGACCAAAAAGAGGAAGTTAGAGGCTTATGAAACTGTGAATCTCACTGAGGAGTGTAGTGCTATATTACAGAGAAAGTTACCCTAGAAACTGAAAGATCCAGGGAGTTTTACTATTCCTTGCACTATTGGTAGTTCTTCTTTTAATAAAGCATTATGTGATCTTGGTGCTAGTATTAATCTGATGCCTCTGTCTGTGTTTAGAAAACTAGGTCTTGGAGAGGTACAACCTACTACTATTTCTTTGCAGTTGGCTGATAGATCGATGACATATCCTAGAGGCGTGATAGAAGATGTTCTAATTAAAGTTGACAAATTTATGTTTCCTGCAGATTTCGTGGTTTTAGACATGGAGGAGGATGCTGAGATCCCCATTATTTTGGGTAGACCATTCCTTGCCACGGGACGTGCCTTGATTGATGTGCAGCAGGGTAAGCTAACTTTGAAGGTCAACGAAGAAGAGGTAGTTTTCAACATTTATCGATCCATGAAATATCCAGATCATAAATCTGCTTTAGGTTGGTCCATCGCTGATATAAAAGGTATTAGTCCTTCCATAGTCATGCATCAAATTTTAATGGAGGATACCTTTACCCCATCAGTGCAACCTCAGAGACGTTTGAACCCAACCATGAAAGATGTGGTAAAGGCTGAGGTATTGAAACTTTTAAATGCAGGGATTATTTATGCCATATCTGATAGTTCTTGGGTGAGTCTTGTGCAGGTTGTATAAAAAAAAAGGAGGGATGACTGTAGTCAAGAATGAAAAGAATGAATTCATCTCCACTAGGACTGTGACTGGGTGGAGAGTGTGTATTGACTACAGGAAGTTGAATAACGCTACTAGAAAATATCATTTTCCTCTTCCTTTTATTTATCAGATGCTTGATAGACTTGCAGGTTATCCTTACTATTGTTTTCTTGATGGTTATTCAGGTTACAATAAAATTGCTATTGCTCCTGAAGACCAAGAGAAAACGACATTCACATGTCCTTATGGTACCTTTGCCTTTAGGCGAATGCCATTTGGGTTGTGTAACGCTCCTGTTACATTCCAGCGCTGCATGACGGCTATCTTTGCTGACATGGTCGAGGAGATTATGGAGGTTTTCATGGATGATTTCTCTGTGTTTGGTTCCTCTTTTGATGCTTGTTTACATAATCTTTCTCTTGTTTTGCAGCGTTGTCAAGAAACTAACCTTGTTTTAAACTGGGAAAAATGCCATTTTATGGTAACTGAAGGTATAGTTTTAGGGCATAAAGTACCTGAAAAAAGGTTTAGAGGTGGACAGAGCCAAGATAGCGGCCATTGAACAACTACTTCCTCCTACGAATGTAAAGGGAGTCAGGAGTTTTCTAGGACATGCAGGGTTTTACAGGCGCTTTATTAAAGATTTTTCGAAAATTGTTAAACCCTTATGTAATTTGCTTGAAAAGGACTCTGCTTTTGTTTTCTCTGATGAATGTCTGCTAGCATTTAATTTGTTGAAAGATAGGTTGACTACTGCTCCTATTATTGTTGTACCTGACTGGAGTCAACCTTTTGAAATTACGTGTGATGCTAGTGATTATGCTGTAGGAGCAGTATTAGGATAGAGACGTGATAAATTTTTCAGGGCCATTTATTATGCAAGTAGGACTCTGGATAATGCACAGCAAAACTACACTACCACTAAAAAAGAAATGCTTGCTGTAGTGTTTGCTTTTGATAAATTTAGGCCTTATCTGTTAGGGACTAAAGTTATTGTGCATTCTGACCATGCAGCCCTCAGGTATTTGTTTGATAAAAAGGATGCCAAACCTCGTTTGATTCGATGGATTCTATTGTTGTAGGAATTTGATTTTGATGTGAAAGACAGACGAGGTTGTGAGAATGTAGTAGCTGACCATCTTTCTAGACTTGAACATGACAATACTTTGGAAGCTCTTCCTATTGTTGAAGAATTTCCAGATGAAAGACTTTGTAAGGTGGAGTCTACTTTACCTTGGTTCGCTGACTTTATGAATTTCCTTGCAGGTGGTGTGCTCCCTCCAGATCTCAATTCCCATCAAAAGAGGAAATTTCTTCATGATGTACGATTTTATTTGTGGGATGATCCATGTTTGTTTAAAATTTGTTCAGATTAGATGATTCGCAGGTGTGTTCCCACAGAGGATGTAGTTAAGATTTTGCATGATTGTCATTCCTCACCATATGGTGGGCACTTTGGTCCCACATGTACTGCTGCTAAGGTATTACAATCTGGTTTTTATTGGCCTACTATTTTTAAGGATTGCTATACTTTTGTTAAGTCATGTGACCGGTGCCAACGTACAGGTAATATTTCTAGACATCATGAATTACCTCTGACCCCTATTGTTGAAATTGAATTATTTGATGTTTGGGGGATAGACTTTATGGGACTTTTTCCCTTCTTCGCATGGTTATTTATATATCTTGTTAGCTGTAGACTATGTATCTAAGTGGGTAGAGGTTGTGGCTACGAAAACAAATGATGCTCGTGTAGTCTTGAATTTTCTGCATAAAAACATTTTTACACGATTTGGCTCATCACGAGCGATCATTAGTGATGAGGGTTCACATTTCTGTAATAAATTGTTTAATTCTTTGCTTGCTAAGTATGGTGTTAAACATAAAATTTCGCTAGCCTATCATCCACAGACAAATGGTTTAGCTGAGGTCTCTAACAAAGAAATTAAACAGATTTTGGAAAAGACAGTTAACATTAATAGGAAGGATTGGGCCCTTAAGTTAGATGATGCTCTCTGGGCCTATCGCACTGCTTTTAAAACTCCAATTGGTATGTCACCATATCGCTTGGTTTTTGGAAAGGTGTGTCATTTACCTGTGGAATTAGAGCATAGAGCATATTGGGCCATAAAAAAATTGAATTTCAACCTGGCCAAAGCAGGGGAACAAAGATTACTCCAACTCAATGAGATGGAGGAATTTCGATCTCAAGCGTATGAGAATGCAAAAATCTACAAGGAGCGAACCACTCGATGGCACGATCAACGAATTCAGAATAGACCATTAAAACCGGGCCAACAAGTTCTTTTATTTAACTCTCGTTTGTGTTTGTTTCCAGGTAAATTAAAATTGCATTGGTCAGGTCCTTTTACTATCAAATAGGTGTTTTCGCATGGAGCAGTCGAGTTGCAGGCCAGCGATGGGCGATCCTTTAAAGTGAATGGGTGATGTGGAATCTTCCTTATCGCAAGCGCATGAGTCAAGTAATAATAAAGTGTTCATATAAACGAGTGTCGTCCTCTGGATTGGATTTTTAAGCTAAATCAAGTATTGTGAATTATCTTGCTCAATTTTATTTAAGGATCAAAAAGTAGTGAATGAATGATATGAAAACTAAATCAAACAAATAAACAATGGAGATGCAATTGAGAAAACACTTAGGGAATTGATTTCGCCAATTTAGTCTTGGATTGATTTTAAGGAATAAGTTATTATGCACAATGGAATTATGAGCCCAAGAACCTTTAACCACTACTACCTCTCCCGAGTATAGTTGATTCTCATGCAAATTGACCAACTTGATATCCCTACCTAAGTTTATTAACATGCAAGGCAATGAGTTCTTTTGACCAATTCTAAAGTTAATCTAAAAACCGTCACGAAATTAGAAAGTAAACTTTAGTCATGCAATCTTTTGTAAGTCTATGCTAAATCCCCTCTCCCGAGCAAGAATCAACACTTAAATCATCCAACTAATGGCCAATTAATTGAAAGCATTAAATCAAGATTGCATACATAATAACCATTGCACAACTTAAACCATGAATCGATCCATAAATTCAATTGACTACATCAATCCCTAAGCTACAAGTTTAGCTACTCATGATTGGTATTACAAGCTCAACTAAACATGAAAAAGCCATAAAGTCTAGCTAGAAAAAAGGGAAAGGAAAGGAAAAACTCAATGTAGGCCGAGACCGAGAGCGTCCCCGTCACGATCCCCACGAACAATGGGTTGATTTCCGACTTGCTCCCTTTGCTTTAGATCCAAAAATGCTATGTTCTGCTCTGTTTACAGCTCCAAAAAGTCCCAAAAGCGAAATCCCCAAAACCTAGCCGAAAAGAAGCTTATATTCTGTTTTTTCGTCATAGCGTCGAGACGCTGCCTTCAAAACGCGCGTTTCTGGAAAGGAAAACTCGCAGCGTCGAGACGCTGCGACATATGCGCGCCTAATCAAAAAAGGAATGCTAGCGTCGCGACGCTCAAGGGCTGACGTCTCGATGCTAGCCTGCGGTTGACCCAACTCTGACTTTTTTTCTCTTTGACTCTTTTTCATTCCTTTGCATCTTTTCACGTCCCGAGCACTCGATTAACTCCAATATTGCGCTATAGCTCCAATCAACCATTTCCTAAAAAATACACAATTAAGTGCAATAAAATGGCCAAAAAAATCATAAAAGACTAGCTAAATTAATTAGGGAAAACTAGCTAGCTATGCTCGCTATCAAACACCCTCAAACTTAAGCTTTTGCCAGTCCTCGAGCAAACTAAAAATCAAGCATACAGTAGAAAAATGGATGCAACAAACATGACTCAATCCTCAAGGCTCAAAAGTCAATAGTCACGCAAGCAAGAGACATGCACACAAGGACCAATGAGGGAGACAAATTAAATTTTTTCCCAAATTAACTTGCACAAGCGAGATCTAACTCAACGAGATCAGACTCTACTAGCCCGGGATTGGATTATTAAACTCTCAGCTCATCTTCCCTCTATACTGGCACTAAGGTTTTACTAATGAGTTAATGGAACAAATTAGTATATTTTCCTCCAAACTTATGTGCTTATAATTAACAATTAAATTAAGCATGTATATGTGGCACTAGCTTTCACACACCCATTGCAGGGACCCTTAACTTGAGTTTTCTCTGGTTGGCCTAACTGATCACAACAGGGGTAGCTCTTTTTGCCTAAACTTTATTAAACATTGCAAACTGCACAGGCCATGGCATAATTTTTCTTTTCTTTCAAAAGTAACAACAAGAATGCTTTTTATTTCATGATCATGATAAGCACATATTCTTTTCTTTCCTCCTAAGCAAGATCAAACATGCTAATTTGCAAAAAAAAATTAACTCTTTAGCTCTACCCTACACCTATCGAGGCGACAACAAGCATATGAACCCAATAATTCGCTCCTAAGCATTCAAATCCAAATCTAGCCAAGACAAATACTCTACTCATGCAAGCCATCTCCTAGAAAAAGTTTAAAAAGTCTCCCTTTTTGGGCACTCATGCTTACAACTCATTGCAAGCTTAAAAATTGACAAGAAAGCCTATCCTAGGACATCATAGTCATGCAAAAATAGCATCCAGAAAACAACCATATGCTTAATTCAAAGAAAGCTCAAAACTATAGCCCGAACTCAGATGCTCAAGGGCTCCACAAACATGTTATTCCACCCCTAAACTTAAAACATGCATTGTCCTCAATGTATAAAGAAAATAAGGCATAACAAGTATGAGAACAATAAACGAATGAGAGGAGTGAATAATACTGATCTTGAATGATGATGACTTCTTGATTGAAATCTCGAAAGCTTGAAAGCAAAGGAGAGACAGAAAACAAGACCTACCAAACAGACACAAACGATAAATAAAACTCAAAAGAAAGACACAACTAACTTACTTGGGTTGCCTCCCATAAGCGCTTGTTTAACGTCATTAGCTCGACGTGTTGATCGTGCATCAAGGAGGCTTCTTTTCTGTGAATCCAACAGAGGTGCTCTTTCTTGCACCTTTCTTGTAGCCCATGAAAAGCACTTCAGATTGTCCCTTAGAGTCTTCAACTGCTTTAAATATTTCTTTGTCATTCCTGACTCTTATAGTGAGCTCCATGTGCTCAATATCAATAATCACTCGCCCAGTAGCGAGGAATGGTTTTCCTAGGATGACAGGCATTGAAGGATTTTCTACCATGTCCATAACATACAAATCAATAGGGAGAAAAAATCTACCTACTCTGATTAAAAAATTTTCTACAATGCCAACTGGGGTCTAACCACAGACTGATCAGCCAATTGGAGCTTTACAGGAGTAGATTTAATCTCACCTATGTCTAACTTTTTGCACAAAGATAGAGGAATAATATTAATGCTAGCACCTAAATCACATAATGCTCTGAAAGAATAAGTACCAAAACTACAAGGAACAGAAAAACTCCCTGGATCTGCTACTTTTTCAGGTACCTTCTGTTGGACTCTAGTGCTGCATGTGGAAGCAAGATATACCGTGTCAACATTCTTTTCCTTTCGCTTCTTTGCTAACCACTCCTTCATGAACCTGTTATACTGTGGCATCTCTAACGCCTCTGCAAAAGGAATATTAATGTTCAGATTCATAAAGGCATTCATAAACTTGTCAAACTGAACCTGATTGTTCTTTTTCTTCTTTTTCTTTTTCTTGTCTTTAAGGACCATCAAGGGAGGAGAAGGAATAGGGGGCTCAGGTTCAGGCTTTTCAGCTTCATCAGATGATGTGTCCTCCTCAACTTCCCCAATAGGAGTGTCATAATCCTTAGACTCAGGCTCCTCTTCAGCTTCCTCCTGGTGCACAGTGATTGCTTTACAGTACTCCATCTGGGTTTTCTCCTGCTCAGCTAGGGCCTTACCTTTATTCATGGTGCTTACAACACTTACCAACTGTCCCAGCTGAGTCTCAATGTTCTTGATGGCAGCACTTTGGCCATTCACTGTTGAGTTGATGGCAATGGCTGCCTCCTCCAATTTGGTTGTCCTGTTACTAGACTCTGCAATGAAAGCTCCAACAAGATCTTCTAACTTTTTATTTTCTTGAGTTTGAGGGGCAAAACCAGGAGGGTTAAGAACATTCTTAGTATTGGCATAAGAGAAATTTTCATGGTTCCTATTGTTAGGGTGATAATGTGTAGGTGTAGAATTATTATATCCCCTAAAATTAGAATTTGATACATATTGAACCTGTTCAATGGTCTCCTCCTGAGGTCTAGATGCTAGAGCAGCAGCTGATTCAATTGACTGTGCACTCCCTGTACCTGAAAATTTCATAAAAGCATTAGCAAGGGAGGTCATCTGGGCATGGAGTGCACTTACCTTGTCAACCTCAAACACTCTAGCAGCAATCTTTTTAGGTGCAGATCGCTCAGATGGCCACTGATAGTTGTTGGTGGCCATATCCTGTAGAAGTATGCGAGCATTTTCCACGGTTTTGGACAACAGAGTCCCACATGCAGCTGCATCAACAATCGTTTTTGTACTATGAGTTAAACCATTATAAAACAATTGTACCTGAAGCCAGTCGGGGTATCCATGTTGAGGACACTTCCTCAGCAACTCTTTAAATCGCTCCCAGGCTTCGAACAACTGCCATCATATTGTTGTTGGAATGTCCCAATCTCAGTCCTCAGCTTGATCGTCTTTGTAGGAGGGAAAAATTTCTTCAAAAAGGCCTGGACCAAAGCATCCCAGGTGGTGATGCTCTCAGGGGGAATAGATTGCAACCAATCTCGTGCTTTATCCTGCAAAGAAAAAGGAAATAAGCGTAAGCGAATAGCATCCTCAGAAACTCCATTAATTTTTACCGTCCCACAAATGTCTAAAAATGATTTTAGATGAGAATTTGGGTCCTCTGTGGGCGATCCTCTATAAGCACAATCTCGAGCCATCTGAATGAGACCGGTCTTCAACTCAAAGTTGTTGGCATTGATCGGGGCATAGACAATCCTCGATTGTTGCCCCTGAAACATAGGCTGAAAGTAGTCTCTAATAGGCCTAGGCTGCTCATGCAGATTTTGGTCAGCCATTTGAATGTTTTCTCTATTTTCTCTTCGAATCCTATGAATTGTTCTTTCGATCTCGGGATCCAACAGTATCAATTCTCTATTACTACGCATACAAAAACAAATCTACCCTAAAAAGGAAAGAAAACAATTATGGAAAGAAACAAAGAAAAGAAAACAACTAATTTAAATATGGAAAATATAATCTAGAAAAAGAAAAGCAAAATAACCTAATATGGGATGCAAAAATAAATATGGCACGCACAAATAAGGAAAAACTAATCTAAAAAGGAAAACAAGACACAAATAAGGAAAAAAAAATTACACAACTAAAAGAAAAAACTAAACTAGAAAAACAAATATGGAAAGAAAAACAAATAAGGAAAAAAAAAATGCAAGCAACCTAGAAAAGTAAAAATACACCCTAAATTAAGATCAAACAATTTTTTTCACAATATCAATCTAACTAAATGTACCAATCCCCGGCAACGACGCCAAAAACTTGATGTGGAATCTTCCTTACCGCAAGCGCACGGGTCAAGTAATAATAAAGTGTTCGTATAAACGAGTGTCGTCCTCTGGATTGGATTTTTAAGCTAAATCAAGTATTGTGAATTATCTTGCTCAATTTTATTTAAGGATCAAAAAGTAGTGAATGAATGATATGAAAACTAAATCAAACAAATAAACAATGGAGATGCAATTGAGAAAACACTTAGGGAATTGATTTCGCCAATTTAGTCTAGGATTGATTTTAAGGAATAAGTTATTATGCACAATGGAATTATGAGCCCAAGAACCTTTAACCCCAACTACCGCTCCCGAGTATAGTTGATTCTCATGCAAATTGACCAACTTGATATCCCTATCTAATTTTATTAACATGCAAGGCAATGAGTTCTTTTGACCAATTCTAAAGTTAATCTAAAAACCGTCACGAAATTAGAAAGTAAACTTTAGTAATGCAATCTTGAGTAAGTCTATGCTAAATCCCCTCTCCCGAGCAAGAATCAACACTTAAATCATCCAACTAATGGCCAATTAATTGAAAGCATTAAATCAAGATTGCATACATAATAATCATTGCACAACTTAAACCATGAATCAATCCATAAATTCAATTGACTACATCAATCCCTAAGCTACAAGTTTAGCTACTCATGATTGGTATTACAAGCTCAACTAAACATGAAAAAGCCATAAAGTCTAGCTAGAAAAAAAAGGGAAAGGAAAGGAAAAACTCAATGTAGGCCGAGACCGAGCGTCCCCGTCACGATCCCCACGAACAATGGGTGATTTTCGACTTGCTCCCTTTGCTTCAGCTCCAAAAATGCTTTGTTTTGCTCTGTTTACGACTCCAAAAAGTCCCAAAAGCGAAATCCCCAAAACCTAGCCGAAAAGAAGCTTATATTCCGTTTTTTCGTCATAGCGTCGAGATGCTGCCTTCAAAACGCGCGTTTCTGGAAAGGAAAACTAGCAGCGTCGAGACGCTAAGACGCTGCGACATATGTGCGCCTAATAAAAAAAGGAATGCTAGCGTCGCGACGCTCAAGGGCTGGCGTCTCGACACTAGCTTGCGGTTTACCCAACTTTGACTTTTTTCTCTTTGACTCTTTTTCATTCCTTTGCATCTTTTCGCGTCCCGAGCACCCGATTAACTCCAATATTCCGCTATAGCTCCAATCAACCATTTCCTACAAAATAAACAATTAAATGCAATAAAATGTCCAAAAAAATCATAAAAGACTAGCTAAATTAATTAGGGAAAACTAGCTAGCTATGCTCGCTATCAATGGGCAGCGCGTTAAACTCTACTTTGGTTCAGAAGAGCGACACATTGATAACATCGAGCTCACCGAGCCACAGTAGCTTTACAACAGGACATCGAGCTAACGACGTTAAACAAGCGCTTTTGGGAGGCAACCCAAGTGTTTTTATTATTTTTTTAAGTTTATTTTATTTAATTTCTTTAGATTCGATTCTTTTATCTTTTAGTTTTATTTTTAGTTTGTTATTTGTTTCTCACTTTTTTTTTTCTTTTCGATCTAGGTGAAACTTTAGTTTTATTGAGGAAAAGAAAGATTTTTTTTAAAAAAAATTAATTAAAAGAAAAATGTTGGGATTTATAAAAAATTAAAAAAAATAATAAAAAATAAAAAAACGCGAAAACGCCCGTTTTGTGCTAAAATCGCGACAGCGTCGCGACGCTTTAGTCCTGCGATTCTGAAACAAAAAAAATTCCAGAATCGCAAGTTTGGGTTTTTTTTTTCTTTCTTAACAAACCCTAGCGCCCAAAGACGTATCTCTCCTCATTTTCCCTCAAATCTCTTGCGTTTACTCACAAATTTCACCCTCCTACTCTTGTTTTCTCAGATTTGTAGAGGTTTTAGTTCGTGGGTTCGTTGGATTTTTCGCGTGTTCATCCGATTTCTCCGTGGGTTTCGAGTTTTGGTGAGTCTTCCGCCGTTTTCAGCTCATTTTCGGTAGTGAATCAGTCGATTTCGCTGTGGGTTTGAAGTCTAGGTCGTGGGTGTCAACGCTCGAGGTGTTCTCTGTCTGATTTCGCCGTGGGTTTCTCCGTTCTTGGATTTTCAGCACGTGTTCAGCGAGTTTGGGCGAATTTATTCACTCTTTGAGCAGCGGGTTATGCGTTTTGGGTATCATCTTGCTAATTTCAGCTCCTTTCCTTACTTTAGCTTTGTTTTAAGTTGGCTTAGAGGTTGGAATACACGATTTTGGGTTGTTTATTGATGTCTTGTTGCTGTGTGGGGTGTTGCACTGCTTACTAGAGTTGTTTTGCTGCTGCTTTAAGGTGTTTTAGCAAGATTAGTTTATTGGTTTTCATTGCTGCATCTTTCTGAGAGTCCTTGGGGAGATTTTGTTGCCATTTTTGCAATATTTAGAGCTTGTGGGGTTGTTTTGTTGCTGTGATTGTTTGGTGTTGCTGCTGATTTTTACATTATATCTGTGGCGGACGGGCTTGAATTGTAGTTGGTGGTTGTGTTTCTGTTGGCGTGGGATTGTTTATAGAAATATTTCCCTTTTCCTAGTTTTTTCCGTACTCTTCCCTTTTACACAATGCACAAAAGATCTAGGAGACACGCTGCCGCTTCCTCCTCCTCCTCCACTCCTTTTGACCCAGATAGGTTCATTAGTAGTGAAGCCTCAGAGAGATTTGACAAATATGTGGAGAGTAGGAACTTTATTCCTGAGCGAGGTTTTAGCCCTGACCCTGAGATGCAACCAAACTTAGTGAACAATATTGTTGCGCGGGGTTGGGGCGACTTCGTTCATCATTCTGCACTCGGGGTAGCGTCTATAGTGAGGGAGTTCTATGCCAACATGGAAGACTCTTCTTCTTCATCCTTTGTTCGAGGACATCGTGTCCCCTACGACTCCCTCACCATCAATAGGTTTTATAGGCTACCCGACTTTGAGAGGGATGACTACAACACCTACCTACATGGCCACTTGGACGTTAATGAGGTCATTCAGACAGTTTGTAGGCCAGGGGCTGAATGGGCTATGACAGGAGCAGAGGTGGTGAGATTCAGGACCACCGATCTGTTCGTAGATTACAGGGCGTGGCACACTTTCCTCTGCGCCAAGTTGATGCCTGTGGCGCATCTAAGCGATGTTATCAAGAGTCGTGTCATCCTTCTTTTCGCTATCGCCACAGGCCGCTCAATAAATGTCGGCCAAGTTATCCATCAGTCCATGCGTCGCATCCGCCGTCGTAGCACGACAGTAGGGCTCAGGCATCCTTCACTGATCACAGCCCTTTGCCGAGCTGCTGGTGTCGTTTGGGACGCCCAGGAGGAGTTGGTCCACCTCGGGGCGATTATCGACAAGAATTTCATCAGTCGCTACCGAGGACCTGGACCATAGGGTGTGCAGCCCGCTCTCCCCATCCACGCAGAGCCAGAGCATCATGAGCAGCCTGCAGAGCCTGAGCAGCAGGAGCAGGAGGTTCCACATCCTGCCATCGAGGAGCAGCTATAGCAGGAGTTCCAGAGTCACTGACTGGAGTTCCAGACTCTCCAGCGGGGTTCCAGAGTCATCAGCAGGAGCTCCAGAGTCAGCAGCGCGAGCACTAGAGAGAGAGGCGTAGGGATCGTCGTCATTTCCTCTACTCTACGAGCATGCATGCCCACTCCTATCAGTGTCAGGTGGCTATTAGTACAGGTCAGCATTTACCGCCATCTTTACCACCGTACGAGTCGCTTGAGGACGAGGACGAGTGATGCTCTGCCGCCTTCCCTCTGCACACGGTTGTTTCTTTCCCCCTCATTCCTATTTTTCATTGTATTTGTTCTCATATTGGTCTGTATATCTTATTATTTTACATTGAGGACAATGTAATTTTTAAGTTTGGGGGTGGAAAGTATTTACTTTTACTTTTGGTCTGTAATTATTTGTTATATCTCCTTTGACCATTTTTGGATTATCAGGTGTATTATTGTGATGTTATTCAGGTTATCATGTTGGTTAAATTTTTTTTTTATTTCCATTGAGATATGGGTTGATTGTGTTATCTATCTGAGTTGTTTTTCTTTGAGGTGGTTGTTTTGATTATGACAGCCGATGAGGACACCTAATTTCAGAAAACAGGTAAGTTATTCTGTGCATCAATAATTATAGACAGGACTCAAGATATATTGATTTTATTTCATGAATCTTTTGCACCATTTGAGCACATAGTCTCCTGTCTTAGTTTGGCAAGCTTAGAGTAGGATTATGTGATCTAGACCTTGTTGTCACCTCGAAAGGTTTAGGGATTGATTTGATGGTTAATCTGCATGATAGTTAGTAATGTTACACTTAGGAGAAAATGATGCCATATCTTGCATGTTAGTAAAAAAAAATTGATGAAAATGAATAAAAGAAAGAAAAAAAATGATGATGAGTTGAATAAAGAAAAATTGAATTAAGGTCAAAAAGAGCTACCCATGTTGTGATCAGTTAGGCCAACCAGAGAAAACTCAGGTTAAGGGTCCCTGCAATAGGTGTGTGAAAGCTAGTGACCACCATTATTGATTGTGAAAAAGCTCAAAGTTTGGGGGTTGTGTACCCCATTTAGGCACCCTAGTGGAATATTACCATCTTGAGTGTGGAGAGATTTGATGATTGGGACCTAGGACCAGAGTAGGGGGAAAACGAGTGAGGGGCTGCATAAAACTGTTCCGGGCTTAAAGGATTGAGATAGGGAGGACTAGTCACACACACACGTGAGAGATGAATGAAATAAATGAGGCTTATCATGATGAATGTGTTTAATCATTAATGTTTCAGTGTGATTTATCTGTGATTTGGGATTCCTGAGGCAAAAGTCATTAGCAACACTCCCTCAAGTACTTTTGTAGACAGATTATTTTGATTCTTACTTTGCTTGATTCTTACTTTGCTCGGGACTAGAAAATGCTTAAGTTTGGGGGTATTTGATAGCGCAATTTATTGTGCTATATTTTATATGCTTTTATCGTTAGTCTCGAGCACTTTTTGGCCAATTTTATGTCTATTTAGTTTTGTTTTGTAGGAATCGAGCATTTCAATGGAATTCGACATTTTTGGACATTACCGGTGATTTAAGAGTTGAAGAATGAGTTCGAGCCAAGAAAAGTAGTGAAGGAAGTAAAATTATAGGCCTAGCGTTGAGACGCTGGCCCTTGGAGCGTCTCAACACTAGGCGCAAATCAGGAGGCGCGCGCATTCGAGGCAGCATCGAGACGCTACCTCCACAACGTCTCGACGCTGCGAGACTTTCCACATTTGTTAGGGCGTACATTGACACAGCGTCGAGACGCTATGTCCTTAGCGTCTCGGCGCTGTCTCGCAGATTCAACAGTATATATACTTTGCGATGAAATCTAATGAAGGGAGCTCATTGGGAGAGAGAAACACGACTTCTAGAGAGAGAAAATGGGCAGAATAAGGCAGAGAGCGAGGGAGCTTGATTTTGGGAGCTTGGATCGGGAGGATCGTGATGGGAACACATGGGAATCACGGCTAGCGATTTAATCTTTCTCCTTTATTTCTCGTACTGATTTTTAGCATGTTTGGGACAATTTTCGCTTGTATTTTAGAGACCATGTGTAGATAGATTTCGTTTCTTAGGGGCTTGATGTAGCCATTAGTTTGTATGAATTAATTTACGGCTTTTTAGGACGTTTCGTAACGCGGTTTATTTATGCAATTGTATGATTAATGCTTATAATCTCTTGATCACAGATTGTATGTTGTTGTTTCTGAACTAATCGCTCGGGAGAGGGTAGTTTAGATTAGACTCTCAATTGCATGACTTAGGTGATTCTTTAATCGAGAGATTTGGGATTGCTTGAGAAGCCGTTAATAGGATTGATCTCATTGCTTATGCTTGTTGTTGAAATTAGATAGGGATATCAATTTCTTAATTTGCATAAAGAATTAACTGCACTCGGGAGAGGCTTTTAAGTACTCAAAATCCTTGGTTTATGAACTTGTTACGAATTTGTTCCAAATTATTCTTTAAATTAATTCATGCATCTAATAGGTGAAATCAATTCCCTAAGGCCTTTCTCCATTGAGTTTCCATATTTTATTGCTTTTATTAGTTTTTCATTGATTTGCACATCTCTCATTTCTTTTCTCTAACTAAAATTGGGCGATTATACATTTAATAATTAGGGGAACTAGAAAACCAATCCAGAGGACGACATTCGATTTTAAATCACTATATTATAACTTGGGCCCGTACACTTGCAGTTAGCAATTTGCGTATTAGACAACATCCAAATTTTTCTTGGGGAGGACAAGACGGGTCAAGTAATTCCAACACTCATCAGTTTGGAAAGCAACCTACACAACAACAACCGCAGAAAAACTTCCAACAAGTTCCAGTGCAGAGCGAAGAGTCCAATCTAGAGACTCTTATAAAGGAGTACATGGCAAGGAACGATGCTGTAGTCAGGAATTTTGAAGTTCAGCTTGGACAAATTGCTCAGGAGATTAATAATAGACCTCAAGGGACATTGCCTAGCAAAACCGAGACCCCACACAGAGAAGGCAAGGAACAATGCAAGACCATGACCCTAAGAAGTGGATTAGAATACGATGGACCAAAGTATCCAGAAGCAGAGATCCCAGTTGAAGCTCGAGAAAAGATTTGTGAAAAGAAGTCAGACATTACCCCAAATATTTCAGAGAATAAACAAGATAAAGTAGAAAGGACCAAGGAAAGAAGAAAAATTAAAGTTGGAGAAAAAACAGGAAAATGCGACCGCAAAACCCCAAAAATTTGTGATAGACCCAGATTACAGACCACCTCCTCCATACCCTCAGAGATTCAAACATGCCTCACAAGATGTACAGTTCAAGAAGTTTTTAGATGTACTGAAACAATTGCACATCAACATACCATTAGTGGAGGCACTTGAACAAATGCCTACATATGTAAAGTTCCTGAAAGATATTCTGTCAAAAAAGAGAAGGTTGGGAGAATACGAAACGATTGCACTCACAGAATGTTCCAATGCACTGGTGAAGAACAAGATCCCTTCCAAGCTTAAAGATCCAGGAAGCTTTACTATTCCATGCTTTATAGGAGGCGGTGATGTAGGCAGAGCACTTTGCGACTTGGGAGCAAGCATCAACTTAATGCCATATTCGGTTTTTAAACAGTTAGGGATAGGTGCAGCACGAACAACGACTGTGACCTTACAGTTGGTAGACCGATCGCTTACACATCCCATTGGAAAGATTGAAGACATACTGGTTAAAGTTGATAAGTTTGTTTTTCCTGCAGATATCATCATCTTAGATTGTGAAACTGACAAAGACGTGCCAATCATCTTAGGACGACCGTTCCTAGCCACTGGCAGAATCTTGATAGATGTGCAGAAAGGAGAATTGACCTTGAGGGTCAACGATCAGCAAGTCACGTTTAATATGATGAAGGCAATGCAGTATCTAGGATACCTTGAGAGATGTTCTATGATTGAAGAAGTTGGCGAACTCTCTGTATCTGTTTTGCAGAAAGTATTGAAGGGAGAACCACTAAAAGGGATTGAAGAAATACCAGTCACAAATGATTCTGCAACAGCGAGGATAGAGGCATTAAGGGATTCATCAAACCAAGAAGAAATCAGGCCGTTACAACCATCTCTGATCAATCCTCTTGAACTGGAACTTAAACCTCTGCCAGAACATCTTAAATACAGCTTTCTTGGTGAAAACAAGACATTGCCAGTCATTATCTCATCTTACCTTACTAAACAAGATGAAATTTCTTTGTTGCAGGTCCTTTCTAAACATAAAAAAGCAATAGGATGGACCATTGCGAACATTCAAGGAATCAGCCCCTCATTTTGCATGCACAGGATAAACCTTGAGGAAGGAGCTAAGAATTCCATTGAAAGTCAGCGAAGATTAAATCCCATCATGAAGGAAGTTGTTAGAAAGGAAATCTTAAAGTGGTTGGATGTAGGAGTCATCTACCCAATTCCAGACAGCAGCTGGGTCAGTCCAGTTCAATGCGTTCCAAAAAATGGTGGAATGGTCGTAGTGGAAAACGAGAAAAACAAATTGATCCCCACAAGGACTGTTACAGGATGGCGAGTCTGCATAGATTATCGCCGACTTAATAAAGTGACCAGGAAAGATCACTTCCCGTTGCCATTCATAGATCAAATGCTAGACAGACTTGTAGGAAAAGACTATTATTGCTTCTTAGACGGTTACTCCGATTACAATCAGATAACTATAGCCCCAGAAGACCAAGAGAAGACAACGTTCACATGTCCATACGAAACGTTCGCCTTTCGGAGGATGCCATTCGGTTTATGCAATGCACCAACCACCTTCCAAAGGTGTATGATGGCTATATTCTCCGATATGGTAGAATGAACTGTGGAAGTATTCATGGATGACTTCTCGATTTTCGGTGAATCATTTTCAGCATGTCTACGAAATTTAGACCAAGTGCTAGAAAGATGTGAAGGAACCAATTTAGTACTGAACTGGGAGAAGTGTCATTTTATGGTACGAGAAGGCATAGTCCTCGGACATCGCATCTCTAGGAAAGGAATTGAAGTGGACAGAGCAAAGATAGAAATCATATCCAAATTGCCTTTCTCGAAAACAGTGCGAGATATTAGAAGTTTTCTAGGCCATGTCGGCTTCTATAGAAGATTTATTAAAGATTTTTCTAAAATTTCCAAACCTCTGTGCAGGTTACTGGAAGTAGATAGACCGTTCGACTTTGATGAAGATTGCAAACAAGCATTTGAGACTTTGAAGAATGCACTCAGCTCATCGCCAATCATAATTGAACTAGACTGGACTCAACCATTTGAGTTGATGTGCAACGCTAGTGACTTTGCAGTTGGTGCAGTCCTATGTCAGAAAATAGGAAAGATAGTGCAACCTATCTACTTCGCAAGCAAGACGCTCAACGAGGCTCAGTTGAACTATACAGTCACATAAAAGGAATTATTAGCAGTAGTGTTTGGTTTTAACAAGTTTATATCCTACCTTGTGGGAACTAAAGTCATAGTTCACATAGATCATTCCGCCCTTAAGCATTTGTTTTCGAAAAAAGATGTCAAACCCCGACTAATTCGATGGATTTTGTTTTTGCAGGAGTTTGACATAGAGATCCAAGACAGAAAAGGAACAGAAAATCAGGTAGCAGATCATCTATCAAGACTTGGAGAAGAAGGACAGATAGAAAAAGGACTGGACATTCAAGAATCGTTTGTGGATGAGTAGATTCTGGCGGTAAAAACCATTGAACTTCCATGGTTTGCAGACTATATAAACTATCTAGTCAGTGGACTAAAACCACCAGAAGCAACCGCTCAACAACTCAAGAAGTTCTTAAAGGACATCAAAGACTACTACTGGGATGAACCATATTTGTATAAGCTAGGGCCTGATCAAATACCGAGACGGTGTGTACCGAAAGAAGAAGTACCTTTGATATTAGGAGCCTGCCACGCAGCTCCATACGGAGGACATTTCGCAGGACTTAAGACAACGGCCAAAGTCCTCCAATTCGACTATTTTTGGCCCAGTCTCTTCAAAGATGCACACCTCTTCACGAAGAATTGTGATCAATGCCAAAGGACAGGGAACCTGACAGCTAAAAGCGAAATGCCTCTACACTTCATACTCGAAGTAGAAATCTTTGAAGTATGGGGAGTAAACTTTATGAGACCATTCCCACCATCCTTTGGGAACATCTACATCTTGCTCGCAGTAGATTATGTATCAAAATGGATTGAGGCAATAGCGACAACAACAAATGATGCCAAGGTGGTAAAAAAATTCTTTCTGAAGAATATCTTCACCAAATATGGAATCCCTCGCTTCATCATAAGTGACGAAGACTCTCACTTCCTGAACAAAATAATAGCCAGTTTGTTTTCCAAATACAACATTAGACGCAGGGTAGCTACTGCTTACCATCCTCAAACTAATGGACAAGCAGAACTCTCTAACAATGCTCAAAAGACCTGAACATAATTTTGACCCTGAGATATAGAAGACTTTTAGACAGCGCCAGAAGGAGCAAAGAAGAAAGTTGAAGGAACTACGAGAAGTTCAACAGTAGGAAAACCCAGAAGAAATTTTTCTCCAGGAAATGGCGATGGAACCACCTGTTGGAGACCCTCTCAGTGCACAGCAAAGAGAAACACAACCTAACAATGTGCAAAATCAAGATGTGGCAGCAAATAATCTCATACTTATTGCAGATGAAAGGAATAGAGTCACGTCCCACTAAGTATTTTTCGAAATTTAGGATCTAATTACTTAGGTAAATTCCGACTAAGTGAATATATCTAAGTCTATGCCTTTATATAACCCTTACAGGTCCTTTTACTATTGCCTAGGTGTATTAAACTTTTTTAATTACCTAGTGACATTGCATGCTAACATTAAACTATGATTAATTCGACTCAGGTTCCGGGTCAGTTCCCAAGTAGGAGGTGTTCTGGTAATCGTCAACTTAAGTACCCCCAGCCTAGACAGAATTTCACCGAGAGAGTTCCCTTATAACCATAGTAATGTTTTTCCTACTTAGTCCATTAAAACTATTTTAATACTAAGTAAGAATATAATTCTAATCCTATTAGAATTAAAGTGAGCCTATGTCCGATTAATTTTAAATATTTTAAAATTAATTCAATTTTAACCTAAGATCCTATGTTTGCATGCAATTCTTTGTTATAGGTTGACGGTTTTTAATCATTTTATAACTATTATAAGTTTTAATGATTAGCACTAAAACATGTTTCTATGGTGTTGCCCAAAATAACAATCAAAGTCGAATTATTTTATACACCATACATTCATGACATTCAATTAACATAACTATTATATTAATCTAAGGAAATGTCATGCTTCATGCAAATTAATTTCCATTGAATTAATATCAATCATACTAATTATCCACGAAAATTAAATCACATATTATTTGACACT
The DNA here is from genome assembly GCA_036850905.1 of Luffa acutangula. Taxonomy (NCBI): domain Eukaryota; kingdom Viridiplantae; phylum Streptophyta; class Magnoliopsida; order Cucurbitales; family Cucurbitaceae; genus Luffa; species Luffa acutangula. Next base: position 34,004,674 of record CM072090.1, read on the forward strand.
AATTAATATACCTCTTATATTAAACTAAATTAATGTCATGTTCAATGCTATTCCATTTTCATTTAATTAACATAACACTGAAAATCAAGCATCAAAATCATTTCCATCCATAACATAACAAATTAAATTATTGCTCATGAAAATAATTCTAAGCATACATGCTAGATTAATTAAATATCTCTTATATTTAGCTAAATTAATGTCATGCTGCATGCTTCTCAAATTTCATATATTTAATATAACTCTTATATTAATTAAATTACTCATGAAATTAATAATCATACATAAACACCATACATTATAACTATTATAACATACTATTATGCATGATTAATGCTTAACCTATGGTGGGATTTAGCTAAATGACATTCATAAAGCAATAAATAGCATATGAACCGATTAATTGGCCCCCCAGGATAAAATAAATAATAAAACTACATTAATTTTACAAATTTTATCCTATAAAATTCTTTAGCCACTCCAGAACCGGGCCAGAAATGCTCGAATCGATCGAAGCAGCTCGAATCGAGCCAAAACAACAGCTAAACCAGGTAAAAAAAAAGCTTAAACAAGTCAAAACCGCTAGAAAAGTCAACAAACCAGTGGAAATCGGTCAACCAATCAATGAACCGCGTGTAACCACTGAACCGAAGCCGAACCGCATGCCTGACGAGCCAAACCACACATCGCTGATGTCACTTCTTCATCTGCTGACGTCAGCCCTCACGTTTCAGCGTTGTTTTGAGTTTTTTTTTTTCGATTCCTATGCCTGTACAGTTCTTCCAGACATCAATTTTTCACCGTTTTTGGCAAAATTAGGTCTCGATCTTCATTGAAACTTCATAAAACAGAAGCCTAATCTAGACTCTGACTTATAGAGACTTCGAATTTACATTTAATCTCCCAAAAAGCGCAGGGGCCTTACATTTGATCAAATTAAAAAAAAAATGCAAATTCTAAGACTAAATAACCTCCGGTTCACAACAAATTAACATCCGGTTCTAAGACTACATTTAATCTCCCAAAAAAATGCAGGGGCCTTACATTTGATCAAATAAAAAGAATGCAAATTCTAAGACTAAATAACCTCTGATTCACAACAAATTAACATTCCACAATGCAATTAAATCCCACCAATTCAACCAATGAAATTTTCAAAAACAAAATTAATTGAACGATTGGACTCTTATACCAATTGAAGGATTAAAATTCTTTGGCAGCGAAAACATATCAAACATTTTTTGTAAATTAATTTCATTTTGGGAAAAAAAAACCAATACATTGACAAAGAAAAATTATAGAATCATTCTCTAATCTTAAACAGATTAAGCATGCTAAAAACATTCTAAACAATTTAAAATTTGGAGACTTACTTGTTGAAGCCAAAAGACACTGCACAATGCTCCTTATTGTTGATGAACGCGTTCAGCAACCTCCCAAGACACCACCACTAATGATCACTCGCTATCGTTTGGACTACTGAGATAGAATTTGTGAGAACTCGATCTTAAGTTGGGAGAAAAAAAAACACAGAGAAGAGAAGAATCTTCCTATTGTCTACCACCGTAGAGAGAAAAAGAGAGGGAGAGATTGTAGAGAAGGACATCTGATTGTGAGGCAGTTCTGACGTGTGGAGAGCCATTCTCCAACTATCTAATAACCACTCCTCTTATTGGAGAGTTGGTTATCATTTTTTCATTAAATTAAATTAAATATAAAATTTAATTTAATTAAAGAAATATTAATTAACAATTAATTAATATATAAAATTAAATATCTCAAATTTAATTATATGTGTATTTGAATCACACATCCCTCACATAACCTATAGTTTTAATAAAATTTAATTAAATCTCGTTCAATCAAATTAATTAAACTAATTAATAATTAATTAATTCTATGATTAAATAAATATTATATATTCAATTAATCCTACATTTGAATCATATTCAAATGTACATCTCTCTTATAACCTATAGTTTTAATGTGCATCCAATGTACAATAATTATAAACCATAGTATTAATTTATTTAAATCATATTTAATTAAATTAAAATGAATTTATTCATTAATTCTCCAATTAATTAATTTCTTAATTAAATATCATATATTTAATTAATTTACCATTTGAATCATATTCAAATAATTCTCTCATATACTATAGTTTTAATATGAATCTCATTCATATTAAATTTAACCTATAGTATTAATATGAATCTAATTCATATTAAATATTTGAACTCCTTCAAATATTCAATTGTCTCATTAATTAATTTTGAATCACATCCAAAATTAATTTTTGGGAAAAATACACTTTTTGTTCTGGAGGTTTGGGTTAGGTTTTCATTTTGGTCCCTGAGTTTTCAAACTCGACATTTTAGTCCCTGAGGTTTGAATTTCGATTTTCTTTAAAAAATAATAATATATTAAATATTTTTTTTTCCTTTTTCCTTTTTCTTTTCTTTTTTTTCTTCCATCTTCTTCCTTAATCTTCTTCTCCACCATTAAACCCTAATCTCAACTCATTTCCAGCCACCACCACCTTCAGCCGCTAGCTTCCACCGATCACCGCCAGCGTCCCTGGAGTTTTTTTTCTTTTTTTTCCTCTTCCTTTCTTCTTCTCCTTTCCCTTGTTTTCTTTTTCTTCCTTTTGCTTTCTCTCTTTTTCCCTTTCTCTCTCTCCCTCACATGTTGCCCAGTTCCGCTCAGTTCTCGCGTCGTGTGTCAACTCCTCGCGACGCCTGTTCTTCCAATTCCGACCAGTCCTCACATCGCTTGTTTTTCCAGTTTCGACCAGTCCTCACGCCGCCTGAAATCGGTCTGAAAAGAAGCGGAGATCCCCTTCGTTTCAAACCAAATTGAAGGGTTGCGAGGGTGGGTATTCTTCTGGCGTGGATGCCATGAAGGATGAATTTCATGATTTTAAGCTCACTTAAAAATCCAGTGAAGAATAGATTATGACAGAGGAGGAGCTTCTAGTCGTTGAGGATGGCGTGTTCTTTTTTGCTCGAAGACAACGACAACAAAGAAGAGGTTTGAGATCTGGTCGGATGTCGTTCCAGCCTGATGCCAAATCTGGAATTAAGTTTTTTTTTTAAATACTGAAAGAATAAAGGGAAGGGAGGAAGAGAGAGAAGAAGAAAAAAAGGAGAAGAAAGAAAGAGGAAAAAAAGAAGAGAAAAAAATTCTCCGACGACAATGACGGCGGTCGCTGGCGACAATTGCAAGGTGGTGGTGGTGGTGGTGGTGAGGAAGAAGAAGAGGAAGATGAAGAAGAAGAAGAAGAAGAAGAAGGGAGGGAAAATGAAATTAAAAAATATTTATATATTTTTAATTATTTTATTTTTAAAAATTAAAAACATAAATTTTTTAATAAAAAAATAGTGTCACGTTAGCAAACCGTTAAGATTTAACGGAAAAGTGGATGAAGGGACTAAAATGAAACAAAATCCAAACCTCAGGGACTAAAATGTCGAGTTTGAAAACTAAGGGACCAAAATGAAATCTAACCCAAACCTTAGGGACCAAAAGTGTATTTTTCCCCTGAATTTTATTATAAAGTTTAATTCAATAATTAAACTTATATTATAATGTATCTCCATACATTATATTAATTGTATCAAATACAATCAACTAAAATTCCCTTAACATTCAAGACTAATTAATCTCAGAACTCTTTACAAGCTAGCAGGTGGACCTACAGATCAGAAGCTCCAACAATACGAGATTAATTGGCTAAACTCATTAACCAAGTTAATCGACATTTGTTAACTGTGGATCACTCCACTAAAGACCCACGACTGCACTCTTCTCACTGTAGAATATTTCTGTGTCCACGGATATTGACCATACCGGTAAGTCAATCCTTCACGAGTGTTCGTAACTCCAACTGGTTCAAATTACCATTTTACCCCTGGGTTACCTCTTGATCCTTAAGTACCACTGATCCCTCTAATGAACAAGTTGTTTAGAGTCCAACCACAAAACAGAAATTTCTCTCGGGCCAGGAGGGGACGACGCACCTTTGTTCAAGATCCGGAATCAGCCCTCAAGGGAACACACATCTACTTACCCCAATAAGGGAAGAAGTGAATTTCATCTTGTACTGTTATGTTCCTAGCACCTACTCAGTCTTGCCCTTGAAATGGTAGGCTTATTGAGTCGGCCAACCGTCCACTCTCACCCGTACAAATCTAAGAACAATCCCTCATGAAAAGGGATTAATAACATAGATTCAGATTGAGTTACCTAGGTCATTCTATTGAAATAGAAACCTATCTAGTCAAAGACGTTACATATTATATTTCAAGTCTTGTTTTAGAAAAATAATTGATCATACTTGATAACAAGAGTGTAAATACTATTTTTTCTAATTTACAAAAATACCTTGTGTAGCAACGCGGAGCGGCCGACGTCCTGTTTTGGGTTTTTAAAGAAGAAACTTGGAGCCGCCACCAATCATTGAAGGTGTGATTTGTTGGGTTTTATGTCCTAAAACTCGTAGATAGTGAATGTTAACGAATTATACACTTGTATCAATAAAGTGTTATTGAGGTTTATGCAATAAATTGTCATTGTTAATTTAAGTCTAAAATTGCACAATATGACCCAAATCCAATAAACTAAAGATCCAAGGTTGTTGATATGTAACTTGAACTAGTATGTGGGGACATACGGGGATTAGTGTTCAAGTAACAACCTAAAAGGTCTATAGTACAGAGATAAGGCTGGGTACCTTATCCTGGTAACACTATGTGATACGGCCTGCTTTGTATTCGATGCAGACGTATTGATCCAAGGCGTCCATGTAGGAGACATGCGAGCGGGGGTATCCTATGCAATGAGTTTGCATAAGACCGGACCACGAAATAGTAAACCACTAGATGTAACACTGTTAACTAGTTAGGTTACTGTTTCAATAGGATGACCTAGGTAACTCAGTCTTAATCTTGAGTGTGTCATGAACTCCTTCTCATGAGGGATTGTCCTTTGATTAGTACGGATGAGAGTGGCCTGCACGCCGACTCAACAAGCCTACCTTCTTGGGGACAAGACCGAGTGGGGGGCTGGGGACATGACAACACAATATGGAATTCACTCCTTCCCGCTTCTAGAAGTAGATGAGTGTTCCCTTAAGTGGTGACTCCGGGTCTTGAACAAAGGGATCCCGCCCTCTCATTGGCCCGAGAGGGACTTTCTGTTTACTGGTTGGACCATAAATAGGTTGTTCATTAGAGGAGCACTAGTACTTAAGGAGCCAGAGGTAACACAGGGGTAAAACGGTAATTTGACCCAGTTGTAGTTACGAACACTCGTGAAGGATTGACTTACCGTCATTGGTCAATATCCATGGACACAGAAATATTCTACGGTGAGAAGAGTGCAACTGTGGATCTTTAGTGGAGTGACCCACAGTTAATGAATATTGGTTAACTCGATTAATGAGTTTAGTCAATTAACCTCATATCATTGGAGCTTATGATCTGTAGGTCCATTAGGTCCCCCTGCTAGCTCATAAAGGGTAATTGGGAACAATTTATATTGAAAATAATTTGAATTGTTCAAATTCAATTTGGGAATCAAGTTAATTGTATGAAGTACAATTAATATAATGTATGTTGATACATTATAATATAAAGTTTAATTTATGATTAAACTTTGTAAAATTGAGAGAATTATATATTTGAAAGAGTTCAAATTTATAACTAATTAAATATGTGATATTTAATTAGGGAATAAATTAATTAACTGTGAATTAATTGATTATTCAATTAGTCTAATTAAATGTGATTTAATTAAACTATAATATATGAGAGATATATATTAGAATTTGATTCTAATATGTAATTAATTAAATATGGTTGATATTTAATTAATTATAAAATTAGTTAATTTTGAATTAATTAATTGTTCAATTTAATTTAGTTAAATGTGATTTAATTAAATTGATAACTATAGATTAATTTTAATGTGAATTAGATTCGTATTAAAACTATAGGTGATAAGAGAGATGCATATTTGAATATGATTCAAATGATTGATTTATTAAATATGTGATATTTAGTTAATCATTAAATTAATTGATTATGAATTAATTAATTAGTTGGGATATATTAATTTGGTTAAATTGGATTTAATTAAATTAATTGAAACTATATATTAAGTGAGGGATGTGCATTTAATATGATTTAATGCACATGTAATTAAATATTAGATATTTAATTAATTAAATTTTATTTAATTAATTATTATATTAATATTATCTTTTTTCTCTCACTTAATCTCTCACATTGCAGGGGTTTTGGGAAGCTCTCTTTCATTCTGTAGAAAGTAGAATGGCTCTCCCTAAAATCATTCTCCTCTCTTATTCTCTCTAAAAAAAATAAAGAATACAGAGAAGAAAAATTTATTCTCTTCATCATTCCCTCTCAAGAATTCAGTCCCACAACTGAGTTCCCAAACTTAGAGGATAGCGGGGTATTCTCATGGTGGTGTTCAATCTTGAACAATTCAGAGTCGCCCACGACGGTAAGTTTGCTTAACTAGAATTATGAATTCGTTATTTGCCAATGTACCGGTATTTTGTAGAACGAAATTAAATTGCGAATCGGTCCAATTGCTTCCGCTGTAACGGAATTGAGAATTCCAATCCTTCAATTGATCACCTTTAAAATATAATAAAAACCAGTCTTAGAAAACCAGAAATTAGGCTCGGGAGTCGTTTGAGGGTAGGGAAGGTATTAACATCCTACAACACCCGTTTAAAAAGGCGATTACCACAGTATCTTATATTGTTTAATTAAAAAGAAACAATCCTTCATTCTTTATCTTTCTTAAAAAAAATGATAAATATGAAAATAAAACCAAAATGCAATAATAAACAGAAGACGTCTCATTTGTTCTTACCTTAACTTTAGAAATAAAGTAAGGATTAAACATTATGAGTTGGATTATCCAATTTAATATAAATCATGCCTAATTTCCCTTTTAATTAAAGGAAATTTGTTCCTCAAGAATTGAATTTGACTCCATCATGGGCAATACATGATTATATTTATTAAAAATAATAAAATAAATAATTTTTTTAAAAAAAATAGATGTAAAAGAAGAAAATTATTCAAAGAGTAAATTCTTTTTAAAAGGGAAAATGAGAATTTTCATACACCTGCACGGGAGTTGAACTCCACAAAGGCACATTACTCAGTTCCGATAATCCCTTTAGAAAGAAAATTGGTTTCAAAACAATTATGATAACAATCATTTAAATTGACCAGGAAAAATTAAAGATTGGATTAAAGCAAATTGGAGAATGGAAGGAAAAAAGAAACAAATAAATTAGAAAATTCCAAAAAAAAATTGGTAAAGTGTAAATGTGAAATAAATGAGAGAGAAATTAATAATAATAATAATAATAATAATAATAATAATAATAAATAAATAAATAAATAAATTTTTAATTAAAAATAAGAGAAAAAAAAGGGACCCACCTTTTTTACTTTTTTTTTCTCTTTTCCTTCCTCCTTACCCAATGTTTTTCTCTCTCTACCCGTATGCTCCTTTCTCTCCTTCTCTTTTTCTCTTTTCCTTTTCCACTTTCTTTTCTCTCTTTTTCTTTCACTCTCCTTAAACTCTTTTTTTTTTCTTTTCCATATTTAATATCTATTCCTTTCTCTCTCAAAAAATTCTTCTAAAAAAAACTCTCTAAGTCACTCTTTCAAGCTTTCTAAACTCAAAATTCTCTGACCGAAGCTTATGCTCAATGCCTTCTTGTTTTCCTTTTCCCCCTTTCTCCATATTGCTTCTTCTTATTTATACTTGAAAATTTACTAACTTGGGAAGGGATTATGGGTGAGAAATTTGTGGAAGTGGCTTTGGGATTGGGAGGAAGAAGAGAGTTTGGGGGAGAAGAACGGGAAAGAAGGAGAGTGAGGTGGAAGAAATGAGGAGAGAGAAAGAAACAAAACAAAATAAATAAATAATAAAATAATAGGATATGAATAATAAAGTAATAAAGAAGTGATAAATTAATTAACTAAAGAAAATAAAATCATAATGTATATAAATAACTTCAAATTAAAATAAAAAATGAAATTGAAATTAGAGAGAAAGATAGAAAAAAGCAAACTCAAATTAACATTAAGAAATGAAATGAAATTAAATTAAATTAAAAATGACACGAAACAAAGTTGAAGAGAAAGAGAAAAAAAAACTTTAGTAAAACACGAACATTACCTAAGTCAGACCAAGTACGGTGTCTACACCTTGTATTTGAACCAAAACAATATAACTATGGTGGGATACAATATTTCTAGCCATGGATGAGAGTTGAGAGTGACATAAAAAGTATTTGAATCTACCTTCAACGTCCATATACTGTATATGTTAAAAAATGTAAAATTGTTGATAAATATAAAAACACAAATACACTATGTATAATGCTAAGTACTGTGTGTATATACAATGTTAGGAATGATGCACCTAGATTTTTTTTCAATTAATTAGGAGATAAGAAAACCCTAGGATACCTAAATTCTGTAAAGGATGAGGGTTCATTCTCATATGTCATTGATGCCCAACCGACTTATCTCTTCAATGTGAACCATCGACAACTCATTAATTGAAGGTGTGTTACAAAAAGGTTCTTCTATTACCCACCATTATCCATGCAAAGTGTGTTCGTGCAAGTTCTGAAAGGCATTCTTGCCACAACATTGATGAAGTCCATGATTCGCAGGAGAAGTTTTGAATAAGCTTCAGACCAATCATCCTTGATTCCCGCGAGGTCCTATTGAATCACTAATAATCGATCTGAAGTCATGGTACCGATTGTTTTCATCACATCTCCCATCATACATAAACATAGTTACGACTTGAACAAACACATGAAAGCTAGAAAAAACGATCAGTGGTGATGAAGATCTAGAATAATTGTGTTGAGGAATGATCAGTGAGTGAAATAAATCCAAAACCTACAAAAAAAAAAAAAAAAAAAAAAAAACCAATTAATTGGGAAGAAATTAAAAAAAACATTATATTAAAATTGTGATTTGATAACAAACCTGATGTTCAGTTGGATAAAAACGTTAGTTAATTAGAATAGAATTTAAAAACAAGAAGATTTGAAATCAAATAGAACAGATCAAGTCTCCTTAAATATAGGGAAGAACCATAGATTTGAAATACAGTCTCCTTAAAAATCGGGAGTCTCCTTAAAAATCGGGAAAGACAATATTATGTTACTGCAACATGAGGGCAATCTCGAGATTCAGAAAAAGTTTGAGGCATGTGTGTTCTCACATGTGGCTATATTTAAAAAAAAATTCGGTTTTGGCTTATTTTCAAAACCACGATTTTTATTTGGCCATTTGAGACAATTTCTCAATATATATTTTTGTTTTGATTGAATGACATGTTGATGTGGGACAAATGAACCAGTTACCCTCCTCTCTCACATCATTAAAATATATTAATTTCAGTTCATTTCATTTCTAATTTTTATTTATTTTGGTTGGGACCATACTCTCCATCTCAACCTATCATCTCTTTTTTCTCATCCTTTTTATTATTTTATTAGGGGAAAAATACACTTTTGGTCCCTGAGGTTTGGGTTAGGTTTCATTTTGGTCCCTGAGTTTTCAAATCGACAATTTAGTCCTTGAGGTTTGAATTTCGTTTCATTTTGGTTCCTCCATCCAATTTTCCGTTAATAATTAACTGGTGGGTGACGTGACACCATTTTTTTTATTAAAAATTATTTTTTGTTTTTAAAATAAAATAACAACAAATTAATTATAAAAAAATTATTATTATTTAACTTCTCCCCTTCTCCTTCTTCTTCTTCACCACCCTTCTCCCAACACCACCACCAAAACTACCATGACAGCCATTGACCGCGGAAGACCACCGCTCGCCGGTGGCCCGCCGACCATTGTCGACAACAAAAAAATTTGTTTCTTCTCCTTTTTTTTCTTCCTTTTCTCTCTCCTCTTTCTTTCTCATCTCACTTCACTCTCCCTGCAACTGTTTCACTCTCTCATCTCACTTTCTTGAACTTCCTCTGTTAATGGAGCTTTCGCAAATGAAGTTTGCCTCAAACTTCCTCGAAAAAAAATGTCCATGAGCCTTGTCGATCTCGAAGTCCTCGTAGTCCCTTCTCCGCTCCTTTCTCTCAGAATCGAACGGGAGATCTGGAATGGAATCGAACGGGAGCTTTCGCGAATGAAGTCCGCCTCTTTCAAGTCGCCACCACTTCACTCCGCGCCTTCATTTTTCTCTCCCAAATCTAGAACTAAAACGGAGTTCCAGATCTAGATTTCGTTCCAGATCTGACTGAATCAAAAGGATCCACTTCGATTCTAGGAGAGAGAGACGGAGATGGTGCATGAGGCAGCGGCGCGAGGATGGAGCAACGACAGCTCGACGGAACGGGCGACAAGGTAGTTGGAAAGAAAAAAACGAAGAAGAAAATGGGTGGCTGGCACAAAGGAGAGGGATCTGAAATGGGGAGGAAAAAAAAAAGAAAACGAAGGAAAAGGAGAAGAAGAAAGGAAGAGGAAGAAAAAAAACTCCGGTGACGGCAGCAATGGTCGGTGGCGGCGGCTGGACTTAAAGAAGGAGAAGGGTGGTGAGGAAGAAGGAGAAGGGGAGGAGAAATGAAATAATAATAAAAAATATATTTTTTAATTAATTCAGTATTATTTTATTTTAAAAAATTTTAAAAAATAGTTTTTAATAAAAAAATTTAGTATCATGTCAGCAATCCGTTAATTATTAACGGAAAATTGGATGAAGGGACCAAAATGAAACGAAATCCAAAACTTAGGGACTAAAATGTCGAATTTGAAAACTCAGGGACCAAAATGAAACTTAACTCAAACCTCAGGGACCAAAAGTGTATTTTTCCCTTTTATTAATCTTAAAAAAGTTTTCATATTATTTTATATTCCTATTTCTTTTTTCAATACTTTGTCTTTTTTTATTCAATTGTTTATTTTACGTATTTTTCTTATTTACTATTTTATTTTAAATATATACTGGCATTCCTATAAAATTTGTGCATTTCATTAATTATTTTCCTATGCTACCTTTTAAATTTTCGCAAAAAATAATGATAAATTTTTTTCTGATATTCCACATTTTTAAATTGTTATTATTTTTTACCACCTATAAATACGCGCTTGAATTTCTTCGCCCATGAATTTCAAATTCTTAATTTTTCTTCATTATTCTCAAATTGAGTATTTTATTTATTTATTTATTTTTTTTGATGACGAGAATTTTTTTTTATTAGATTAGAAACTTTAGCTTCTAATTTACTTTTTAACCGATTTCACTTCTTAAGTTAATTTTGAAGGTAATATTTAAGGGAATAAAAGTCCCCAGGCAGCGGAAGCGCATCGATTGGACCTTACGCCGTATATTAATTAACATTAAAATACCGTTACGAAAACTCAATCAAACTTTAAACATACTTTAAAGTTGCTGGAAAATCAGTTTAAACATGCTGAAAAATAAATCTAAATTAATTTTCATACTTTTCTAAAGAAAAGAGGAAGAACCGTTACAAACCTCCGTTGTAGACTTGATCGTTCTTCGCCAACGATGCTCCAATGAACAAAACGCAGCAGCCTCCTTTGTCTCGTGATCGCTGAAAAATTCTTCTTGGATGACACAATAACCACAGAGGTTACACCGGTATGACTCTAGGTCTAGGAGGCAAAAGACTTGTGGGAGTCTTTCTCTAAGAGGGAGGTTAGAGAGAATTTTAGGTCTTGTCTTGAGAGTCTAAGAGCAAGAGCAAAAAGTGTCATGGACCAATTAGGTCTAGTGTTTTATTTATAGAAGAGAGGCCATGAATAAAATATTCAATTAAATCATTCTTTTCCAAAATTGATTCAATCTTATTCCTTATTTAATCAATCATGATCAATCAATTCCACAATTGATTAATCTTTTCCACAAATGACTAATTACTTCTATAAGTGATTAGATCATTTCCATAAACGATTAATCACTTCCTTAAGTGATGAATTATTTCCATAATTGATTAATTCCCGGTCAATGAATTCTTTAATTAATTAACCATCAATTAAATATCACATATTTAATTCCCGGCCTAGAATTTATTAATTTGCCCAAACACATTTTAGGCCTTAAATTAATTAATTCATTATTTGAACTCTTTCAAACTTCCATAAATTTATATTTGAATTTCTTCAAATATTAATTTCTCTCATAATAATATATCAATATATATTATATTTGTTTCCCTTAGTAAATTGAACATTTTCAATTTACATTTATTACTTAGTTGCCTCAAATTACTTTATGAGCTACCAGTGGGACCTAATGGACCTGCAGATCAGAAGCTCCAACGATGTGAGATTAATTGGTCAAACTCATTAACCACATTAATCAATATTTGTTAACTGTGTGTTCATTCCACTATAGACTCACAGGTGCACTCTTCTCACTGCAGACATATTTTCTATGTCCACGGATCTAGACCAATATCGACTAGTTAGTCCTTCACGAGTGTCCGTAACACCAGCTGGGTCAAATTACCGTTTTACCCCTAGGTTACCTCTATTTCCTTAAGTACCAGTTCTCCTCTAATGAACAACCTGTTTGTGGTCCAACCTTCAAACAGAAAACCCTCTCGTGCCATTGAGAAGGTAGGGCCCTTTGTTCAAGACTCGGAGTAACCACTTAAGGGAACACTCATCTACTTCCCTAAAGTCGGGAAGGAGTGAATTCCATCTTGCACGATTATGTTCCCAGCTCCCAATTCGGTCTTGTCCCCAAAATGGTAGGCTTATTGAGTCAGCGTACTGGCCACTCTCACCCATGCAAATCAAAGGACAATCTCTCATGAGCAGGAGTCCATAATCAACTCAGGATTAAGACTAAGTTGTCTAGGTCGTCCTAGTGAAATAGAAAACCAACTAGTTAACGGTGTTATAACTAGTGGTTACTATTTCGCGGTCCGGTCTTATGCAAACTCATTGCATAGGATACCCCCACTCGCATGTCTCCTACACGAACGCGTTGGATCGCAGCGTTTGTATCAAATACAAAGTGGGCCGTATCCATAGTGTCACCAGGATAAGGCACCCAGTCTTATCCCTATACTATAGACCCTTTAGGCTGTTTCTTGAACAATGATCCCATATGTCGCTACATATAGTTCAAGACTCATATTACAGCCTATGATTTCTAGTTTATTGGATTAGGGTTATTATTAGGCAAAGAAAAATATAAAATAACTAATAACAATTAATGGAAAAATATATCAATATTATTTCATTAATTTCTGGTCAATGGTTACATTCACTATCTACGAGTTTTAGGGCATAAAACCCAACAATATCTATATTTACATTATAACTTAATTTTTTTTTATTAATGTTGTTATAGGTAATTTTGGACCACACTCACGCACAAGGAGCTGACAAGGACAATCGGACAGAGGTAGGACCAGAAAACCGATCCAGAGGAAGACTGGACCAAAGGGTCGGGCCAACATGGCCCGACCATTCGGCTCGCTTGCGCTGGCCAAGCTTGGTCACCTCCTTTTAGTCCCTGATGCCTCGGATCGCCCCGATTCTGTCTAGTTCGTCCCGAAATACCTCCGAATTCCTAAAAACCCTAGGAGTAAAAGTAGGTATTTAAACCCATCTTCATCACTGAAGTAGGGTTTCAAAACTTTATTCTCGACTTCTCCCCTGACTTCCTAACTTCTCCTCGGTTTTCTGACTTAGGCATCGGTGACGGTGTGGCCTACATCACACTGGTGTGCAACGATTTTTGTTGGTTTTGCAGGTCACGTCTTCTCCAACTTCTACAAATTCACTGTTGGTGTCACGTGAAGGTCAAGTGAGTCATTTGTCCGAATTTTGGCATCAACAAATGGTATAATTTTTTTTTTGAAGTTCATTATTAATGGTATAGTTACTTAACATCGATATTACTATCAACATTTCAATATAAATATTATATTATATATTTTAGTTAGGATGATTTTAAATGATCACTTATAGTACACTTAAATCACAACTAAAGTTTCATGAATAATTCAAATAAGTTATCCAATTTTCATTTTTTTAAAAAAACTTTTAGCACGCATTACTATTTCCATCAAAATATTTACAATTAAATATTGTCTTACTAAGACAAGATGATTCATTATGGTGTCAAAGCGAGCATAGCTCAACGGTAATTGACATGTACCCTTGAATCTAAGGTCAGAGGTTCAAATCTCCCACCTCCAAATATTGATGTACTAAAAAAAAAAGATGAGTCATTATGGTAAATTATAGTCTAATTATATTAAAACACAATTAAAGTTTCATTAATTAATTCAAATAATTTTCATCAATTTCCATAATTTTTTTCGAAATTTCCATAGACATCTCCATCAAAACTAGACCTCAACATTTCTATAAAATCGACATTTTGATCATTGAGAAAAACACATAATGGAAAATGAAAAAAAAAATAGTTAGTAACGACTTAACAGCAAGAATATGTTGGGAATGACTAGCATATTTGCTTGAATATTTTTTTGGCTTTTCCATGTTTCACTTTATGTTTGTCCCACATGGAAAGATTTGGAGTTGGGAGGAGTATTTTTATACAATCACTCTTCCCTACTCTTGTAAAAGTGGTTAAGGGTGGTACTTAGACCACTTCCCACACGCGCGCGCCGCCGCCGCCGCCGTCCGTCCGTCGGACGGGCGGGTTCGGGTAAACCGCGCTCGCGCGTAATAAAGAAAGGGTTTTACTCTTTCTTTTTGCCAAAATATATTTCTTACTTATTCCCAATATCCAACGCATCAGAAGCTTCCACGTGTCACGGTCGGTTCGGTCCACGGTTCAAGCCCAAACGTCCAGCTTGCACGCCTCAGTTGACCGAGTTTTCAGCCTTTGACCGTGGAAATGTTGACCGTTTTTTCAGCCGTTGACCGAGGAGTTCTGACTCCTCACAGATTGACACGTGGCAGCCGGGCCTCTTTTTGAGAGATGATGGTTGCGGTTTTGAGCCTATAAAAGGTGACCCTGAGCAAGGTGGAAGGTATCGAATTCACTTTCTTCCTTCCTACGTTTTCCTCTGATTCCAATCCTTCTCTCTCGAGTGCACGAACGAGGAGGGTGTTGTGTTAACCTTGGGGAGCAACCGGCATCAACGATTTAGCACCGTGGTCGTGCCGAAATTGCTTTCAAGGCAGTGGTCTTCACCACGACACAACAACTGTGTTGCTCAATTTCTACGAACAAGTTGAAAGCAATTTGAAAATGTCCATCAAAACCAAGAAGCATGTTCCGGATCTATCCAAACTAGAACCTCTGGATGGTTCTAACTATCGTCGCTGGTCTCAGAAGCTGCTCATCTTCTTCGAACAGCTAGAGGTCGACTACATCCTAACCACCAATTATGTGGAGAAATCAGAAGCACCAGTCGTAGACCTTGAAAAATCTAAAGAGGTTCAGCCTGATCCACATAGTTCTAAGGAGGTACAGACTGTCCCTCAAAAACCAAAGGCCAGTCATGATATTGATCCAGAAAAGTTCGAGAAAGACAACAAGGCAGTTCGGGGTTATCTGTTGAACCACATGAACGACTCGCTGTTTGACCTGTTCGTTGTTCAGAAGTCAGCTAAAGTTATCTGGGACACTCTGGAATCCAGATATGGTGGCGATGATGCAGGAAGGAAAAAGTACGTGGTCGGAAAGTGGATGCGGTTCCAAATAACGGACGACAAACCAGTGATGGACCAGGTCCACGAGTACGAGAATCTAGTGGCAAACATTCTGACAGAAGGTATGAAGATGTGCGAGATTCTCCAGGCAAATGTCCTGCTCGAAAAATTCCCTTCTTCATGGAGCGACTACCGCAATCATTTAAAGCACAAGAAGAAGGACCTGACGTTACAAGAATTGATCAGCCACATGCGAACTGAAGAAGCCAACAGGCAAAAGGATAAGTTGGAATCTAAGTCTTTGAATTCAGTTAATGCTAACTTAGTTGAATCTTCTGCTGCATCTAAAGACAGGTTCAAAAGTAAAAATAAAGACAAATCCTCGCAGAAGAAGAACCATCCGTTCAAGTCTCCTAGCGGGAAAATAGAGAAAGAGAAGTCCAAACTGATATGCTATGTCTGCGGCAAACCTGGGCACAAATCCTATCAGTGCAACCAGAGGAAAGGGAAACCAGACCGGAGGCCTGATGGTGCACAAGCCAACGTGGTTGAAGCAGACGATATCATTGCTGCGGTGGTGGTGGAGGCTAATCTGGTGGAGAATAAGTCAGACTGGATTCTTGACACTGGTGCTTCGAGACACTTCTGCTCAAATCGAAGCTTGTTCCACGAGTTCCATGACACTGTTGACGGCGAATGCGTATATATGGGGAACTCAACCACTGCTGGAGTACTTGGAAAAGGGAAGGTTCTCTTAAAACTTACTTCTGGGAAAACATTATCTTTGAATGATGTATTGTATGTTCCTTCATTGCGTAGGAATCTGGTATCTGGAAGTTTGTTGAACAGGGCAGGACTTAAGATTGTTTTTGAAGCTGACAAGGTTGTCATCACTAAAAATGGTAACTTTGTGGGTAAGGGATACTTAGCCGATGGTCTGTTTGTGTTAAACACTATCTCTACTCTTGTCGAAATGAATGAAAGTACATCTCGTTCTGCCTATATTGTTGAATCTATTGATGTATGGCATGGTAGACTAGGTCATGTGAACATTGCATCTATTAAAAGGCTTAAAAAACTGCATCTTCTTAATGTACCAGAATCACCCAATGATAGTAGATGCTCAGTATGTGTAGAGGCAAAATTTGCTAAAAAACCATTTAAGCCTGTTACAACTAGATGTACTGAATTACTTGAGTTAATTCACTCTGATCTAGCTGATTTCAAAAACACTACTAGCAAAGGTGGCAAAAAATATTATATATCTTTTGTTGATGATTTCTCTAGATACACGAAAATATATCTTCTGAAATCGAAAGATGAAGCTAGTAGCATGTTTAGGAAATACAAAGCAGAAGTAGAAAACCAACTAGACAAAAAGATCAAAAGGTTAAGATCAGATAGAGGAGGTGAATACAGTGACAAGTCTCTCAAGGAATTTTGTGAGTTAAATGGTATTATCCATGAGAGTACTGCACCATATTCTCCTCAACAAAATGGCATAGCTGAACGTAAAAATAGATCATTAAAAGAAATGATGAATGCTATGTTAATAAGTTCTGGATTGCCTAACAGTATGTGGGGGGAAGCTGTGCTTTCTGCCTGTTTTATTCTTAACAGAGTTCCTCACAAGAAGCTGGACAAGACACCATACGAGCTTTGGAAAGGATATTCACCGAACTTGAGCTATCTAAAGGTATGGGGGTGCTTAGCTAAAGTGGCATATCCGGTATTTAAGAAACCTACGGTAGGATCTAAAACCTTTGATTGTGTGTTTATTGGGTATGCTCATAATAGTGCTGCATATAGGTTCATGTGTTTAGATGATAATTCAATATGTGAATATAGAGATGCTGAATTTTTTGAACACATATTTCCTATGATTAAAAATGAGCCAGTTAATATCTCACGATCTAGTCAGGCGTCTGCTTGTCCTTCATCTACTGCTGATATTATGCATGAAACTGAACCTAGGAGGAGTAAAAGAAAGAGAACTGAGAAAGATTTTGGATCAGATTTTTTAACTGTTTTTCTTGTTGAAAACTCAGATAAAATTGACGATCAATTTGCATGCATGTATCTAATTGATGAAGATCCGAAAACCTACCAAGAGGCCTTAAAATCTGTAGATTCTAGTTTTTGGAAAGAGGCCATTAAAAGTGAACTGGATTCTTTAATTATGAATCAAACGTGGAACTTGGTAGATTTACCCAAGGGAAGTAAGCCTATTAGGTGTAAGTGGATCTTTAAGAGGAAAGTTAGACCAGATGGGTCAATTGAAAAATTCAAAGCCAGATTAGTGGTTGTGGGTTATTCACAAAAACAAGGTATTGATTACTTTGATACTTATTCTCCTGTAACTAAAATAACTACTATTAGATGTCTAGTTGCTCTTTCAGCTATTCGTGGGCTGTTAATACATCAGATGGATGTGAAAACAGCATTTCTCAATGGAGATTTAGAAGAGGAGATATATATGGCACAACCTGAGGGCTTTGTAGTTTCTGGTCAAGAAGACAAGGTATGTCAGCTTAAAAAATCTCTTTATGGTCTTAAACAAGCTCCCAAACAATGGTATGAGAAATTTAATAATACCTTAGTAAACAATGAGTTTAGGGTAAATTCTTCTGACACATGTGTTTACTCGAAATTGTTTGGTGTTGATTATGTGATTATCTGCTTGTATGTAGATGATATGCTTATTTTCGGTACGAATTTAGAAGTAATAAATAATACCAAGTTGTTTTTATCCTCACACTTTGAGATGAAAGATTTAGGTGAGGCTGATGTGATACTTGGTGTTAAATTGAAGAAAACCGAAAATGGGTATTCTCTGAATCAATCACACTATGTTGAAAAAATGCTAAAGAGATTTGATTGTTTTGATGATATGGCTACGAGAACACCTTATGATGCTAGTATGAAACTTAAGAAGAATAAAGGGGATAGTGTCTCTCAATCTGAATATGCAAAAATTATAGGTAGTGTGATGTATTTGATGAATTATACTAGACCTGATATTGCATATGCTGTGAGTAGATTGAGTAGGTATACACATAATCCTAATAAAGAACATTGGGTTGCACTTCGTCGTTTGTTGAGATACCTTAAAGGTACAATAGATTACTGTTTGCAATTTAATAAATTTCCTGCAGTGTTAGAAGGTTATTGTGATGCAAACTGGGTAACTGATAACGACGAAGTAAGTTCAACTAGCGGATATGTGTTCGTTTTTGGTGGAGGAGCTATATCATGGAAATCTGCAAAGCAAACCTGCATTGCTCGATCCACCATGGAGTCTGAGTTTATAGCTCTTGAACTTGCAGGGCAAGAGGCGGAATGGTTAAGAAGTTTACTTCAAGACGTACCACTGTGGGGGGTGTCAGTGCCAGTCTCTTTGCACTGTGACTCACAAGCTGCCATAGGAATTGCCAAAAGTAGTGTATACAATGGCAAGAGAAGGCATATACGCCTGAGACATGGAGTTGTGAAACAATTATTGAAAGGGGGAGTTATCTCCTTGGAGTATGTGAGGTCTGAGAGGAATCTGGCAGATCCTCTCACCAAAGGCCTAACAAGGAGAGTAATCCTAGAGTCCTCAGGATGTATGGGACTTAAATTGTTGAAATAAATCCATAGCCCTTTATTTGGGTGGTCCAAATATGGACTTGATGGACAAAGTTTGGAAAGTCTTCATAGCTCAAGTTTGAGTGGTTTACTGCGGTAGACTTGATGAAGCATGACGTGATAGTGAAGGTGTGGCCGCCTTCTATGAAAGAGTGTAAAGCATTCTCTTTCTAGAGCTCTCACGATAACCCAAGGTGCTAGTGCATGGCCTTAAATAGCACTTGTTCGACTGTTGTATCGCGGAATCAAGAGAAAATATGAGGATACAAACGTGCTGTAGGGGTCTAAACCATGACTGCTGAAAGTTCAAAAGGTAACTTACTTTCACCACGCTGGTTATTGCCTTGCTTCACTACGCATTAATTCAAATCGAAAGATATTAATGCTTAAGTTGAATTTCCTCCTTTGCTTAGAGAAATATTGCTCACCGTCATTCGTGGGGGATTGTTGGGAATGACTAGCATATTTGCTTGAATATTTTTTTGGCTTTTCCATGTTTCACTTTATGTTTGTCCCACATGGAAAGATTTGGAGTTGGGAGGAGTATTTTTATACAATCACTCTTCCCTACTCTTGTAAAAGTGGTTAAGGGTGGTACTTAGACCACTTCCCACACGCGCGCGCCGCCGCCGCCGCCGTCCGTCCGTCCGTCGGACGGGCGGGCGGGTTCGGGTTCGGGTTCGGGTAAACCGCGCTCGCGCGTAATAAAGAAAGGGTTTTACTCTTTCTTTTTGCCAAAATATATTTCTTACTTATTCCCAATATCCAACGCATCAGAAGCTTCCACGTGTCACGGTCGGTTCGGTCCACGGTTCAAGCCCAAACGTCCAGCTCGCAGCTTGCACGCCTCAGTTGACCGAGTTTTCAGCCTTTGACCGTGGAAATGTTGACCGTTTTTTCAGCCGTTGACCGAGGAGTTCTGACTCCTCACAGATTGACACGTGGCAGCCGGGCCTCTTTTTGAGGGATGATGGTTGCGGTTTTGAGCCTATAAAAGGTGACCCTGAGCAAGGTGGAAGGTATCGAATTCACTTTCTTCCTTCCTACGTTTTCCTCTGATTCCAATCCTTCTCTCTCGAGTGCACGAACGAGGAGGGTGTTGTGTTAACCTTGGGGAGCAACCGGCATCAACGATTTAGCACCGTGGTCGTGCCGAAATTGCTTTCAAGGCAGTGGTCTTCACCACGACACAACAACTGTGTTGCTCAATTTCTACGAACAGAATAAACTGGAAAAAAGTATTTATAAACTAATGGTACATTTTTATATTTACTCTTGGTTAAAAATCACAATTTCATAGTTTAGTTTAGGATCCAAGAAAGTTTCCAAAATAATTTGTTTTCTTTAAAAAAAATCAGAATGGGGGACCATAAGAGGTACCATTTCCTACTACCTACACTAACTTTAAGGTTGTACAACGCTCATGCTTATCATGTAAACAACATGCATACCCTTTTATTGAAAAGGTTGGATTCTTGACGTACGTTTTTAGTATCGAGAAAAGTTACAAAATGGTTTAACAATTTGGGAGTAAACAATTTCAAAATCACGTCTTTGACTATTCAAAATCAAGTTTTGATGGAATAAAAAATGCATTTAAAAGTATAAAATCAAACATCAAATTGATTTTGAATGATTAAAACCATATTTCAGGGTGATAATTTCGAACATGACGAAAGTGATTTTAGTAACCTCAGAATCACTCCCAAACATCGCATATCAATATACATCATTAAAATCTTGTCAACTAATTAAGAGAAAGAAAGGGACAAATTGAGAAATTTTTTTATCACACTTAGGTCCCGTTTGATAACCATTTGGTTTTTTGTTGTTGGTTTTTGAAAATTATGCTTGTTTTCTCCTAAATTTCCTACCATTATTTTCATCCTAGTTAAGGTTAGATTTGAATTAGATCTTAAAAACAAAAACAAGTTTTTGAAAACTATTTTTTTTTTTCCAAAATTGGACTTGGTTTTTGAAAACAAGGTAGGAGATTGATACTAAAACCAATAAACTTATGAGTGTGGAAGTATGTGTATATAAGCTTAATTTTTAAAAACCAAAAACCAAAACCCAAATTGGTTATCAAATAAGGCCTTAGTTTTTCAATTTCTTCATTTTTCTCTCTTAGTTGTCAAGATTTTAATGGAGTATGTAAGGAGATCCTTGATTACACAGTATTGTTCTTTCAAAATTATAAAAGCTGAACACTTGGAGAAGATTCTCCATCGCTCTCTTTTTCTAAAGTCTCTCTTCCTCTCATATTGTTTTGTTCACTCTCTTCAGAAAAAGTATGAATACAATTCTGTCGATTCTTCAATATTGGCTGGTGAATAATCCCATTATCCTTAACTTTGAATGGATTGAAGGCCAAACTTTTGGTTCCACACCTCTGTTCCTCATCCTCACAATCTTCTCTTATCTATCCCTTATCTTCCTTCTCTCTCGCATCCCACTTCCCTCCATTGCTCCTCATTTCATCAAACGAATCTCAACCCTTCACAACTTCGTCCTCCTCACCCTCTCCTTCATCATGGCCGTTGGATGCGTCTTCTCTTCCCTTTATCATGTTCCTCACCTCCACTGGATCATATGCTTCCCTCCTCACACCCCTCCCACTGGGCCTCTCTTCTTTTGGGCTTACGTCTTCTACCTCTCCAAGATCCTTGAATTTGTCGACACCCTCTTGATCATCCTCAGTGGATCATTTCAACGCCTCACATTCCTTCATGTGTACCACCATTCAACGGTCTTGATCGCGTGTTATCTCTCGATTTGCACTTCCCAGTCGTTGATTGCCGTTGGGGTGGCGACCAATTCAATGGTGCACGTGATAATGTATGGGTACTACTTTCTGTGCTCCATTGGAATCCAACCCAAGTGGAAGAAGTTGGTCACTAACTGCCAAATCTTGCAGTTTGTGTTTGGTTTTGTGATCTCGTATTGGCTGCTGTATGAGCATTTTAAGGGATCCGAAGGTGGCTGCTCAGGCATCAGCAGTTGGTGCTTCGGTGCTGTCTTCTGTGCCTCTCTTTTGGTTCTTTTCGTTAACTTCCATTTAAAAACCTACGCTGCCAATACAAACAAGAAGGTGGATCTAAAACTTCAATGATACAACAAAACTATATGTCTAATCCAATATAAATTATGCAGTTCAGATTATGAAGTTTGTGTTTTTCATTGTAGAATAAGAGTCTTACCTCAAGATTCACGTGTATTTTGATTATTAGAATGAAAATTAAAAGATGATATTTGTTGAATCTATAGCGTCTCCATGTATATACATGGGGATAAAAACTTTGCTTAAATATGAATGGTCTTTAATAATTTCTCAAAAAAAACACGACAGTGCATGCATGTGTTTGTGAAAATAATTTTCTTAGCCTATATGCAAATATAATAGCCGGACAAGTAGTATAATGATGGAAGAATAATAATTCCCATGTGTTAAATGAGCTACATAATGTAAAATAATAAATGATGCAGTTTAATTAACATGAGATTTATGTTAAGTTGGTGTGTTGGAATGAACTGCCATGATCAATGTGTATTAAACTCTTCTCTACAAGGTAATTAGCGTTTGACTATTAAACTATCATGGTGCCACATGCATCAGGTATCTAAAGTTGATTATTAATTGAAACAAATGTCTTTGAAAGTATTTTGTGTCATGTTAGGTGTGTGTTTGCATATAACGACCCCGGTAGGCGAGGTTACTTATTGGATATCTTTAATACTCAACTTTTCTTTTTACAACACTCAACATTTTCTTTTTAAATCTTCTTTTAGGTAAAGACAAACATATAAGGCGATTGACAAGATTATTTATTCTCGTTGTGTTATGGAACAACCAATATCACCCGGTTTTTCACATCTATAAAATTTCATGTTTTAATGGTTTTATTTTAAAAGTCAGGTTATAACATTATTTTAACTAGTTAACGATTTATTGTATTTTATAATTTTTAATATTTTTAATGGAATCTCAAATAAAGAGTTTTGAATGCTTTATAGAAAAACATTTCATTCTTCAAATCTTTTTTTAAGGATTTTCAAATGTCATTAGCACATGCATGTAGGTGACGTTCTTAGGTAGTCTATAAGTCTAAAAAGTCGGATGGTTATATGAAGTGATTCATAAATATATTAAGAAATCATTTATATCCCTGAAAAAGAAAACTTTAAAGCTATTTGTTCACACGTAACTTCAAACAATGAGACACGTGGAATAAACTTTGATTTGTATTGATGTTATATGTGTGTGGATGTACAATCTCTAACTTTAAACCTCTAATTCTTCTTTTTCTTGTGTGTGAATGTGTTTCACTTAAGAGCTGGAACACTTGATCTAGAGTTTGAAGCTTCAATCGATTCATTGGAGTCTTGAAGTCTTGGAGTCTTTGGTCTTCAATGAGTGTTCATGTCCTGAGGAGTCTTTGGTCTTCAAGGAGTGTTCAAGTCTTGAAGAGTGTTTGGTCTTTAAGTAGTGTTAAGGTCTTCAAGAAGTGTTGAGGTCTTGAAGAGTGTTTGGTCTTCAAGGAGTGTTCAACGCATTTAAGAATTTATGGACTTCAAATCCTCTAGTTTTGGTTGAGAGTGCTTCAAATTTCTGAACCTCTTGTCTTTCTCAGAATGTAAAATTTTTGAACCCTTGAAAATGAACAATAATCCTTCTATTTATAGAGTTCTCCATGGATGGGCCATAGTGACTTTTGGGTCTAATAACATGACTTGAACTTTATTGGTTTTGGGTTTGGTTTATATTTGACCAAAAAACCATATGACCCAAATGTTAAAAGACCAAATCTGATCCAATTAATTATTATTATTTAATTAATTTGTCAAATTAATTAATTTAATCAAAATAATTTATTTTTAATTAATTGATCAAATAAACATTTGACTCTATAAATTTATAATTGACCAACTTTGTCTTCAAATTAAATTTGGTACATATATCAATTTATAAGTGCTTCCAAACTTAGTTATTTGTAATTTCGCCATTAATTTTAAATAATAACGTGACAATTTGTGACGGGCCAAAATTTCTCCTTCAACACCATTTATATAAACAAAAACTAATTCGAGTTATTTCATAATATTTTTCAATTTTAACTTATTTTATTTGAATAATAATCACTTTAATCTTATATTTTTAACATTACATTAATTATAAATAATGAAATAAATTTAAGTTGGAAAGGAGATGAGTTACATTCAAACGACTCATTTTTTTACTGT
Source organism: Luffa acutangula (assembly GCA_036850905.1). Taxonomy (NCBI): domain Eukaryota; kingdom Viridiplantae; phylum Streptophyta; class Magnoliopsida; order Cucurbitales; family Cucurbitaceae; genus Luffa; species Luffa acutangula. The sequence continues at coordinate 34,029,240 of CM072090.1, forward strand.
GGTCTAAGCTTTAAAATTACTCACAAACCTGATTCCCTATTACAAATTTGCCCTTGATCCAACTTCCAGAATCAACACCCCTTTTTCACTTTGTTCTAGTTTGTACTGCATGTGTATTCCAATCTCAATGGTGTAAGTTGATTCCTTTTTATAAACTATACTTTTCAAAACTGGGACTGGGGGGTTAGGAAATGAAGCTATAAATTCATTCGTTTAGTTGGTTTCACGTGACTTTTGGCAACATTAAAGAAAACAAATACATTCTTCTTCTCAATGAGAATGAGACTAAGGTCGTGTAATTCTCCCTAAACTAGAAGTAGAATAAAGATATTGGCTATAGGTAATTTTGGACCACCATGATGTACAAGAAGCTGACGAAGACAATCGGGCGGAGGAATGACTAGAGATCGACTCAGAGGAAGACCAGACCAAATGGGTCAGGCCAATTGGGCCCGACCCACATGGTCGGCCTCGGCCGAGCTCGTTAGCCTCCTATTGGTCCCTACTGCCTCCGTCTGCCCCGGTTTTGCCTGGTTTGACCTAAAACGCCTCTGAATCTCTAAAAATCCTAGGAGGAGGAGCAGGTATTTATACCCCTCTTCGCTACTGAAGAAGGGAACCCGAACTCTCTACTCCCTTCTCTTACTCTTTAGCCTTCGTACTTCCGTTTTCTGACTTACGCATCGATGTCGGTGTGGCTAGCACCACATCGACAAAAATCGACCATCAACAGCTACCATGGTTTTACGATGGAGGTTTCTATGAATGGATAGTCAAATAATTATTACCTTGAATGAGTTTTTATTTTTTATTTTTTGATTCTTTTATAATATGGGGTGGAGGGATTTGAACTATAGACCTCTTGATCATTAGTACGAGTTTTACGCCAATTGAGCTATGCTCAAGTTGGCTACTTTGAATGAGTTGAGCCAACTTGTACTCTGCCTTCTATTTGATCTATTTGTTTGTTTTTATTAGAGTTTGCTTTGATAAGTTTGAATTTAGTACTTTGTTGGAGTTTTAGTTTGTTTGATATGTTTGTTTTTAGGATGTCAAGAGATTGTTTAAGTTAAGAGGTTCTAGAGAGAGTCTTGACAACTTTAAATTGATTCGATAATTTTAAATTAATGAGCTAGTATTGAACATAATTAAATTTTGTTGTTTTAGGTGCTTCAGGGTTGACTTTCAAGCAGATTATACCTGCGATATTTAGAATGCATTCACGAGGATTTTTTTTTTCAAGTGTATTATGTAATTTCTTTTATCTCCAACTTTGAATGAAAAAATATTTATGATAATTTATGAATGCAACCATATTTCGTTTTGTTTAGTTTTTATAAATTATATATCGAATGCAATTTAGAATATATTTTATTTACGTACAACAATATTTGAATAAAAAAGAAAACATTGGAGATCTAATTAATATTTTAAAAACAATTTACATCAAGCGATTTTTGCCAACGCTATGATATGGTGTATTGATGGTCAATTTTGGTCAGAGGATCTCACCTGACCTTCACGTGCCACCAACGGTAAATTTGTAGATGAGGGGGAAGACGTGACTTGCAAGACGGTAAACCTGCACACCGGCTCCGATGCTTAAGTCAGCAAGTAGAACGATGGGAAGCAAGAAAGTAAGAGTAAGAGGAGAAAGTAGAGAATAGAGAGTAGAGTTTAGGGATAGAATTTGGGTCCTCTCTTTAGTGACGAAGATAGGTATAAATACCTGCTCATCCTCCTAGGGTTTTTAGGTATTCAGAGGCGTTTTGGGACAAACTAGGCGGAACCAGGTCGGCCAGAGGCGGTAGGGACCATTCGGAGCCAGACAGGTCTCGACCCGCAGGCGGGTCGAGGGTCGGGCCAAAAGCCCGACCCCTTCGATCTTGGCCTGACCCACTGGCCCGTTTTGCCCCCGGGGTCTACCCTCCAGTCCGATTTCTGCTCGGTTGTCCTCGTCAGCTCCTTGTATACCGAGGTGGTCCAAAATCACCTATAAAATTAAGCTCTCACTCTTGAATTGGGATTCAGGTGCGACTTAGTGCTATCGATTGAGCTCCTTAAGCCCGATTTAAGAGTAATGATCCTTGCTCTGTGCTGACTTTTGTGTGGATTCATTGCTATCCTGCATGATGGGACAAAAATAGACAAAACAGAAAACTCCCTGAATAGGGATTAGGTGAAATGGAAATGAGAAAAGTGAGAAATTACTAAAATGGTTGGAGGGCCTCTCTGGTCGGCCTCGGCCTCGGGAAGAGGCCGAGCACTACAACCTCCCATTTTAGTTTATCTGGTCGGCCTCAACCTCGGGAAGATGTCGAGCACTGCAATTTCTTATTTTAGCTTGTCTGGTCGGCGTCGGTCTCGAGAAGAGGCCAAGCACTGCAATTTCTCATTTTAGCTTGTTTGGTCGGCCTCGACCTCGAGAAGAGGCTGAACACAGCAATCTCCCATTTTAGCTTGTCTGGTCGACCAAGAGGCCGAGCACAGCAATTCCAGATCCAAGGCTTAGGATTTATCGACAAGTAAAAATAGGAAAAGCAGAGGACTTCATGATCCTACATAAAAAAGTTAATCTCTACAAAAGACAAATAAGGGAAGAGGCTAGGGTCGGTCTCGGCCTCAAGCCCCTGTTAGCCTATAACTTAGCTCCCTGCATCCATTAGTTAGTCCTTATAGGAAAATAATGAGACAATAGGCTAGAGCATGTGATCATTGGTTGGACATGCCAAGCTAGTGTGCTTTTTGTTTAATAGGGAGTGCATATCCCCTGTGTAACCCCCAATCTCAAGTATAGCTTCACTGAAACATAAAGCATAGTTGAATAAAAGAGAAGAATACCTTTAAGGTTTGGGGTCGGCCTCGGCTTTGGCCAGGTGAGCCTGTCTCAGATGAAGTGCATTGGCTCAAGCCGGATGGGGGAGGTAGACTTGGCAGTCCAGGCTCATGCAATCCCATATTTGGATGAGGCGAGGTAGACTTGGTTAGTCCAGGCTCGCATGATGGGCTCACGCTAGATGAGGCCGGGTAGACTCGGTAGTCCAGGCTCGCCTGTTGTGAAGACGTTTAGGCCAGATGAGGTGACGTAGACTCGTTGGTCCAAGCTCACATGGTCTCAATCTGGATGAGGCGAGGTAGACTCGGTAGTCCAGACTCGCCTGATGTGAAGATGCTCAAGCCAGATGAGGTGAGGTAGACTCGTTGGTCCAGGCTCACATGGTCTCAAGTCTTGATGAGGCGAGGTAGACTCGGTAGTCCAGGCTCGCGAAATGTGAAAATGCTCAAGCCAGATGAGGTGAGGTAGACTCATTGGTCAAGACTCACATAGTCTCAAGTCTGGATATGGCGAGGTAGACCGTTGGTCTAGGCTCGCATGAAGGCGTGGGCTCTAAGCTGAAAAGCTTAGGCTCGCATGTGGGCGTGGGCACTCTGAAAAGCTTAGGCTCGCATGTCGACGTGGGCTCTATAGACTCGCTGATAACTGCCCAAAAGGTAGTTATTTAGGCCTCATTTATATAAGGATTTGTGTGCCTTTAATTCTTAATAGGGTTGGTTTTAGAGAGATATTACATGATTTAACCCATTTGGAAGAATGAAAGCATTGGAAATTATTTTGTGCAGATTATGCTGCTGAGCGACTGGAGGGAGCAAATTCTATGCTGCAGCAAAACTGGGAACAGAAACTGCCATATCACAGCTCGTTAGCCAACTTCATGAACCGACTTCTGTTGAGTTATTTTCGTGATAAAGGATCAAGGAGAGCTTTACACGTGTCCTAGTTGACCTAATTCAAGCCTCCCATCCTTCTACAAAAGGAAGTAGCCGTCAAAGTCAAAGTCATTCCATGTTTTCTCTTGGAAGCCGAATAATATAGGGAGATTAAAGATTATCAAGAACACCATCATCCGCAAGCTGATTAGGGAGTTTATTTTCTTTATCAACTTGTGGTTATGGACATGCATACTCAGATTGTAATTCGTATTCCTATGCCTATTATGAACTAAGTAGCTTAGGGTGTTGGTTAGGAATAATGTGATTACTGTGCTTCATCTCTAGTAATAAATTGACTATCGCATTTTGGTTAATTGCTGTGCTTATTCTTATTTTATGCCCACCTGGCCAGCCGGTATGGATAGCTCTCTCTAGTTTCAGGGATGATTTAGAGAGTGTGTGGCAATTATCCACACTACGATCATTGTGTATTGGTGAACGCCAGTGACTGAGCTAGGGATAGCCAGTTGCCTAGTGCTTGATCGGTCGCTCTTCATTGGGTTTGAAACATATCCCAAAAGATCCGGAGTTCCGGGAGGAATCCGCTAATAATACTGCGAGAAATGCATGATCAATAATATTGCTAGAGCATATCTTAGAAAAATCACTAAAGCCTAACCAGCGCCTGTCTTTAATCTGTCTATCTATTTTTTTACTCGTTGTTCTGTCATTTATTTTGCTTCAGCATAATTCTTATAAAACCCAACATTTTTATTGTCTTCGAAACCACTAGGAAGTTGCACAAAATAGATAAAGTGGAAGCTCATTCAGACCTTGGATTGATAATATTACTTGCTGCAGAATGTGTATACTTGCACAGGAATTCTAGAGTATTTTATACTATACTTTTACTCACTCTAGGAGCCCAACAAGTTTTTGGCGCCGTTGCCGGGGACTTGGATAAGTTTTTATCTGATCTGTTTTGTCTATGTGTTTTAGTGGTTTGGTGCTAGAACTTTTTGATTGTTTCTTTTGTTTTTGCAGGTGTGATTTTGGTGTATGAGCGATCCGCCTGGGGTACGGTTTGAGCTTGATCCAGAAATTGAAAGGACATTTAGGAACAGAAGGAGGGAGCAGCGCAGAAACCAGATGGAGAACGCCCCGCAACTTCCGCAGGTTCCTGAAGGTCCAGTAGCAGCAAACCCCCAGCAGAATCCGTTGCTGCAGCAAAACCCACTGTTTGAGCAAAATGAGCAGCGAAATAATCATGCTGAGAATCCTATCTTGATAGCAAATGATAGGACCAAAGCCATTCGAGCATATGCTGTCCCGATGTTTAATGAGTTGAATCCAAGGATTGCACGTCCCCAAATCCAAGCGGCGAATTTTGAAATGAAACCGGTAATGTTTCAGATGTTGCAAACCGTGGGGCAATTCCATGGTTTGTCATCTGAAGACCCTCATTTACATCTTAAGTCTTTTCTAGGAGTTAGTGATTCTTTTGTAATTCAAGGAGTGCCTAGAGATGCTCTTAGATTAACTTTGTTCCCGTATTCTCTTAGAGATGGAGCAAAGTCATGGTTAAACTCTTTTGCTCCAGGATCAATTAGGACGTGGGATGAGTTAGCTAAAAAATTTTTGAGTAAATATTTCCCACCTAATAGAAATGCTAAATTAAGGAGTGAAATAGTAGGGTTTAGGCAACTTGAGGATGAAACTTTTAGCGAGGCTTGGGAGAGGTTTAAGGAGCTTTTACGAAAGTGTCCCCACCATGGGTTACCTCATTGTATTCAAATGGAAACATTTTACAATGGTTTAAATGGAGTAACCCAAGGTATGGTCGATGCTTCGGCTGGAGGGGCCCTTTTGACAAAAACTTTTGATGAAGCCTATGAAATTTTAGAAAGAATATCTATTAATAGTTGTCAGTGGTCGGATGTTAGAGGCACAAATAAAAAGGTTAAGAGTGTATTAGAGGTTGATGGTGTGTCCACCATTAGGGCTGATCTTGCTATGATCGCTAACGCTCTTAAGAATGTGACAGTGATTAGTCATCGACAGCAACCAGCTATGGAGCCTTCAACAGTGGTGAACCAAGTCACGGACGAAGCATGTGTCTATTGTGGTGAAGACCACAACTACGAGTTTTGCCCCAGCAATCCAGCTTCTGTGTTTTTTGTAGGTAATCAGAGGAACAATCCTTATTCTAACTTCTATAATCCAGGTTGGCGCAACCACCCCAACTTCTCATGGGGAGGTCAAGGAAATAACATACAAACGCAACAAAAGATGAACCAGCCGGGATTTGCTAAAGCGCATGTAATGCCCCAGCAAAATAAGCTGACTTTGCCCCAGCAAAATTTGGGAAATTCTCTCGAGGCGATGATGAAAGAATTTATGGCTCGCACAGACACTGCAATTCAAAGTAATCAAGCTTCGATGAGGGCCCTGGAGTTGCAAGTGGGTCAGCTAGCTAATGAGCTCAAGGCAAGGCCTCAAAGGAAACTTCCATCAGATACTGAACACCCTCGAAGGGAAGGTAAGGAGCAGGTAAAGGCAATAACCCTTAGGAGTGGTAAGCCACTAGAAGAGTCTAGAAAGACCCAGGATTTAAATAGTAATAGTGATAATAATGTTGTTGTCGGGAAAGAGTTGGAGTCTGGTCAGGGTGCTGGAGGCAGCAAAGAAAATGCTGGAGCATCTGGTTCTGTGCCAGATGTAGAACCACCATATGTGCCGCCCCCACCTTATGTACCACCTCTACCTTTTCCACAAAGGCAAAAGCCTAAGAATCAGGATGGTCAATTTAAAAAGTTTTTAGAGATTCTTAAGCAGTTGCATATAAATATCCCTTTAGTAGAAGCTATAGAGCAAATGCCTAATTATGCTAAATTTCTTAAGGATATTTTGACTAAAAAGAAAAGGTTAGGTGAGTTTGAAACTGTATCTCTTACTGAGGAGTGTAGTGCTATTCTCAAGAATGGTCTACCACCCAAGGCTAAGGATCCAGGGTCATTTACCATACCTGTGTCTATAGGTGGAAAGGAGTTAGGTAGAGCACTCTGTGATTTAGGTGCAAGCATTAACCTTATGCCTCTTTCGGTCTATCGGAAGTTGGGTATTGGTGAAGCTAGGCCTACCACAGTCATACTCCAACTAGCTGATAGGTCTATCACATATCCAGAGGGTAAAATTGAGGATGTCTTAGTAAAAGTGGATAAATTCATATTTCCTGTTGATTTTATTATTTTAGACTATGAGGCTGATAAAGATGTCCCAATTATTCTAGGTCGTCCATTTTTGGCTACTGGTAGGGCATTAATAGATGTTCAAAAAGGAGAATTAACAATGAGAGTCTGTAATGAGGAAGTAAAATTTAATGTGTTTAAAGCCATGAAATATCCAGACGAAATGGAGGATTGCTCCTTCATTAGGATTCTGGAGAGCACAGTTATTGAGACAGCAATACAGGATTCAGGTGATAAGCATTCGGAAAAGCATGGAGAGGTTAGTGTAGAAGATTTTGAATTTTGTTCTTTAGATAGAAAAAATGAAAAAGAATTGTTTAGGTGTGAGGATGTTTTTGAGTCTTTAGATTTAGATCAAAGAAAGGTTCCCCCAATTAAACCATCCCTAATTGAGGCACCCACTTTAGATTTGAAACCTTTACCAGATCATCTAAAGTATGTGTATCTTGGGGAAAGTGAGACGTTGCCCATTATTGTTGCATCAGATTTAATGCCGGAGCATGAGGAGGCCTTAATAAAATTGCTGCAGCAATACCGCAAAGCTATAGGTTGGACATTGGTTGATATTCAGGGGATTAGCCCATCTTTTTGTATGCATAAAATCACGCTAGATGAGGGATCCTTTAGGAGTATTGAGCAACAAAGAAGGCTTAACCCTGCAATGAAAGAGGTTGTTAAAAAGGAGGTAATTAAATGGTTGGATGTTGGGATCATTTATCCAATTGCCGATAGCAATTGGGTAAGCCCTGTCCAATGTGTTCCTAAGAAAGGAGGTGTCACTGTGGTGAGCAATAAAGATAATGAGTTGATCCCCACAAGAACAGTAACTGGCTGGAGGGTTTGTATGGATTACAGAAGGCTTAATAAAGCCACCCGAAAGGATCATTTCCCTCTGCCATTTATCGACCAGATGTTGGATCGATTGGCTGGTCAGGCCTATTACTGTTTCTTGGATGGTTATTCTGGGTATAACCAGATTACTATTGCTCCTGAAGATCAGGAAAAAACCACTTTCACCTGCCCTTATGGGACATTCGCTTTTAGGAGAATGCCTTTTGGCCTTTGCAATGCTCCAGCAACATTTCAGCGGTGTATGTTAGCAATTTTTTCTGATATGATTGAGTCCACTGTTGAGGTATTTATGGACGATTTTTCAGTTTTTGGAGGGTCTTTTCAGAGTTGTTTAGAAAATTTAGGAAAGGTGTTAAAAAGATGTGAGGATACCCATCTAGTTCTTAATTGGGAGAAGTGCCACTTCATGGTGAAGGAGGGCATAGGGTTAGGCCATAGGATCTCTAAGAATGGTCTAGAAGTTGATAGAGCAAAAGTTGAGGTTATCGAAAGACTAGAACCACCGAATTCAGTGAAGGGAATTCGGAGTTTTTTAGGACATGTTGGATTTTATAGGAGGTTCATAAAGGATTTTTCCAAAATCAGTAAACCTCTTTGTAACTTATTGTGCACTGATCATGTTTTTGACTTTAATGCAGATTGTAGGAAGGCTTTTGAAACATTGAAGGCTGCTTTAATCTCAGCACCCATTCTCTGCGCACCTAATTGGAATTTGCCATTCGAGGTAATGTGTGATGCGAGTGATGCTGCAGTAGGTGCGATGCTGGGGCAAAAGCAAGGCAAATTTATTCATCCTATATATTATGCAAGCAAGGTTTTAAATGAAGCACAGGTCAACTACACAACTACTGAAAAGGAGTTGTTAGCTGTTGTGTTTGCTTTTGACAAATTCCGGCCATATTTGGTTGGATCCAAAGTCACGGTGTTCACGGATCATGCAGCAATAAGGTATTTAATGTCAAAGAAAGATGCAAAGCCTAGATTAATTCGTTGGATTTTACTATTGCAGGAATTTGATTTGGAGATAAAGGACAAGAAGGGATCAGAGAATGTCATTGCAGATCACTTGTCTCGTCTTGATCCATCATCATCTTTGCTGGAGCAATCTGCCATTTCCGATTCTTTTCCAGATGAACAGCTTTTTGCTGTTCAGGTAAAGGTAGTCAGGGATGTCCCTTGGTATGCTGATATTGCCAACTTTTTAGTGAAGGGAGTCACCCCTATTGATATGGATTGGAGGCAGAAGAAAAAGTTTAAGCATGATGCAAAATTTTTCTATTGGGATGAGCCATTTATGTATAAGCAATGCTCTGACGGTATTATTCGTAGGTGTGTTTCAGGTGCTGAAGCAAAGGAAATCCTGGAGCAATGTCACTCTTCGCCGTATGGAGGTCATTTCAGTGGTTAGAGGACAGCTATGAGGACTTTGCATTGCGGATTTTTCTGGCCTACGTTATTTAAGGATGCCCATGGGTTTTACAAGCAATGTGATGCTTGCCAAAGGAGAGGAAACTTGGGACCTAGAGATGAAATGCCTCTTACTTACATTTTAGAAGTTGAATTATTTGATGTATGGGGTACTGACTTTATGGGGCCATTTCCCCCTTCTAATGGCAATATTTTTATCTTATTGGCAGTTGATTATGTGTCCAAATGGGTGGAGGCCATTGCATGCCATCAGAGTGATGCCAAGACAGTAGTAAGGTTTCTTCAATCGCACATCTTTGCGCGGTTTGGGACACCTAGGGCTCTAGTGAGTGATGAGGGTACACATTTTGTTAATAATATCTTAACTAAGCTTTTAGCTAAGTATGGGATTAAGCATAGGATAGCTACCCCTTATCACCCACAAGCAAATGGTCAAGCTGAAATTAGTAATAGGGAAATAAAAGTTATTTTAGAGAAAGTAGTCCATCCATCTAGAAAGGATTGGTCCTTTAGGTTTGATGAGGATCTTTGGGCTTATAGGACAACTTATAAGACTCCTCTAGGTATGTCTCCCTATAGGTTAGTATATGGGAAAGCTTGCCATTTACCATTAGAGCTTGAGCATAAAACATTTTGGGCTTTGAAAAAGTTAAATTTTGATCTGAGTCGTGTAGGAGCAATAAGAATGCTGCAGCTTAATGAGTTAGAAGAATTTCGTCAATTTTCTTACGAAAATGCGAAAATGTATAAGGAAAAGACTAAGCTATGGCATGACAAAAAAATTAAATCTAAGGAGTTTGTCAAGGGTCAAAAAGTTTTGCTTTATAATTCTAGATTAAAATTATTTCCTGGAAAATTAAAATCTAAATGGTCAGGACCGTTTATTGTGATTGAGGTTTTTTCCAATGGAGCAATTACTTTGCAGGATGAAAAAGATGGGAGAGTATTCAAGGTGAATGGACAGCGTGTGAAGCATTATTGGGGTGAGGAGTTTCAGTCGAAATATCCTTCCCTAAGGTTGGTCGATGTTTGAGAGAGCAGGACTTTTGCGGGAGCATTTCACAGAGCAAAATTTTGAGCTCCCAGGATTTGTATTGATTTTATGTTTCACTGATTTGTTTTTTTTTTATTTCGGTTAGGTTAGATTTAATTTTGCATGATTTATTAGATTTTATCTTTTAAGTATTTTTATTATTTTTGGTAGGTTAGATTTGATCTATTTTTTATTTGAATTTGATTTGATTTTCGGGTTATTTATTTAAATTATCTTTCAATTATCTTTTAAATTAGTTAGATTTTATCTAGATTTTATTTATTTGAATTCTAGTTAATAGAGATTTTCTCTAATTTATTCGACTTCTTTTGAAAATAAAAGATTGGGATGATTGGTTAAAATTTAATTTGAATCTTTGATTTTTCTTGTTTTGAAATTCGAATTCCGTATCTAAGATTTTTCAGGTTCAGCAGATTGTTGCGACAAAGATATGGCTGGAGCAAAATATTCCAAATTAAAAGAGTTTCCGTTGGAATTTATTATTTTTACCGTTGGATTTGGCTTTGAATTCTTGCAGGTAAATGTGCGTGCATCATCTGATGAGGCCACGTGTCGCAGAACAATTATCCGAAGGCTTCAATGATGATAGTACATCAATTTTACCATGGGCGTTTGGAATCCGCAATTTTACCGTTGGTAATTTTTGAATTTCAGGTTTGCATTTTTAAATTACAACGGTAATATTAGTTATGACAGGGCAAATCTTTTTCGGTTAGGATTCTTTGCTGTAGCCCTATTTATTCGCAATCTCTGGTAAACACGTTTCACTTCGTCTTCTTGATCAAATCTTTGTGCGTGTATTATTCTTTCTTTCTTTACATTCTCTGTCAAAACCCTAGTACACCTTAAATGGCTAAAACAAGAGCTCGAAAAGAGAGGGAGAGTGAGGAAGAAGAGATACCCGTAACCCCCAAAGTTCAGAAAGGGAAAACTAAGAAAAAAAGAACGCCAGAAGAGAAGGAGGCGAAGCGAAGACGGAGGCAGCAAAGGGCTGCAGGACAAGAAGTCATCCAAGAAACAGAGGTTGTTCAGAATCTTGAGACAGAACCGATAGTTTCTGCTACAGTTCAGGAAGGGAATACTGAGAAGGAACATGAGACAAAGGTCGACAGACAAGTCGCAGGTATGCCTGAGAAAGAGAAAACACCAGAGCCGGTGCAAGAGGCTCATGTTGAAATCATTATGCCTGAACCGCCCAAGCGCCGCCGCATCAAGAGGAAGGCGGGTCGCGTGAGGGTGATTCAAAACACGCCATCACCTCCGACGTCGGACTCTGAGGAAGAAAGAAGGGAAGCTGAGAATAAGGAAAAAGAAGAAGAGGCAAGAAAGGCAGAAGAAGAGCGTTTGCGTGAACAGAGAGAAAGCAAGGGCAAAGGAATTGCCGAAGCATCGGGAGAAATTGAGGAGCCGAGGGCACCATTCATTCGCTTCACCAACGATCTTGCTCGAGCAAAATACCAGGAGGTGCTGAAACGGGACCTCTTGTTCGAACGAGGATTTGGCAGTGATTTGCCTAGGTTCTTGGAGTCTGGAATAGTGAACCTCGGACGGAGGCAATTTTGTGCGAAACCAGAACCTGTCAATTCCAACATTGTTCGAGAATTTTATGCCAATCTTGACGTTAAGAATGATTTTCAGGTTATCGTTCGAGGAGTGCCTGTACAGTGGAGTCCTGAGGCCATTAATGAATTGTTCGATCGCCAGGATTTTCCGCATGCCGTTTTTAATGAGATGGTGGTTGCACCATCTAGTGATCAACTTAGTGCGGCTGTCCGGGAGGTAGGCATTGAGGGGGCTCAATGGAGGGTGTCGCAGACGCGGAAGCATACGTTTCAAACTGCTTATTTGAAGAGTGAAGCCAACACTTGGATGGGTTTCATCAGGCTACGCTTGCTTCCGACAACACACGACTCTACAGTATCTCGGGACAGGGTATTGCTTGCTTTTGCCATTCTTCGCTCGATGAGTATTGATGTAGGAAAAATTATTTCTTCTGAGATTGTTGATTGCTGGAAAAAGAAGGTGGGGAAGCTGTTCTTTCCAAACACTATCACAATGTTATGCAGCAGGGCAGGAGTGCCCACGGTTCCAGAAGATATGATCATGACTGATAAGGGAATCATTGACACACCTAATCTGGCGCGGCTTCAGCGTATGCAAGAGGTTCGCCAGGGTGGGTTTGTGTATGGTGTTAATCAGATCCTAGAGCAACTGTCAGTGTTGGCCAGTAGGTTAGAATTTGCTGAAAGGCAAGCTCAGACCTACTGGACTTATGCTAAAAGGAGAGATGATGCGCTCAGGGGGGCCTCAATTTCTCAACACCGTATCCGACCTTTCCAGTGTTTCCCGATGATTTGTTTAATCTTTGGATACCACCCTCGCCTGTTGAACGAGAAGAGGATGTTGATGAGGAGCAGGGTCAGGAAGACTGACTGATGGGATGACCTGGAGCGAGCATTACTTTTGTTTCTCCATTTTTGGTTGCTCGCGCATATTGACTCTGCTCACTGTTATAACTGCTTGTCTTGTTTCTTTTTAATTTTTTTACTGCGAAAAATATATATCTACTTTGTAATGTTTTTTTCTATGATTTTAATGAAATTTCTGAATGTTTCTATTCAATGAGCACTGACTAACTCTAACTTAACTAATTTTCTTCTGAATTTTTGAAGCTTGGACTGATTACGCTTAATTAGATAAAGGTATTATGATCTCCAGAAACCTTTTGCTTGAGCATTTCTTCTAGCCTGCACTGTTGCTGCGGCAAGAAGATTTTAACGGTAGTATTGACTTATATGATCCACTTGAAGCTTAATCCTAGTCCCATGTTTAGTTTAAAAATTCAGTGAGAAAAATTTAAGTTTGGGGGTATAATTTGCAAAAATTAATGATTCATTGGGGACAATGAATAATTCAAGTTTGGGGGACCTTTTGCTACTCCAATTATTTTGCTCGAGCATTCCTCTCCTTCAAAATTAAAATTTGCTAGGTTATTGAGTAACCGGGGACATTTGTGATACCCACAGTTTGTCTTCGCGTCAAAAGATGACCTAGGAAATGTGAAAAAATGAGAAAAAATAAGAAAAATTATTTGCTGAAAAAAAAAATTAATTGTTGAAGATTTTGCTGAAAAAATTGACAGAGCAAAAGTTTTGAGGGATGAATGATGATCCAACAGTTTTCTGTCTTCCAGAACTTAGGTGAGCTTCATCATAAAATGTCGCCATTCTGAGGGGCAAGAGATGGAATAACTAAGGATTTTTGAGCTTTATAATGAGTATTTAGTCTAGTTGGTGATGAGCTTGAGGCAAGGGTATACTGCACCATAAAGTGGGTCATCCCGTGCTTAAGAGCTTATGACTGTAAGGCTACTTTAAGTCTGATAAATAATGAAATAAACCCCTTTAAAAATATGTTTTGAAATATCTGATAATAGAGCTAGGCTGTGGTGAGTTCTTAGAATTAAGTTGAAAAGTGGTGATTATTTGTCCCTGTTGAAGGAATCATTTTGCTGCGGCAGAGCTTGGTTTTGTAGAGTGCTCAGGTAAAAGTTACAGGTAGTGTTGGACTGTCTGGTTTGATTAAGCTAATTCCTTGTCTAATGTTTCAAAATTCTTGAAGGAAGGTTGGTTAGTATTGCTCGGGACGTGCAATAGTTCAAGTTTGGGGGTATGATAACTGCCCAAAAGGTAGTTATTTAGGCCTCATTTATATAAGGATTTGTGTGTCTTTAATGCTTAATAGGGTTGGTTTTAGAGAGATATTACATGATTTAACCCATTTGGAAGAATGGAAGCATTGGAAATTATTTTGTGCAGATTATGCTGCTGAGCGACTGGAGGGAGCAAATTCTATGCTGCAGCAAAACTGGGAACAGAAACTGACACATCACAGCTCGTTAACAAACTTCATGAACCGACTTCTGTTGAGTTATTTTCGTGATAAAGGATCAAGGAGATCCTTACACGTGTCCTAGTTGACCTAATTCAAGCCTCCCATCCTTCTATAAAACGAAGTAGCCGTCAAAGTCAAATTCATTCCATGTTTTCTCTTGGAAGCCGGATAGTATAGGGAGATTGAAGATCATCAAGAACACCATCTTCCGCAAGCTGATTAGGGAGTTTATTTTCTTTATCAACTTGTGGTTATGGACATGCATACTCAGATTGTAATTCGTATTCCTATGCCAATTATGAACTAAGTAGCTTTGGGTGTTGGTTAGGAATAATGTGATTACTGTGCTTCATCTCTAGTAATAAATTGACTATCGCATTTTGGTTAATTGTTGTGCTTATTCTTATTTTATGCCCGCCTGGCCAGTCGGTATGGATAGCTCTCTCTAGTTTCAGGGATGATTTAGAGAGTGTGTGGCAATTATCCACACTACGATCATTGTGTATTGGTGAACGCCAGTGACTGAGCTAGGGATAGCCAGTTGCCTAGTGCTTGATCGGTCGCTCTTCATTGGGTTTGAAACATATCCCAAAAGATCCGGAGTTCCGGGAGGAATCCGCTAATAATACTGCGAGAAATGCATGATCAATAATATTGCTAGAGCATATCTTAGAAAAATCACTAAAGCCTAACCAGCGCCTGTCTTTAATCTGTCTGTCTATTTGTTTACTCGTTGTTCTGTCATTTATTTTGCTTCAGCATAATTTTTATAAAACCCAACATTTTTATTATCTTCGAAACCATTAGGAAGTTGCACAAAATAGATAAAGTGGAAGCTCATTCAGACCTTGGATTGATAATATTACTTACTGCAGACTGTGTATACTTGCACAGGAATTCTAGAGTATTTTATACTATACTTTTACTCACTCTAGGAGCCCAACACTCGCATATAAGCATGGGCTCTATAGGCTCGCGTTTGGGCGTGAGCACAAAGCTGAAAAGCTTTGGCTCGCATGTAGGCGTGGGCACCAAGCTGAAAAGCTCTGGCTCGCATGTAAGCGTTGCACTAAGCTCGAGGACTTAGGCTCGCAAGGTAGGCGTGGGCACTATAGGCTCACATGAAGCGTGGGCACTATAGGCTCGCATGTAGGCGTGGACACTATAGGCTCGCATGAAGCGTGGGCTTTACAGGCTCGCATGAAAACGTGGGCTCTAAGCCGAGAAGCCTAGGCTCGCAGGGTAGGCGTGGGCATTAAGCTGAAAAGCTTTGGCTCGCATGTAGGCGTGGGCACTATAGGCTCGCATGGAGGCGTGAACGCTAAGCTCGAAGACTTAGTCTCACAGGTGTTCGATCTTGCTTGCAATAACAGGATTGGTCTCGATCACAACCATGGCCATGGTCGGCCTCGGCCTCAGGCATGGCTCAGGTTGGCCTCGACTTCTGCCTCGATCATATCTGGGGTTGGCCTCGGTCTCAACCATGTTTGGGGTTGGCTTCGGCCTTGGCCTCGAACAAATTGTCGTCTTTCGTATCTAGCTCCTTTGCTTCAACCTGGATCTTGCCTTGTGTTCAACTGAATTGACAATCTGATTTGCCTTTGATTATGTGATCTTGGGGTCACTTTTGAGGTCTTGGATGGTTGTTAACTGCCCAAAAGGTAGTTATTTTTGCCTCATTTATATAAGGATTTGTGTGTCTTTAATGCTTAATAGGGTTGGTTTTAGAGAGATATTACATGATTTAACCCATTGGAAGAATGGAAGCATTGGAAATTATTTTGTGCAGATTATGCTGCTGAGCGACTGGAGGGAGCAAATTCTATGCTGCAGCAAAACTGGGAACAGAAACTGCCACATCACAGCTCGTTAGGCAACTTCATGAACCGACTTCTGTTGAGTTATTTTCGTGATGAAGGATCAAGGAGAGCCTTACACGTGTCCTAGTTGACCTAATTCAAGCCTCCCATCCTTCTACAAAAGGAAGTAGCCGTCAAAGTCAAAGTCATTCCATGTTTTCTCTTGGAAGCCGAATAGTATAGGGAGATTGAAGATCATCAAGAACACCATCATCCGCAAGCTGATTAGGGAGTTTATTTTCTTTATCAACTTGTGGTTATGGACATGCATACTCAGATTGTAATTCGTATTCCTATGCCTATTATGAACTAAGTAGCTTAGGGTGCTGGTTAGGAATAATGTGATTACTGTGCTTCATCTCTAGTAATAAATTGACTATCGCATTTTGGTTAATTGTTGTGCTTATTCTTATTTTATGCCCACCTGGCCAGCCGGTATGGATAGCTCTCTCTAGTTTCAGGGATGATTTAGAGAGTGTGTGGCAATTATCCACACTACGATCATTGTGTATTGGTGAACGCCAGTGACTGAGCTAGGGATAGCCAGTTGCCTAGTGCTTGATCGGTCGCTCTTCATTGGGTTTGAAACATATCCCAAAAGATCCGGAGTTCCGGGAGGAATCCGCTAATAATACTGCGAGAAATGCATGATCAATAATATTGCTAGAGCATAACTTAGAAAAATCACTAAAGCCTAACCAGCGCCTGTCTTTAATCTATCTATCTATTTGTTTACTCGTTGTTCTGTCATTTATTTTGCTCCAGCATAATTCTTATAAAACCCAACATTTTTATTATCTTTGAAACCATTAGGAAGTTACGCAAAATAGATAAAGTGGAAGCTCATTCAGACCTTGGATTGATAATATTACTTGCTGCAGACTGTGTATACTTGCACAGGAATTCTAGAGTATTTTATACTATATTTTTACTCACTCTAGGAACCCAACAATGGTCGGCTTCGGCTTTGGCCTAGGGTCGGCCTCGACCTCGGTCTAAGGATGACCATAGCTTAGGGTCGGCCTCGGCCTCGGCCTAAGGATGACCATAGCTTAGGGTTGGCCTCAGCCTGATAGCTTCTTCCTCTTAGCCCCCGACTTTGTTCTGGTACTTGTTGCCTTAGTCCTGGATGTAGATGGAATGACTTCCAACCTTTCGACTAGCTTCTTTTCCTGGTGCCTTCGATCTTGTTAAGACTTGTATTTTCTTTCGATTTGTCCTCCAAAGATGGTTCTGATCTCTTGTGGGGTTTCCTCTTAATCTATATGGATGAATATCTCTGGTCGGCCTCGGCCTGCTCGGCCTGGTCGCATTCGTCTTGGAGTCCTTTGCGCATAACTCTTCTTTCAATTTCTGCGGTTGGCGGCTAATTTTCGAAGTTTCTGGGCTTGGATTTCGGTTTTCCTTTTCCATCCTCTTACTCATTGAACGACCGATGTGCAGATTAACAGGCTTTCTTCCCCACAGACGGTGCCAACTGTTGATGGTCAATTTTGGTCAGAGGATCTCACCTGACCTTCACGTGCCACCAACGGTAAATTTGTAGATGAGGGGGAAGACATAGCCTGCAAGATGGTAAACCTGCACACCGGTGTGGTGCTTGCCACACCGGCTCCAATGCTTATGTCAGCAAGCAAAACGATGGGAAGCAAGAAAGTAAGAGTAAGAGGAGAAAGTAGAGAATAGAGAGTAGAGTTTAGGGATAGAATTCGGGTTCTCTCTTCAGTGGCGAAGAGAGGTATAAATACATGCTCATCCTCCTAGGGTTTTTAGGTATTCAGAGGCGTTTTGGGACAAACCAGGCGGAATCGGGGCGGCCAGAGGCGATAGGGACCATTTGGAGCCAAACGGGCTCGACCCGCGTAGGCGGGCCGAGGGTCGGCCTGGCCGAGGCCGAGCAGGGGGTCGGGCCAAAAGCTCGACCCCTTCGGTCTTGGCCTGACCCACTGGCCCGTTTTGCCCCTGGGGTCTACCCTCCAGTCCGATTTCTGCCCGATTGTCCTCGTCAGCTCCTTGTACACCAGGGTGGTCCAAAATCACCTATAACATGGTGTTAGCCTTTTTTCGCCTCAAGCCACTTTGGGATAGACCTAAACCATCAAGAAAGCTTCTCTTCAATTTTTCTCTTCTATTCTATTCTAATAGACATGCTCTTCCCTCTCAATTGTTGTTATAGGAGTTTTTTCTTTTCTTTTCTTTCTCGCTACTAATTTAAGTGTGGCAGATATGTCTTAGTGTTAGGTTGAAATATCGTATGATAACTGAAATTGTTCACAATGTTGAATATTTATGTGATTGTTTTGAGAGTTTTCTACGTTGCATTATGAGATCAAGATTGAAGATGTTACTGAACCTTATACATATGTATGACTACATAAATGTTATGTTGACAAAGGTTGTGGCAATTACCCTCCTCTAAAAGAAAAATGAAATGCAAATGAACATAGCTCAGCAATAATTGACATGTACCCTCAACCAGAAGGCTAAAGGTTCAAAACCCTTCAGCCCTAAATGTTGTTGAACTCAAAAAGAAAATGTAATGTACATCTTATTATCGACCAAGGCTCGGCTCTGATGATTGGATGCCAACTAACCATTAACAGGAGTAAAGTCTCGAGGAAGCCCACTGAACACTGAGGAGTTGAGAAAGGAAAGATTATGAGAGGTTGGGTTAACTGTCCACATTAAGCGAAAGATTAAATGTTAAATGAAAACATTTTAAATCAAGCATAAAAACATTGAGATCCCATCCTTGAAAGTATTATGTCTCATGTTAGGTGTGTGCTTGCATATACCGATCCCGATTCCTCCCAACGAACACCACCACGTCGGATCACCCACTATGACTCTTGGGATTCGAGATTGGCTTGTGGCAACCAATTTTGGTCTTGGAAGGGAATTTTCAGCAAGGTAAAGTGCTGGAATTTGAGAGAGGAAGAGAGGAAAAAACCAGAGCTTTTTCTTTCTCAGTGTTTTCGTGAAAATGAATGAATGAGCGTCTGTTGGGAAACTCCCTCTCCCCTCAACGATAAGTGTGGAGGGAGTTATTCCTACTTAATCTCTACCGTTGATCATAATCAACGCGATCCAAGCCGTCTATTAATTAAATAATAATTATCATTTATCATTTAATTAATTAAATAATTATAATTAATTTAATTAAATGAATATTAATTAAATCAATATTAATTAAATCAATTATAACATAAGGTATTTAATTCAATTTGAATCATATTCAATTGAATTAAATTGGCCATTCAATTAATCTCATCAATTGAATCCACATTAATTAGATATCAAATATTTAATTAATTTTATAATTGAATCATATTCAATTTTATCTCTCATTTAACCTATAGTTTTAATGTGCATCAAAATGTACATTAATATAAACTATAGTATTAATTTGATTAAATCACATTTAACCAAATTAAATTAAATTAATTAATTCCCCAATTAATTAATTCATGAATTAATCAAATATCACATATTTAATTAAATTATTATTCTCTCAATAATTAATTTCGAATCATATCCAAAATTAATTATAAAGTTGAATTCTTTCATTAAACTTTATACTATAATGTATCTCCATACATTATATTATTTCCCTTTAATAATCAAGACTATATTATCTCAAAACCCGTTATGAGCTAGCAGGTGGACCTAATGGACCTACAGATTAGAAGCTCCAACGATACGAGATTGATCAGTTAAACTCATTAACCGAGTCAATCAACATTCGTTAACTGTGGGTCACTCCACTAAAGACCCACAGCTGCACTCTTCTCACTGTCGAATATTTCTGTGTCCATGGATATCGACCAATTGCAGTAAGTCAATCCTTCACGTGTGTTCGTAACACCAGCTGGGTCAAATTACCGTTTTACCCCTGGGTTATCTCTGGATCCTTAAGTACCACTGATCCCTCTAATGAACAACCTGTTTAGAGTCCAACCACTAAACAGAAATTCCTCTCAGGCTAGGAGAGGACAGCGCGCTTTTGTTCAAGCCCCGGAATCAGCCCTTAAGGGAACACACATCTACTTGCCCCAATAGGGGAAGGAGTGAATTCCATCTTGTACTGTTATGTTCCCAGCCCTCATTCGGTCTTGCCCCTGAAATGGTAGGAATATTGAGTCGGCGAGCAGACCACTCTCACCCATACAAATCTAAGGACAATCCCTCCTGAAAAGGAGTTCATAACAGACTCAGGATTGAGATCGAGTTACCTAGGTCATCCTATTGAAATAGAAACCTAGACTAGTTAACGACATTACATCTAGTGGTTACTATTTTGCGGTCCGGTCTTATGCAAACTCATTGCATAGGATACCCCTACCCGCATGTCTCCTACATGGATGCTTTGGATCATTGCATCTTTATTGGATACAAGGTGGACCGTATCACATAGTGTCACCAGGATAAGGTACCCAGCCTTATCCCTATACTATAGACCATTTAGGTTGTTACTTGGACACTGATCCCCGTATGTCCCTACATACTAGTGCAAGTTTCATTTAAACAACCTTGGATCTTAGTTTATTGGATTTAGGGTTTATTAATGCAAATTCGATTATTCAATAACCCAATTACTTAATCACTCAAATAACGCTTTATTGAGATCGATTAATTTGTTTCATTTACTATCTACAAGTTTTAGGGCATAAAACCCAACATTAGTAACCAGGGGCATTCATGACACCCATCGTTTGCCTTTGCATGAAAGCGCTGAAAAGAAATGAGCATGCCTCGGCAACCTGAAAGATGAGGCGCTCGTAGTTGAATGCTTTCATCACCAATGTTGGCAAGCCAGAACGAAGGCGCTACATCTAAAAAGATTCTCCTTAAAAAAAAAAAGTTTGGGGGACACCCCAAGAATTATGGGCTCCTCAGTAAGGTAGTGTTTGCTAGATAAGTATGATGACTAAAAGAGCGAGCTTTAGTGCCAGTGTAGGGGGAAGATGAATGGAGGAGTATATAAATGATTCTGGACTAGTAAAGACTATGATAAGGCAAATGATGATTCGTTTTTGCAAAGAAGGATATGATTAGATTTTAAACTTCTTGATGGTTGTTCATGCTTACTTATTTGTTTCAATAGTTTGCATTCATGGCTAGAAGCATTGAGGATAGAGTTGTTAGCATGCAAGTTATGATTTATAAGGCATTACTTTATTTTGCTTGGGACTAGCAAAACTTTAAGTTTGGGGGTGTGATGACATACAAAAATGTCATCATTTTCCTATTAATTTCAGCTAGTTTTGTGCGTGAATTGTGAGCTTTAATGTATCTTTATGTTGATTTTGTAGAAAACCGAGTTCGAGAAGCAAAACAAAGAATTTTAGCAATTTTGGGTAGGAAAAGAAGACTTTGGGCCATAGTAGAAGAAAAGAAAAGAGAACATTTGAAGTGGAAGCCCAAAAGCCCAAAAGAAAGAAGAAAGAAGGCAAAAATCCGTGTTTAAGGCTTCTAAAAGGCCTAGCGTCTCGACGCTAGGACCATAGCGTCTCGACGTTAGGTGATCAGCGAAGAAAATTCTAGAATCACGATAGCGTCGCGATGCTACGACAACTTCTGCACCAAGAAAGTATGACGTCACAGCGTCTCGACGTTGTGACGTAGCATCTCGACGCTACCGACTTGTTCAACAAGAAATGTCCAGCCCCTTTCCCTATAAAAAGCCCCCTCTCCCAAGGTGAAATCATCCCATTTTAGGGAGCTCTCCCCTAGCTCAATAGAGAGAAAAAGTGAGAAGAATTGTGAGGAAAAATGGGGAATTGATCGAGATTCTGAGGCTCGGGATTCGAGATGATCGTGACAGGAGCTTGGGATCAACTTATCGGTTATTTCTTCCTTACTTCTTTGTAATTTCTTATTTTAATTTGAGTTAGGCCTATGGATCAAGATCACTTGGGCAAAAATTATTCTCATTTGTGAGTAGATCTTGAGACCTAGGGTCGTTATTCTAGTTAATTGGATATTGTAGCGCAATTACTTGGATCATGTAATGAATTTCTTCATATTTCATCTATACAATTTTTGCTTAATGCCTTTAATCTCTTGATCACGGATTAATTGTTATGTTGGTCTAAATTGATACTCGACAGAGAGAAATTAGATTAGATCCTAATTGCATGGCTAACGATTGCTTGGAGCACGAGAGTGAAAGAGAATTGTTAGAAATTGATTATGAAGTTGCTTAATGCCATACTATGATTAACTAAGGAGATGGACACATGAATTAGTTATGTTAGTATGAGATGTGGAGGAGCTTGAAAGAGAAATCCGCTTATAATTACTTCTAGATTTATGAAATTGAAGATTATTAGTTACATGTATCCATGTATTTGAGCTACATATCCAAAAAGCTAGATAACACCCCAGGTCAAGTTCCCTTAATAGGATATTTTCTTTGATTTGCATGTTTCTTTTTATTAGTTTCTTTAATTCTCGCTTTATCATTCGAGTTGATCTTCTAAATAAAATTAAAACATGATGGTTCTTGGTAATTAATGGAATTAATTCAATTTCCCTGACGATTCAATACTCGGAATACTTTCCGTTTTATATTACTTGCGGCCCGTGCACTTTGCGGTCAACATCTTGTCCCCAAAATGGTAGGCTTATTGAGTCGACGTACTGGCTACTCTCACCCATACAAATCAAAGGACAATACCTCGTGAATAGGAGTCTATAATCCACTCAGGATTTAGACTAAGTTGCTTAGGTCATCCTAGTGAAATAGAAACCTAACTAGTTAACGGTGTTACAGCTAGCGGTTACTATTTCACGATCCGGTGTTATGCAAACTCATTGCATAGGATAGCCCCACCCACATCTCCCCTACACGAACGCGTTGGATCATTGCGTTTGTATCAAATACAAAGTGAGCCGTATCCATAGTGTCGTCAAGATAAGGTACCCAGCCTTATCCCTATACTATAAACCCTTCAGGTTGTTTCTTGAACAATGATCCCCGTATGTCTCCATATACAGTTCAAGACTCATCCCACAGCCTAGGATGTTTAGTTGATTTGATTAGGGTTATTTAGGCAAGATGTACATAATATAGATGATAACTCTCCAAAAGGGAGTTATTTAGGACTTAGTTCTATAGTATTTTGTATGCAATTTGTGTTAAATAGGGTTGATTTTAGATGAATATTATATGTTTTAACCTATTTGGAAGAATGGATGCTTTGGAAGTTGTTTTGTGCAGAAAATATTGCTGAGCGACTTGGAGGAGCAAAAAATGTGATCTAGTAAAGCAGGAAGCAAAACTGCCACGTAACAGCTCATAATCCATTTTAATAAAGTGAAGTTAGCTGAATTATTTTTGGATCTAAGAAGCTTGGAGAGCCCTCCACGTGTCTAAATGAACCTAATTAGGTTAAACCTCATCTTATAAAAGGAGGGAGCCGCCAAAGATAAATTCATTCATGATTGGGAGACCGAATCAATCGGCTGGAGGCCGAATTGACAGCAGAATGGAGATCTAAGAAGACCAAGTGTGATTCCTCTCAAGAAGACGAAGTTCTTCCATGTTCTTGGTGGTTTGGAGCAGCCGTTTCATCTCCGCAATTACTAAAAGGATTAGTATTTCTTGTGTATTTTGCATTATGGATGTGCTTATCGAGATTGTAACGTATTTTATGTTTTCAATCATGAACTAATTGCTTTGAAGGCATGGGTTAAGAATTATGTGATTGTTATATTTATAAAATTTTGAAATTCTATTTGATTATGATCATCTTTAGTTATCGTTGTTCTTCAATTTCATTATGTGTCCGCCTAGCTAGCCAGTATGTATAGCTTCTCCTAGTTTCAGGGATGATTTAGGAGTTGTGTGGCGATAATTCATGTTAGACCATTATGTGTTGGTGAATGCCAGTAGTTGAACTAGGGATAGTCAATTGCCTAACGCTTGATCGGTAGAGCTTCATTGGAGTTGAAACATATTCCAAAAAATCCAGAGTTCTGGGAGGATCCCGCTGATAATACTGCATGAGATTGACTAATCAAAAGAATTGTTGGATCATTTTTATAAACAATTACAGAAGTCTTAACCTGTGTCTATTTCCATTATGTTTTCTCTTGCCGTTATCATTTACTGCTTTCGTATTTCTTTTGTTTCAGCATTTTAAAAACCCAATCAATTTAACCAACCTTTTGAAATCACTACAAAGGCAAATTAAATCAATAGAGGTAGGCAATTTCAAGACCCTGTGGATACGATAAATACTTATCACTTGCTGCTAGATTGTGTATACTTGCACATATTTTGAAGTGAATTCTATCTATAGTTTTAACCACTTCAGAATTGCAACAAGTTTTTGGCGCCGTTGCTGGGGACTTGAATTTTTTTTTATTTGATTGATTTTTTTTGTGTGTATTTTTGGTGATTTGGTGCGTTAACTTTTTGATTGCTTCTTTTTGTTTTGTAGGTTTGACTTTGGTGTATGAGCGATCCCCTTCGGATTAGATTTTAAAAAAAAATTCAAGTGAATCTCGATGAGAAACTATGCGATGCAGCAAAATCCACCACTGGAGCAAAATGGGCAACAAAATAATCAGGCTGAGAACTCTATTCTTGTAGCAAATGATAGGGGCAGAGCCATTTGAGCATATGCTTACCCGATATTTGACGAGTTAAATCCAGTGATAATGTGTCCAGTTATTGAGGAATCAAACTTTGAAATGAAACCAGTCATGTTTCACATGTTACAGATGATTGGCCAATTCCATGGTTTATCATCTGAGGACCCCCATTTACATCTTAAGTCTTTTCTAGGAGTTAGTGATTCATTTGTTATTTAGGGAGTGTCGAGAGATACCCTTAGGTTAACCCTATTTTCTTATTCCCTTAAAGATGGAGCAAAGACGTAGTTGAGTTCTTTTGCTCAAGGGTCGATAAGTAGTTGGAATGAGTTAGTGGAGAATTTTCTTACTAAGTATTTTCCACCAATTAGAAATGCCAAGTTAAGGAGTGAGATAGTGATATTTAGGCAGAATGAGGAAGAAACTTTTAGTGAGGCTTGGGAAAGGTTAAGGAGCTTTTGCGAAAGTGTCCCTACCACTGTTTACCATATTGTATTCAAATAGAGATATTTTACAATGGGTTAAACATAGCAACCCAGGGTATGGTTGATGCTTCTGTGGGAGGGGCTCTTTTGGCAAAAACCTTTAATGAAGCTTATGAGATTTTAGAGAGAATATCAACCTACAGTTGTCAATAGTCAAATGTTAGAGGCTCTAGTAAGAAAGTTAAGAGTGTGATGGAAGTTGATGATGTGTCTACCATTAGCGCAGATATTGCAACATTAGCTAACGCTCTTAAAAACATAACTGTGGTAAGCAATGTTCAGCAGCCGCCAGTGGTGGAGCTTGCTACAGTTGTAAATCAAATGGCAGTCGAATCTTGTGTTTATTTTGGTAAAGAGCATAATTATGAGTTTTGCCCTAAAAATCCAGCTTCTTTGTTTTTTGTAGGTGACAACTCTCCAAAAGGGAGTTATTTAGGCCTTATTTCTATAGGGATTTGTGTCTTTTGTGCTAAATAGGGTTGCTTTTAGATAGATATTATATGTTTTAACCCATTAGGAAGAATGGATGCTTTGGAAGTTATTTTGTGTAGAATGTATTGCTGAGCGACTGGAGGGAGCAAACTCTGTGCTGGAGTAAAACTGCCACATCACAACTCGTTAGCCAATTGAGTGAACTGAATTCTGTTAAGCTATTCTCGGGATAAAGGAGCAAGGAAAGCCATCCACGTGTCTAGGTCAACCTAATTCAAGCCTCCTATCACTCTATAAAAGGAGATGGTCACCCAAGTCAAAATCATTCCACTTTTGGGAAGAGTTCATTCTCATTTCCATTTTAGGAGCCGAATAGAGGAGAGAGATTGGAGACTAACAAGACCATCAAATGCAAGCTGATCAAGGGAATTAATATTTTCTTTCATTATTTTGTAATTATGGATATGCTCACTCAGATTGTAACGTGTGTCTCCATGCATCTTATGAACTAAGTAGCTTTAGGCGTTAGTTAGGGAACATGTGATTGTCGTGCTTAATTTGTAGTAATAAATATTGATTTGATGCATCTTGATTAATTGTTATGCTCATTTCTATTTTATGCCCGCCTGGCCAGTCGGTATGAATACCTCTCTCTAGTTTCAAGGATGATTTAGGGAGTGTGTGGCATTTAATCACACTAGATCATTGTGTATTGGTGAACGCCAATGACTGAGCTAGGGATAGCCAGTTACCTAGTGCTTGATTAGTAGTACTTCATTGGAGTTGAAACACATTCTAAAAAACCCAGAGTTCCGGGATGAATCTGCTAAGAAGACTGCGAGAGTTTTGCATGATCAATAATATTGCTAGAGCATCTTTTAGAAGAATTACTAAATCCTGACCAACGCATGTTTCTAATCTGTTTGCCTATTTGTTTACTTTCTGTTTTGTCATTTCTTTTGCTTCAGCATTTCTATAAAAACCAATCATTTTAACCACCTTTGAAACCATTAAAAAGCTAAACAAAAGAGATAAAGTGAAAGATAATTCAGACCTTGGATTCGATAAATATTTATTACTTGCTGCGGACTTTGTATACTAGCATAGAGTTCTAGAGTCCATTTATATCTTATTTCTTACTATATTTTTACTCACTATGGAAACCCAACAAGTTTTTGGCGTCGTTGCCGGGGACTTGAATAAGTTTTTATCTGATCTATTTTGTGTATGTGTTTTGGTGGTTTGGTACTAGAACTTTTTGATTGTTTCTTTGGTTTTTGCAGGCGTGATTTTGGTGCATGAGCGATCCTCCTGGGGTAAGGTTTGAGCTTGGTCCAGAAATCGAGAGGACAATCAGGAGAAGAAGGAGAGAGCAATGTAGACAGCAAAATCAAATGGATAACGTGTTGCGTCTTCCGCAAGGTCCTGAAGATCCAGCGAACCTCCAGCAGAATCGTTTGCTACAGCAAAACTAGCCGCTGGAGCAAAATGAACAGCAAAATAATCAGGCTGAGAATCCTATCTTGGTAGGGAACGATAGGGCCAAAAATATTCAAGTGTATGCTTTTCCAATGTTTGATGAGTTAAATCTAGGGATTGCACGTCCTCAAATTGAGGCAACAAATTTTGAAATGAAACCGGTAATATTTCAGATGTTGCAAACCGTGGGTCAGTTCCATGGTTTGTCATCTGAAGATCCTCATTTACGTCTTAAATCTTTTCTAGGAGTTAGTGATTGTTTTGTAATTCAAGGAGTGCCTAGAAATGCCCTTAGATTAACCTTGTTCCCGTATTCTCTTAGAGATGGAGCAAAGGCATGGTTAAATTCTTTTGCTATAGGATCAATTAGAACATGAAATGAATTAGCTGAAATTTTTTTGAGTAAATATTTCCCACCGAATAGGAATGCTAAATTGAGGAGTGAAATAGTAGGGTTTAGGCAACTTGAGGATGGGACTTTTAGTGAGGCTTGGGAGAGGTTTAAGGAGCTTTTGCGAAAGTGTCCCCACAATGGTTTACCTCATTGTATCCAAATGGAAACATTTTACAATGGATTAAATGGAGCAATCCAAGGTATGGTTGATGCTTCGACGGGAGGGGCCCTTTTGGCAAAAACTTTTAATGAAGCCCATGAAATTTTGGAAAGAATATCTACTAATAGTTGTCAGTGGTCAGATGTTAGAGGCACAAATAAAAACATTAAGAGTGTGTTGAAGGTTGATGGTGTGTCCACCATTAGGGCTGATATTGTAATGTTAGCTAACGCTCTTAAAAATGTGACTGTGTTTAGTCATCAACAGTCGCCAACTATGGAGCCTGCTGCAGTGGTAAACCAAATTGCAGAGGAAACATGTGTCTATTGTGGTGAAGACCACAATTACGAGTTTTGCCCCAGCAACCCAGCTTCTGTGTTTTTTATAGGTAATTAGAGGAATAACCCTTATTCTAACTTTTATAATCCAGGTTGGTGCAACCACCCCAACTTCTCGTGGGGAGGACAAGGAAGTAATGTGCAAGCACAACAAAAGGTGAACCAGTCGGGATTTGCTAAAGCGCAGGTATTGCTTCAGCAAAATAAGCAGGCTTTGCCCCAGCAAAATAAGCAGACTTTGCCCCAGCAAAATTCAGAGAGTTCTCTTGAGGCAATGATGAAAGAATATATGGCTCGTACAGATGCCGCAATTCAAAGTAATCAAGCTTCAATGAGAGCCCTGGAATTGCAAATGGGTCAGCTAGCTAATGAGGTGAAGGCAAGGTGTCAAGGGAAACATCCTTTAGATACTGAACACCCTAGAAAGGACTGTAAGGAGTAGGTAAAGGCAGTAACTCTAAGGAGTGGTAAGACACTAGAAGAGAGAAAAGAGCCTAGGAAAACCTAGGATATAGAAAAGAATTGTGATAAAAATGTTGTTGTTGAGAAAGAATTGGAGTCTGGTCAGGGTGCTGGAGGCAGCAATAATGATGTTGGAACATCTAGTTCTGCTCCAGATGTGGAACCACCTTATGTGCCGCCCCCACCTTATGTACCACCTCTACCTTTTCCACAAAGGCAAAGGCCTAAGAATCAAGATGCTCAATTTAAGAAGTTTTTAGAGATTCTTAAGCAATTGCATATAAATATCCATTTAGTAGAAGCTATTGAGCAAATGCCTAATTATGCTAAATTTCTTAAGGATATTTTAACTAAAAAGAAGAGGCTAGGTGAGTTTGAAACTGTATCTCTTACTGAGGAATGTAGTGCTATTCTTAAGAAGGAGCTACCAACCAAGGCTAAGGATCCAGGATCATTCACTATACTTGTGTCAATAGGTGGAAAAGAGTTAGGTAGAGCACTTTGTGATTTAGGTGCAAGCATTAACCTTATGCCTCTTTCGGTCTATCGAAAGCTAGGTATTGGTGAAGCTAGACCTACCACAGTCACACTCCAACTAGTTGATAGGTCTATCACATACCCAGAGGGTAAAATAGAGGATGTCTTAGTGAAGGTAGATAAATTCATATTTCCTGTTCATTTTATTATTTTAGATTATGAGGCTGATAAAGATGTCCCAATTATTCTAGGTCGTCCATTTTTTGCTACTGGTAGGGCATTGATAGGTGTTCAGAAAGGGGAATTAATAATGAGAGTTTATAATGAGGAAGTAAAATTTAATGTGTTTAAGGCCATGAAGTATCCAGACGAGATGGAAGATTGCTCTTTCATTAGGATTTTGGAGAACATAATTGTTGAGACAACAATTCAGTATTCGGCTGACAAACATTTGGAAGATCATGGAGAGGTTAGTGTAGAGGATTTAGAAGTTTGTTCTTTAGAAAGAAAAAATGAAAAAGAAGTGTTTAGGTATGAGGATGTTTCTAAGTCTTTAGATTTAGATCAAAGGAAGGCTCCTCCTATTAAACCATCCCTTATTGAGGCACCCACTTTAGATTAGAAGCCCTTGCCAGATCATCTAAACTATGTGTATCTTGGGGAAGGTGAGACATTGCCCATTATTGTTGCATCAGATTTAATGTCGGAGCATGAATAGGCCTTAATAAAATTGCTGCAGCAATATCGCAAGGCAATAGGTTGGACATTGACCGACATTCAGAGAATTAGCCCATCTTTTTGTATGCACAAAATCACTCTAGAGGAGGGATCCTTTAGGAGTATTGAGCAACAGAGAAGGCTTAACCCTGCAATGAAAGAGGTTGTTAAAAAGGAGGTGATAAAATGGTTCGATGCTGACATTATTTATCTAATTGCGGACAGCAATTGGGTAAGCCCTGTCCAATATGTTCCTAAGAAAGGAGGTGTCACTGTGGTGAGAAATAAAGACAGTGAGTTGATCCCAACCAGGACAGTAACTGGTTGGAGGGTTTGCATGGATTACAAGAGGCCTAATAAAGCTACCCGTAAGGACCATTTCCCTCTACCATTTATTGACCAGATGTTGGATAGATTGGCTGGTCAAGCCTACAACTGTTTCTTAGATGGTTATTCTGGGTATAACCAGATTACCATTGCTCCTGAGGATCAGGAAAAAACCACTTTCACCTGCCCTTATGGGACGTTTGCTTTTAGGCGAATACCTTTTGGCCTTTGCAATGTTTCAGCAACATTTCAGCGGTGTATGTTAGCAATTTTTTCTGATATGATTGAGTCCACTGTTGAGGTATTTATGGACGATTTTCAGTTTTTGGAGGGTCTTTTCAGAGTTGTTTGTATAATTTAGGCAAGGTGTTAAAGATATGTGAGGATACCCATCTAGTTCTTAATTGGGAAAATTGTCACTTCATGGTGAAGGAGGGCATTGTGTTAGGTTATAGGATTTCTAAGAATGGTCTAGAAGTTGATAGAGCAAAAATAGAGGTTATTGAGAGATTAGAACCACCGAGTTCTGTAAAAGGGATTTGGAGCTTTTTAGGTCATGCTGGATTTTATAGAAGGTTCATAAAGGATTTTTCAAAGTTCAGTAAACCTCTTAGTAACTTATTGTGTACTGATCATGTTTTTGACTTTAATGCAGATTGTAGGAAGGCTTTTGAAACTTTAAAAGCTGGTTTAATCTCAGCACCCATTCTTTGTGCATCTAATTGGAATTTACCATTTGAGGTAATGTGTGATGCGAGTGATGTTGCAGTAGGTGCTATGTTGGGGCAAAAGCAGGGCAAATTTATCCATCCTATATATTATGCAAGTAGGGTTTTAAATGAAGCACAAGTCAACTATACAACTACTGAAAAGGAGTTGTTAGCTGTTATGTTTTCTTTTGAGAAATTCTGGCCATATTTGGTTGGATCCAAAGTCCCAGTGGATCATGCAGCAATAAGGTACTTAAGGTCTAAGAAAGATGCAAAGTCTAGATTAATTCGTTTGGGTTTTATTATTGCAAGAATTCGACTTGGAGATAAAGGATAAGAAGGGATCAGAGAATGTTATTGTAGATCATTTGTCTCGTCTTGATCCAGCATCATCTTTGCTGAAGCAATCTGCCATTTCAGATTCTTTTCCAGATGAACAGCTCTTTGCTGTTGAGGTAAAGGTAGTCAAGGATGCCCCTTGGTATGGTGATATTGCCAACTTTTTGGTCAAGGGAGTCACTCCTATTGATATGGATTGGAGGCAGAAGAAAAAGTTTAAGCATGATGCAAAATTTTTCTATTAGGATGAGACATTTATGTATAAGCAATGCTCTAATGGTATTATTCGTAGGTGTGTTTCAGGTGATGAAGCAAAGGAAATACTGGAGCAATGTTACTCTTCGCCGTATGGAGGCCATTTCAGTGGCCAGAGGACAGCTATGAGGATTTTGCATTGTGGATTCTTCTGGCCTACCTTATTTAAGGTTGCCCATTGGTTCTACAAGCAATGTGATGCTTGCCAAAGAAGAGGAAACTTTGGGCCTAGAGATTAAATGCCTCTTACTTACATTTTGGAAGTATAATTATTCGATGTATGGGGTATTGATTTTATGGGGTCATTTCCCCCTTCTAATGGCAATGTTTTTATCTTATTGGCAGTTGATTACGTGTCCAAGTGGGTGGAGGCCATTGTATGCCATCAGAATGATGCCAAGACTGTATCAAGGTTTCTTCAATCGCACATCTTTGTGCGGTTTGGGACACCTAGAGCTCTAGTGAGTGATGAGGGTACACATTTTGTTAATAACATCTTAACTAAGCTTCTAGCTAAGTATGAAATCAAGCATAGGATAGCTACCCTTTATCACCCAGAAGCAAATGGTCAAGCTGAAAAAAGCAGTAGGGAAATTAAATCTATTCTAGAAAAATTAGTCCATCCATCTAGAAAGGATTGGTCTTTTAGGTTGGATGAGGCTCTTTGGGCTTATAGGACAACCTATAAGACTCCTCTAGGTATGTCTCCCCATAGGTTAGTATATGAGAAAGCTAGTCATTTACCGTTAGAGCTTGATCATAAAATGTTTTGGGCTTTGAAAAAGTTAAATTTTGATCTGAGTCGTGCAGGGGCAATAAGAATGCTGCAGCTTAATGAACTAGAGGAATTTCGCCAATTTTCCTATGAAAATTCGAAAATGTATAAAGAAAAGACTAAGATGTGGCATGACAAGAAACTTAAACCTAAAGAGTTTGTCAAGGGTCAAAGATTATTGCTTTATAATTCTAGATTAAAATTATTTCCCGGGAAACTAAAATCTAAATGGTCAGGGCCATTTATTGTGATTGAGGTTTTCCCCCATGGAGCAATTACTTTGCAGGATGAGAAAGATGGGAGAGTGTTCAAAGTGAATGGACAGCGTGTGAAACATTATTGGGGAGAGGAGTTCCAGGCGAAATATCCTTCCCTAAAGCTGGTCGATGATTGAGGGAGCGAGAGTTTTGCGGGAGCATTTCACAGAGCAATATTTTGAGCTCTCAGTGATTGTTTTGATTTTATTTCCTCACTGATATGATTTGGCTTTAATTTGAGTTAGGTTAGAGTTGATTTGTTTAAATTTTGCATGATTTATTTTAAGTTCGTTGTTATTTTTAATTTCGTAGATTTTCTTGTAATTCTGAATATTTTTATTATTTCTGGTATTTTAGTTTTTTTTTTATTCCGATTAGTTTAGATTATATTTAGATTTTATTTTCGGTTATTTTAATTTCTGTTTAGATTAGGTTTAATAAAGATTTATCTGATTTATTCGGCTTCAAATAAAAATAAAAAGATAAGATTTGATTTGAGCGGTTAATTTATATTTGAATTTCCGAATTTGACTTTTCTATTTTGAATTTGAATTTTCCGTATCCAAGATTCTTCAGGTAATCATTTGTTCAGAAGGTTGTTGCGGCAAAGTTATGGCTGAAGCAATTCGTCCGAATAGGAAGGGTTTTTGTCGTGAATTAATTATTTTTACCATTTGATTTTGAATTTTATGTGGGCAGGTAAATTGCATGGATGCTGCCACGTGTCGCGCAGGAGTAATCCAATGGTTTAGCTGTTTGATAGCACATAATTATTTACCATGGGCAATTGAAATTCAAGATTTTACCGTTAATGGATTTGATTTAGAAATTAAATGAGTTTTGAACGGTAATTCCATTAAATGCGGGGCAAAATCTTTCGGTTACGATTTGATTTGCTGCAGCTCTATTTATTCACAAGCCTTCGGTAAGTTCTTCTCACTTCATTTTCTTGTTTGTCCCTTGTCATTTATATTTTTATTCTTTCTCTGTGTGCGATAAACTTCCTTTGAGTCTCCAATGGCGAAAATGAGAGCAAGAAAAGAGAGAGATAATGAGGAAGAGGAGGTACCTGTTACCCCCGAAGCATCGAAAGCTAAGACAAAGAAGAAGAAGACACCAGAAGAAAAAGAAGCTAAGAGGAGAAGAAGACAACAGAGGGCTTAGGATCAAGAAGTTGTACAGAAGGTTGTGGAAGATGTTGCTACCACAATGGTTGAAGAAGACCCGAAGGAACCAAAAGAACAAAACCCAGAGCAGACTAAGCCAAGAGTTGCAGATACAAAGGAAGTTCGAAAAGAAAATACAGAGGAAGTTCATGAACAACAGACTAAGGATGTGCAAGAAGAATAGGCAGAGGTTGCGCCTGAAAAAGGTAATGAGCCAGTATAGGTGGCTCGCATAGAGAAGATCATGCCGGAAGTACCAAATCGTCGTCGCGTGAAGCGAAAAGCGGGCTGCGTCAAGGTAGTCCAAACGGATACTCCCTCGCCTGTAACTACTGATTCTGAAAGAGAAAATGCAGAGAGAAATGAGCAGGAGAAAAAAGAGGCCGAAGTAAAAGAAAGAGATGAGGCAGAGAAAATGGTTGAGGAAGAACAATTGCTCAAGCAAAGGGCTGACAGGGGCAAGAGTGTTACTGCAACATCAGAAGAACTTGACGAGATAGAAGAACCACAGTTTCCGTATGTTCGCTTCGTCAACAATCTTGCCAGAGCAAAACATGCTGAGCTTTTTCAGGCCCAACCTGGTGCTATTAATGCACTGTATAACCTTCAAGATTTCCCACACGCAGGATACAATGAGATGGTTGTGGTGCCATCTAATGAGCAGTTGAGTGATGCTGTGAGGGAAGTTGGTGTTGAAGGGGCGCAATGGAGACTTTCGAAAACTGAGAAAAGGACATTTCAGTCAGCCTATCTTAAGAAGGAAGCAAATACATGGTTGAGATTTATCAAACAGAGGTTGCTTCCAACGACTCATGACTCGACAGTTTCTAGGGAACGTGTTCTGCTGGCGTTTGCGATTTTTAGGTCTCTAAGTATTGATGTAGGGAAGATTATTGCGAGTGAAATATCTGGATGTTGGAAGAAGAAGGTGGGGAAGCTGTTTTTCCCGAATACCATTACAATGCTTTGCAAGCGTGCAGGGGTTCTAGAGAATGAAGGTGATGTTATTTTATTTGACAAAGGGATCATTGATACGCCCAGCTTGGCACGACTTCAGCATATGCAAGAGGCACGCCAGGGTGGGCTTGTTTTTTGCATTCACAAGATTATAGAACAACTTGCACTGTCGGCCAGCAGGCAAGAGTTTGCTGAGAGGCAATCTCAATCCTTCTGGAACTATGTTAAACGTCGTGATGCTAACCTGAAGAAGGCGCTGCAGGAAAGTTTTTTCAAACCATTTCCAGTCCTTCCAGTGTTCCCTGATGATTTGTTGAACACCTGGATTCCGCCCCCACCGATGGAAAGAGAAGAAGAGGATGATGAAAATGAGCAGGGTTAGAAGGACTGATGGATGAAGTGGCCCTAAGCGAGCATGATATTTGTTCTGTTATTTTTGTTTGCTCGCACATTTTCTAACCTCATTTTCTTTAAATGTTTTTTTTTCTGTTTCTATGTTATCGTTTTTTTTAGGCCACCAAAATATCTGCTTTTGTAATTTCTTTCTATGTTTTTAATGAAATTTTTGGAGTTTTTTTTTGATCTATAGCACTGAGCATTACTAACTTAACTAATTTTCTTCTGAATTTTTGAAGCTTGGACTGGTTAAGCTTAATTAGATCAAGGTATTTTTATCTCCATAAATCTTTTGCTTGAGCATTTCTTCTAGCCTGGTCGTTGCTGCGGCAAGAAATTCTGAGGTAGTGTTGATTTATTTGATCCACTTTAAGCTTAGTTCTAGTCCCACGCTTAGTTTGAAAATTCAGATAGAAAAATTTAAGTTTGGGGGTATAGTTCACAAAATTAATGATTCATTGGGGACAATGATTAATTCAAGTTTGGGGGACTTTTTGCTACTCCAATTATTTTGCTCGAGCATTCCTCTCCTTCATTAAATAATTTGCTAGGTTGTTGAGTAACCGGACATTTGTGATACCCACAGTTTGTCTTTGCGTAAAAAGATGACCTAGGAAATATGAAAAATGAAAAAATTATTTGCTGAAAAAATTGTTTGTTAAAAATTTTGCTGAGAAAATTCATGGAGCAAAAGTTTTGAAGGATGAATGATAATCCAGCAGTTTTTTCTGTCTCCCAGAACTTAGGTGAGCTTCATCATAAAATGTCGTCATTCTGAGGGGCACGAGATAGAATAACTAAGGATTATTTAGCTTCACAATGAGTATTTAGCCTAGTTGGTGATGAGTTTGAGGCAAGGGTATACTGCATCATAAAGTGGATCATCCCTTGCTTAAGAGCTTATGACTGTAGGGCTGCTTTAAGTCTAAAAATAAAAAAAAATATAAACCCCTTAAAAATGTGTTTTAAAATGTCTGATAATAGAGCTAGGCTGTGGAAAGTTTTTAGAATTGAGTTAAAAGTGGTGATTATTTGTCCATGCCAGAAGAATTATTTTGCTGCAACAAAGCTTGGTTTTCCAGAATGCTCAGGTAGAGGTTGAAGGTAGTGTTGGATTATCTGCTTTGATTAAGCTATTCTTTGTCTAACGTTTTGAATTCTTAAGGGAAGATAGGTTAGTATTGCTCGGGACGTGCAATAGTTCAAGTTTGGGGGTATGATAACTCTCCAAAAGGGAGTTATTTAGGCCTTATTTCTATAGGGATTTGTGTGTCTTTTGTGCTAAATAGGGTTGCTTTTAGATAAATATTATATGTTTTAACCCATTTGGAAGAATGGATGCTTTGGAAGTTATTTTGTGCAGAAGTATTGTTGAGCAACTGGAGGGAGCAATCTCTGTGCTGGAGCAAAGCGAGGAGCAAAACTGTCACGTCACAGCTCGTTAGCCAATTGAGTGAACTGAATTCTGTTAAGCAATTCCCGGGATAAAGGAGCAAGGAGAGCTATCCACGTGTCTAGGTCAACCTAATTCAAGCCTCCTATCACTCTATAAAAGAAGATGGCCGCCCAAGTCAAAATCATTCCACTTTTGGGAAGAGTTCATTCTCATTTCCATTTTAGGAGCTGAATAGAGGAGAGAGATTGGAGACCTACAAGAAGACCATCAATTGCAAGCTGATCAAAGGAATTAATATTTTCTTGCATTATTTTTTAATTATGGATATGCTCACTCAGATTGTAATGTGTGTCTCTATGCATCTTATGAACTAAGTAGCTTTAGGCGTTGGTTAAGGAACATGTGATTGTCGTGCTTAATTTCTAGTAATAAATATTTATTTGATGCATCTTGATTAATTGTTGTGCTCATTTCTATTTTGTGCCCGCCTGGTCAGCCGATATGAATACCTCTATCTAGTTTCAAGGATGATTTAGGGAGTGTGTGACATTTAATCACACTAGATCATTGTGTATTGGTGAATGCTAGTGACTGAGTTAGAGATATCTAGTTGCCTAGTGCTTGATCGGTAGTACTTCATTGGAGTTGAAACACATTCTAAAAAATCAGAGTTTCGGGAGGAATCTGCTAATAAGACTGTGAGAGTTTTGCATGATCAATAATATTGCTAGAGCATCTTTTAGAAGAATTACTAAATCCTGACCAACCCCTGTTTCTAATCTGTCTGCCTATTTGTTTACTTTTTGTTCTGTCATTTCTTTTGCTTCAGCATTTCTATAAAAAACCAATCATTTTAACAACCTCTGATTGCTTCAACATTTCTATAAAAAACCAATCATTTTAACAACCTCTGATTGCTTCAACATTTCTATAAAAAGCCAATCATTTTAACAACCTTTGAAACCATTAAAATGATAAACAAAATAGATAAAGTGAAAGCTAATTCAGACCTTGGATTTGATAAATACTTATTACTTGCTGTGGACTGTGTACACTTGCACAGAGTTTTAGAGTCCAATTATATCTTATTTCTTACTATATTTTTACTCTCTGGAAACCCAACAGTAGGTAATCAAATGAATAACCCATATTCTAATTTTTATAATCCAGGTTGGCGCAACCATCCCAACTTTGCGTGGGGAGGGCAAGGAAGCAACTCGCAAGCCCCCCAAGCACAGCAAAAGGTGGTGAATCAGTCTGGATTTGCTAAATCATAGGTATTGCCCCCAACAAAATAAGCAGGCTACCCATCAAAATTCGAGTAATTCTTTTGAGTCAATGATGAAGGATTATATGGCACGAAATGATGTCGCAATCCAAAGTCAGCAAGCTTCATTGAGAGCCCTAGAGTTGCAAGTGGGTCAGCTAGCTAATGAGCTGAAGGCACGACCTTAAGGGAACATTACTTCATATATTGAACACCCTATGAGGAAAGGTAAAAAGCAGGTGTAGGCACTTTAAGGAGTGGTAAGCCACTAGAAGAGAGGAAATAACTTAGTAAACCCTAGGAAATAGAAATGAGTAGTGATAGTAATGTTGTCGAAAAAGAGTTGGAGTCTGGTAAAAATTATGGAGGCAGCAGCAAAGATGCTGGAGCAACTAGTTTTGTTCCAGATGTAGAACCCCCACCTTATGTACCGCTCCCACCCTATAACCCACCCTTACCTTTTCCACAAAGGCAGAAACCTAAGAACCATGATGTTCAATTTAAGAATTTTTTAGAGATTCTTAAGCAATTACATATAAATATCCCTTTAGTGGAAGCTTTAGAACAAATGCCACATTATGCAAAATTTCTTAAGGACATATTGACTAAAAAGAAGAGATTAGGAGAGTTTGAGACTGTGGCTCTTACTGAGGAATGTAGTGCTATTCTTAAGAATGGACTACCTTCCAAGGCTAAGGATCCAGGATCATCCACTATTCCTGTCTCTATAGGTGGAAAGGAGTTGGGGAGAGCACTTTGTGATTTAGGCACGAGCATAAACCTTATGTCTCTTTCTGTTTATCGAAAGTTAGGTATAGGTGAAATTAGGCCTACAACAGTCACACTCCAATTGGTAGATAGATTTATCACATATCCTGAAGGTAAAATTGAGGATATTCTAGTCCAGGTAGATAAATTTATTTTTCCTGTCGATTTCATTATTCTAGATTATGAGGCAGATAAGAATGTCCCAATTATTCCTGGTCGTCCATTTTTGGCAACTGGTAGATCATTGATGGATGTCCAACAGGGGGAGCTTATAATGAGGGTGCATGACCAAAAGGTGAAGTTTAATATGTTTGATGCAACGAAGTATCCTAATGATATTGAGGATTGCTCGTGCATTTAGGTGTTGGATGAGTTTGTTGAGGACCACTTTGAGAAGGAATTGATGGAGTACCATACCAAAAAATTTGGAGAAATCCAAATTGAGGATTTGGAAATAGGTGGATTGGAGTATGAGCATAAAGATGCAGGTGAGATTCTAGTTTTAAGAGGAATTTTGAATCCTTAGAGCTAACTGATAAGAAATCCAAGCCTATGGAACCTTATAATTCATTGACATTGCTCCAACAATCTGAGATTATGAAGTCCTTCCTTGATGAGCAATATTTTGCTGTGGATTCCTTCCTTGATGAGCGGTTATTTACTGTAGCTCATATTCAGGCAGTGAAAACACCTTGGTATGATGACTTTTCCAATTACCTTGATTTTGGAAATTTGCCTCCTGGTTTATCGAAAGAACAGATGAAATAATTTTTCCATGAGGTGAAGTTTTATTTATCAAATGATGCATTTATGGTTAGACAATGTGTTAATGATGTGAGATAAGATTATAATTTTATTCAGTCAAGATTTTTTGTGAGATAAGATTATAATTTTACCGTTGAAATTTTATTGTTGTTAACAGGATAATTAAGTGGGCATGCAGTTAATTACCAAAGATGTCATGTGTTGAGCATAGGGCAGCTGGCGTTATGGTTGTTACACACAGATGGAACACAATAAATGGAAGATCCTACCGTTTGATAGATAATAAAAAATTTCCATGAAACCATGAAGTTAAAACAGTAACTTAAGTTAATTAGGAGATAATTAAGGGCTAATTATTTGTTGAAGATCTTTGAGTTAGTGCCCTATTTATACGAGCTCCCATCAAGTACATTTTTCACTCTTATCTTTTATTATTACTGGTGTGATTTTTTTTCCTCTATATGTATTATTATTGTGAGGGAAAAAAACATGAGCAAGGAAAGAAAGAGAGACTGAGGACGAAGTGCCCATGACACCTAAGACACCTAATATAGGAGAACTTGCAGAGGAAGAAGTCCAGACTGAGAAAGAGAATCCCCTGAGGAAGTAGTCCCGCAAGTTAAAGTACCATATGATCAAAATCTTAAAGGGGAAGAAGAAGTGTCGTAGATGAGGATACGATGGAAGAGAGGTTTGAAGAGGCTTCGTAGAGACCAAAGAAACGAAGAAGAGGTCTAAGAGAGAAAAAAAAGTAAGAACTCCTACCCCAACCTCTTTTTCTGACCATCTATTTTTTTGTTTTTAAAAGGAAAAGCCAGAAGAGGAAAAAAAGGTAAGGGAAATGAAGTTGAGACTGTGACGAAATTGAGTGAAGAAATTGAGCTTGATGAAAGATTTCGGTACGGGAGGTTCATTAATGAAGGGACAAGACAAAAATATCAAGAAGTTCTGAAGCAAGATGTTCTAATGGAGCGCGACTTCGATGGTGGCAAAAAGCTCAGATATTTTCTTTGAGCAAGCATCACTAATCACAGTTGGGAACAGTTGTGCGCAAAGCAGGATCCCACTGTTGATCAACTAGAACGGGCGTTCGACGCCAACATCGATGAAAATGAAGGATTCTTGGTTATTGTTTGTAGAGTTGTTGTCGACTGGAGCCTTGGAGTGATTATGTAACGACCCGACTAAAAAGGGATTAAAATCATACTAAGGGTCGCTACTACATGTACGTGAACGTAAAACTTTGAAAACTTTAAAGCGGAAGAGATCATAAGTACACATCTTTTGTTTAATAAACTGGGCCCAAAACCATAAGTCAATTTACAATATCATAATAGTCAAAACATGATAGACAACTTTCATAAAATTGAACAATTAAAACATTTTAAAACATGGGACTAAGAAACTCAATCCTAGACTTCTAGGGACATGATTTGCAGCTGCATCCCATAGCCTAGCCAAGTCATTGCCATCGCCACACGTATGATGTCACCCAGTACCACCTGAAAAGAAAAGTCATGTAGCATGGGTAAGTATATAAGAATATACATAGTAAGTAGCCCACTTAAGGGTTAAAACTGCTAACATGAGATCTAATAACATGAAATCTAATAGCATGAAACTTGAGTTTGGGTTTTATCATCATAGGGACCTAACTGGAACAGTCATTCGGGTTTCTAACCCTAGGGCCATATCCGGGTTCATGAAATGTTCTGTCTAGGGTGATTACCTATCCCCAACCTGTGCCAACTAGAGTGTTGTGTAGGTCAGTCGGGTAAGGCAAGTATACTAGAGACTAGTTGGCAACCTCAAGCAGAACTACACCTATCCCAACACAACACCCATGAATCATGAAAATACAGTGGAGCAGTCTGGTGCATGAAAACATGCCTGAGCATAAGCTCAACATCGAAAACTCGATGGAGCGGCTGGTGCACGAAGACGTGCCTGAATATGAGCTCAACATCGAAAACTCGATGGAGCGACTGTTGCACGAAAACGTGCCTGAACATGGGCTCAACACCGTCCTGAACTGAAAGAGCGCATGATAACGTGCCGGTAACTGGGCTCTAACAGTCAACTGATAGAACACACAATAACGTGCCTGAAAACTGGGTTCTATCAGCCCTGAGATGGCGAAGGAAAACACTCTAGTTAACATAAGACTTAAGGATCTTTTAAGTCAGTTTGAGGCCCTAATCGAGACTAAGGTCCCTACACTAGGTTCAGTCCTTATCAGTCACGTGGTACTCTAGTACACTGATACCCAAAGGTATTTAAACTTAGTTTTATGACCATCGCGATTCTACCGAAAATTTGACAGCATAACAGGGCACATATAAGAAACCCAAAATTTTCCTATCACCTGAAAAGTAGGTAAAACACTTCTAAATGCAACACCGCCCAACCACAAACTTCATAGTACTCCAAAACCATAACCAAAATGAGACAGACCTCGCATCCACAACTAACCAGATATTCAGAGCAACCAAACCATACAATCAAGCATGCTTTCAATTAATCTAAAAGATGCTAATTCATCAAAAAAAGCAATCTCAGACATGCTATAATTAATTAATCAACCCCCCATGCCAACAACATGCTTTGCAATAAACTATCATACCCATTGGAATCCAAAGGCAATCAAGGCTCACAACTAAACTCATGCTAGCATGCCAATTTCTCAAAGAAACTAGCTCAAGGTACAGGCTAGGTGTTTATCAAATCCAACAACATACAATGCGGACTAAGCTTGAAAGTAAGGTCCAATAGCTACTGACTTTAGTTGATTAGCTGCTCTACCCAACGACAACTCCTTTAGCCTCCAAGCCTTTAACCAACTAAACAGAAACTAAGCTAGTTGTCCAAGCCCTCAAATTATGCTCCAAAACGACAAATACAATCTCGAATGCCACGAAACCTTGGAAACAATAGCCACAATTAATGGGTAAGCCTCTAGCACCATAAAACCAACAAAAATACAAGCTTAGAACATTTACCCACTGTCGATAATGCCCAACTACACAAAAACTTGAAGACCCGCTACTTGAAACGCCGGTTATGAAGAAGAACGCTTGCTGAACAGACAGAACTATGAGTGGGTAATCAATTAAACACGACAAACAATCAAAAGATGATTCTTTCTCACATACCCACACTAAACCCTTGCTGGAAACGATAAAAACCAACCCGAAACACTGTATCCACGCGACCCCACTGCACTGCCACTGGAAAAATGCAAAAACAACCTCTTTGACCAGAACTGCTTTCGCTGGAACCATGCACGCCGAGCTGTCGAGACCTCTGAGACTTGCCGAAGATGCTGACTGGAACAGGGGACGCTTGTTGATCGACCGAATGACACTGCACGGGAGGCTCACAAAGGAGAAGAAACCCAAAACTGATGGCTTGCGATTGGAGCAAAATAAAAAAGGAGAATCGAAAAAAATGGAGGCTGCCGACTGAACTGAAAACACACGCGAGAGAGAGTTCAAATGAGGTTGCTTGCAGCTTCAAAAGGGCAGGGGAAAAAACTTAGGGCTCACTCAAAATTCGAGTAATTTACGGAAATACCCTCTCCTCACATACCTTTAATGTAGTCGTTACAGATTAATTCCTTATTTAATTTGTAAGACTTCCCCAACGTCATTTTCAACGAAATATTAGCTGCTTCCTCAAACGAGCAAATGAATGCCCAGTGGAGGTTGTCTAGGACGATGGCAAGAACATTCCAGTCAGCATACTTGAAGAGTAAGGCTAACACTTGGCTCGGCTTTGTCAAGAAGAGATTATTGCCTACAACATACGCCTCCATTTCCCCTGTGATTGAGTGCACTTGAAGGTTCAGAGTCCTAGAGAATTCCAGTGAAATAAAGTTGTTTGACAAGGGGATTATTGACACTGCTAAACTTCAGAGAGGTGAGATGTGCTAAGGTAGTTTGTTGTGTGGTGTCCATAAAGTGTTGGAGCAACTTGAGAGGATGTTTAGTAGGCCATTATTCACTGAGAGACAACTTCAAACCTACTAGAGCTATGATCTTAGAAGGGACAACACACTAAAGAGGGCTATGCAAGCGAATTTTTCTAAGCCATATCAAGCCTCCCAATTTTCCCTGATGATCTTATGAACCTATGCATTCCATCCTTGCTCATCATTTGAGAGGAAGAAGAAAACCCAGAGCCTAAACATAAAGAA
Source organism: Luffa acutangula (assembly GCA_036850905.1). NCBI lineage: Eukaryota > Viridiplantae > Streptophyta > Magnoliopsida > Cucurbitales > Cucurbitaceae > Luffa > Luffa acutangula. The sequence goes on from CM072090.1 coordinate 34,072,404, forward strand.
GAATTAAAGGGAAGTTTTAGTTTCTTCAAGCAAATATTTTGATGAATGATTTTATGTGCTCGTCTTGCTTGCCTACAGCCAGAGGCCCTAGCCATTGCCTACAACCAGATAGATCAACTCAGGGACAACCTGAGAACGTATTAGGCATATGCAAAGGAGAGGGATGAAGCCGTTAGAGAGTTCTACCTCTCTATCGCCCCTAGTATTGCTCCAGTCCTTCCCAATTTCCCTTAGTCGCTGCTTGTTGGGTTCCTAGAGTGAGTGAAAATATGGTATAAAAGACTCTAGAACTCTGTGCAAGTATACACAGTCCGCATCAAGTAATAAGTATTATCAATCCAAGGCCTAAACTAGCTTCCACTCTATCTATTTTGTATAAATCTTTTAATGGTTTCAAGGTAGTAAAAATGATTGGGTTTTATAAGAATAATGCTGAAGCAAAGTAAATGACGGAACATAAAATAATCAAATAGGCAGACAGATTAGAAACAGGCGCTGGCAGGTTTTAGTAATTTTTTAAAAGATGCTCTAGCAATATTATTGATCATGCAAACTCTCGCAGTATTATTAGTGGATTCCTCCCGAAACTCCGGATTTTTTGGAATGTGTTTCAACCCCAATGAAGTACGACCGATCAAGCACTAGGCAACTGGCTATCCCTAGCTCACTCACCGGCGTTCACCAATACACTATGATCGTAGTGTGATTAACCGCCACAAACTCTCTAAATCATCCTTGAAACTAGAGAGAGGTATTCATACCGGCTAGCCAGGCGGGCATAAAATAGAAATGAACTCAACAATTAATCAAGATGCATTAATCAATATTTATTACTAGAGTTTAAGCACAACAACTACATGTTCCCTAACCAACGCCTAAAGCTACTTAATTCATAATAAGCATGGAAACACAAATTAAAATCTGAGTAGGCATGTCCATAATCACAAGATAATAAAAGAAGATACTAATCTCCTCGATCAGCTTGCGGTGATGGTCTTCTAGGTGGTCTCCAATCTTTCCTCTATTCGGCTCCCAACGGTGGAAGGAACTTTCCAAGAATGGAAGGTCTTCTCCCAAAAGTGGAATGAATTTGGCTTAGGCGGCTACTCCCTTTTATAGAAGGATAGGAGGCTTGACTTAGGTCAACCTGGACACGTGTAGGGCTCTCCTTGCTCCTTTATCATGAGAATAACTCAACAGAATTTGGTTTGTCAACTTGGCTAACGAGTTGTGACGTGGCAGTTTTTGCTCCCAGTTTTGCTGCAGCAAAGAATTTGCTCCCTCCAGTCGCCCATCAGCATAATCTGCACAAAATAATTTCCAAGGCTTCCATTCTTCCAAATGGGTTAAAACATATAATATCTATCTAAAACCAAACCTATTAAGCACAAAAGACACACAAATCCCTATATAAATGAGGCCTAAATAACTACCTTTTGGGCAGTTATCATTGCTGCCTCAAGAAGAAAAGGATTCTGATGAAGAGGAAGATGAAAATGATGATGAAGATGATGAAGAGAAAGAGAGTTCCTCGGACGAGGACTAGGGGAGTTTTCTGATCCCCTTTGACTGAAATGTTTGTGTATATAATACTGTTTCTGTTTTTTTTTTCTTGCTGTTTTTTAGTTTTAGCATGTTTTAAATTCTGTTTTTAGTTGTTTAGTTGTTTTTTAGTTGTTAATAGTTTGATCATAGGGTAGTTTTAGATAGTTTATGGATAGTTAGAGTACATAAAACTTGGGTTTTAATCTTGTCCTGGAAAAAATTCTGCTTGCTGTTTTTTGAGCTTTACCTATGAACTTTTTGGAAGAAAAAATCAACTTTATAGAATATTTGCTTTTAAAATGTTTTGGAAGAAAAAGCATGTTTTCAAAGGAGTTTTCTTTTAAGCCCTTGATGATGATAAATAGAGCTTTGTTCTATCTCAAAAGTGTCACCGTCACAACTGAATTGCTTTCTAGTCATAGGCTTTTCATTAATCTTTTTCTTTACAAAATTTTCTTAGAGTCTAAACTTCCTCCTGTTTAACCTTTCTAACACTCTAGGAGAGTTTAGCTTTGATGTTTTTAGAACAAGAAGCCTCATGTTAAGCCCATGCCTCGAAAGCAAGCCAATTAGGACATTGTCTACCTTTATGTTTGGGGGGGTGCTTTATGCTTACTATGTAAATATATTTTGTAAATTTGTATTGTTGGAAAAGAAGACGTGCTCAGTATATATTAAAAATAAAGAAAAAAAATGAACAAAAGAGAGAAAAACCAAGAGTTACTCCTCCTTCCTAGGGTTTACTGAGTAACCAGGGGCATTCATGACACCCATGGTTTGCCACTGCATGAAAGTTTTACCTAGGGAAGTGAGTATCATTCCGAGCTTGTGAACTTCGCTCGTAGCTAGATATCTTCACAACAAAGTGTCAATAAGCTAGAACGAAGGTAAAGATGACAACAAGGATGCTCTTGGGAGAAAAAGAAGTTGAATAAAAGGAGCACCAGCAGTCAAATAAGTTTGGGGGAGATGGAAAAGGTCTAGTAATTCATATATGCTTTTGTTTTACTAAAGATCGTTTTCTTAAACTAAAAGGACTATACTAGGCTCTATGAGTAGAAGTTAGGTAGTTTAAGCACATTGGTTAGGATGGATTAGAGAGAGTTTTGCTTTGAAAAAGAACAATAGAAATCTTCATGCCTAGGAAACTCAGACATCATGACTGGCACTAGAGTAGAACTCTCTCCTGAAAGGCAAACTTTTTAGAAAATGATCTTGAAAAACATGTTTACTTGATTCCATGTCACTTGATTTGAAATGAAAAGTTGATACTAGTAACATGATTCATTACTATGCATGAACTCTAACGTTTTGGTTTGCAATTAATATTGAGCTCTAACATTTTGATTGGCAATTAAGAAATTGATCTCTAACATTTTGATTGGCAATTGCTTGAGGACAAGCAATGAGTTAAGTTTGGGGGTATGATAAAGGTCTTAAATATACCTATTTTACCCTTATATTTAGCTCATTTCTTGGTTAAATGTTGTATGTTGTGATCAATTTGTTGTTCCCAAGCTCAAAATATGCTTCATTTGATAAGTTAGGGTGTTGAGAATCACTTTTGTCAAATTTAACTCATTTGTGCTTAAAAAGACTTGATTTTAAGAGAATTTGACTTAGTTTGTTGTTGTGCAGAAAAACAGAAGAAAAATTGGAATTCCCCAGAAATGCAACCGCATTTATGTGAAGGCAAAAATGAAATGCGACCGCATTTCTGGAAAAATCTAAAGTCATTCCAAGTCATCCGCGGGTCGTTGTTGACGAGTCTTCTTTGCACCTAACTGGTTGTTTTGACCTAGAAACTGACTGGGCAACCTTCCAGCGCCTATTTCGCAACTTCTCAACCACTTTCTACACTATATAAGCTCGAGATTCGAAGTCAAATTGAAGCAGAACTCACTTGGAAGAAAAAGGTGGTGACAGAACCCTGGCTCGACGCCAATGAGTAGGGATGCCCGAGGTCCTTCTTAGATGAACAAATTCTAACCTTAGTTAGACATCAAACCGTGTGGTTTGTAGAGAGTTTCACCCATTCCCACTTGTAAAAGCGAGAGAGTGGAGTGCCTTAGCGAACTCTAGAAGGATTGAGTAAATAGAAAAACCCATAATATTTAGCTATCTCCTTTATTTCCAGCTCTTGAATCTTTTCATTATTCTGTATTATTTACATTCTTATTTCAATAAAAATGTGTTCATTTGCTTTTTATCCCATCATGAGTAGCTAAATCTCATTGAGAGGTTCAATATGGTAAATTACCTTAGGGTTTAATGGCTTGAAAGTGCTTTGTTTGCTTAAGTTGTGTCCAATGCATGTCATTCTTTATTGATTATCACTCTAACCTTGTTGAGTTTAATTTGATCACTTACACTTTGCATGCTATGTGAGTTTGATCTCGAAAGAGACAAACGATATTGATTCTCATAAAGGTGATATAGGAGAAAAAACTCGAAAGAGATTGTTCGACGGTATAGGGCAAGCTGCCTAAGGCACCCTATATCGACTATAGGATTATAGGTTGCATTCGTGAATTATCTATGTCGGAGTCGAGTCACAGAAATGTGCATAACGGTACTCGCTTAGTCTTCTAACGGTTCTTGGGAGCAAGGGCCAAATAGGAGTTAAATTTGACCCAATGCATTGAATACGCTTAAGTTAGATATTGCATGATTATGGTTATTGCCTTAGGGATGAATCCATGTTGAATACCTCGTTGTTTATTATTGTCATTCTTTATTATTTATTGCGTGTTTTAGTTTTCTTTTCAAAAACCCAATCAATCAACTTATTTTCTTTGGTTACCTTTTCAAAAGTAATCATTTGAGCAGTTTCTTCATCAAATCTGAATTTCCAATTTAGTCCTTGTGGGATCGATACCCTTGGAGTACTTCTAACGTTTTTTATTACTACGTGCGACAGTGAATACTTGCACTTAAGTGTTAGCTGAATTCTTCTTTATTATCACTATCCATCTTATCTCACACTCCATCAATTCAGCTGACGACGCACCACTCTCCAATTACTAAACGAATTAGTATTTCTTGTGTATTTCGCATTATGGATGTGCTTATCGAGATTGTAACGTATTTTATGTTTTCAATCATGAACTAATTACTTTGTAGGCATGGGTTAAGAATTATGTGATTGTTATATTTATAAAATCTGGAAATTCTATTTGATTATGATCATCTTGAGTTATCGTTGTTCTTCAATTTCATTATGTGCCCACCTAGCTAGCCGGTATGTATAGTTTCTCCTAGTTTCAGGGATGATTTAGGAGTTGTGTGGCGATAATTCACGTTAGACCATTATGTGTTGGTGAACGACAGTAGTTGAACTAGGGATAATCAATTGCCTAACGCTTGATCGGTAGAGCTTCATTGTAGTTGAAACATATTCCGAAAAATCCGGAGTTCCGGGAGGATCCCGCTGATAATACTGCATGAGATTGACTAATCAAAAGAATTGTTGGATCATTTTTATAAACAATTACAGAAATCTTAACCTATGTCTGTTTCGATTCTGTTTTCTCTAGTCGTAATCATTTACTACTTTCGTATTTCTTTTGTTTCAGCATTTTAAAAACCCAATCAATTTAACCAACCTTTTGAAATCACTAAAAAGGCAAATTAAATCAATAGAGGTAGGCAATTTCAAGACCCTGTGGATACAATAAATACTTATCACTTGCTGCCAAATTGTGTATACTTGCACATATTTTGAAGTGAATTCTATCTATATTTTTAACCACTTCAGAATTGCAACAATAGACAATAACTCTTTATTGAAAAAACATCAAACAATACTTTATTTATGTTCAATCAATCGTTACATTTACTATCTACGAGTTTTAGGGCATAAAACCTAACAAAATCCCATTTGAACTAAAACTCTAGTCAATGGGAAGTAAATGCAATAATCTAAAGTTGGGAATGTAATGTACATTGTATATTACATGAAAAGTAAATATAAAAGTAATACAATAAACTAGGGCATCCTTATACCCATTACACATCTCCCACTTGCCCTAGATTGTACAACATACATATCTCGTAGACCTAGACCTTTTAGATGACCCTCAAACACTTTAGCCGAGAGAGCCTTCATAAATGGATCAGTTATATTGTGCTCCGAAGCAATCTTGGTGACGAACACATCTCCTCGTTGCACAATCTCCCTTATTAGGTGATACTTCCTCTCTATGTGTTTTCCTCGTTTATGGCTGCGAGGTTTTCTAGAATTGGCTACAGCCCCACTGTTGTCACAGTATAATGTTATGGGCAAGTCTATATTTGGAACAACTTCCAAATCTGTCAGGAACTTCCTGAGCTAAACTGCTTTCTTAGTTGCTTCACAAGCAACAACATACTCAGCCTCCATGGTTGAGTCTGCTATGCATCCTTGCTTGATGTTTCACCAAACTACAGCTCCCCCGTTAAGGGTGAACACTGACCTTGAGTGGATTTCCTAGAATCCTTGTAACATTGAAAGTCAGAGTCGGTGTATCTTGTAAGAATCAAATCCTTAGCCCTATACACCAACATGTAGTTCCTCGTTCTCCAAAGATACTTGAGGATATTCTTAACCGCTGCCCAGTGGTCTAACTATGGATTGGACTGATACCTACTGACTATTCCCACTGCATAACTAATGTGCAATTTGCTTACAGGAAGTGTACGGGTCAAGTAATAATATAGTGTTTTCGTGTAAAACGCGTGTCGTCCTCTGGATTGGTTTTCTAGCAAATTAAGTACCGTGAATACTTTTGTTTAATTTTATTTAGGGAGCAAAACTCAATGATAAAGATAAAAGTAAAGACTAAAAACATAAAAATAAAAGTGGAGACTCAAATGGAAAGACACTTAGGGAATTGATTTCATTGATTAAGATTGAGGATTGATTAATAGGGATGAATTGACCGTGCAATTATTCTACAAGCTAAGGAAACTTTTATCACGATTACCTCGCCCGAGTATAATTGATTCTCATGCATATAAACTAACTTGATATCCTTATCTAAGTTCATTGACGTGCAAGGCATTATTCGGTTTAGTCCTTGTTATACTTCTAAAGTAATTCCAAATCCCGTCACAAACTTAGAATTTCTACTCTAGTCATGCAACTAAACAAGGTAAGTCTTAGGCCAAATCCTCCCTCCCGAGTTAGATTCAACACTTAAACCATTCAATTAGTGATCAAGTAAGTGAAAGCATTAAACAAAATTGCATGAGTAAAATAAAAACACATTCATACCTAAAAATCAATCCAACAACTAAAAAAATTACATCAATCCCTAAGACAAACAACTAGCAATTCATAGTCTTTAAACCACAAACACTAATTGCAAGAAAAACAATAAAAAATACAAGAGTTAAGGGAAAGAGAAAGGAAAACTCGAATCCACCGACACCGCACGTCCCGTCACGATCTCCACGTCTTCTCGCTTGATTCCCGCTCCTTTGCCTTGCCTTTAGCTCCCACAAAAGGTCTCTAGTCGAAATTAGGGCTAAAATCTCACCAATTGGACTCCCCTAATCCGTAGCTGAAAAGAGGAATTTATAGAAAATCTGTCGATAGCGTCGCGACGCTATGAATTTTTTTTTTTTTTTTTTTTAAGATTGAACTCCATTTGTCTACAATTGCTGAATTAAGCTTCAAACACATACTTCCTACAAATAAAACATAAAAATGCATAAATTCGGGCAAATAATTGTAAAAGACTAACTTAATTAATCAGAGAAAAATAGTTAGCTATGCTCGTTATCAATAACATATGTCAGGGCTAGTGTAGAGCATATCATACATTAAGTTGCCCACAGTTGAGGCGTATGGAATGTGTCTCATATCTTCAACTTCTTGAGGTGTCTTAGGACATTGTTCCTTTGACAAATGAACCCCATGTCTGAAAGGTAATAAACTTTTCTTGGAGTTCTGTATCGAATATTGAAACAACATATTGTCGATATATGTTGCTTGAGACAATGCTTACGTTTTGTTCTTACGATCCTGAATGATCTAGATCCCAAGAACATTCTGCGTCTCTCCCAAATCTTTCATTTGGAATTGGGCCACTAGCCAGTTCTTAACGTCAGTAAGGTATCCTACATCATTTCCAATGAGTAGGATATCGTCCACATAAAGTACTAGAAAAACTACTTTATTCTTGTTGATTTTCTTGTATACACAAGGTTCATCAACATTCTGGTCAAAACCAAATGATTTGATTGCAATATCAAATCTAATGTCCCAAGATCTAGACGTTTGTTTCAACTCATAAATGGATCGATTCAGTTTGGAAACGTTTTGCTCCTGACCTTGGGCTATGAACCCTTCGGGCTGAAACATGAAGATATTCTCCTCAAGATTACCATTAAAAAAGGCAGTCTTGACGTCCATTTGCCATATTTCATAGTCATAATATGTGGCTATGGACAAGAGAATTCTTATAGACTTTAACATAGGAATACCAGAAAAAGTTTCCTCATAGTCAACCCCTTCTCTCTGGGTGTAACCCTTTGCTACTAGTCTAGCTTTGAAGGCATGTACCTTCCCAGCTGCATCTCTCTTTCTCTTATAGATCCATTTGCACCCTATGGGTTTTACCCCTTCAAGTAGATCTACAAGTTCCCATACGAAATTGGAGTACATTGATTCCATTTCAAGGTCCATGGCTTTGACCCATTGGTCCTTGTCTACATCATTCATTGCCTATCGATAAGACAATGGATCCTCAATGCCATCATCTGGTATAACAATCAGAGTTTCAGTTAAACCCAAGTAGCGGTCGGGTTGTGATACAACCCTCCCACTGCGTCGAGGCACTCTCAACGTTTGAGAAGGATGAAACGGACTTGAAGAACTAGCCCCTCCATAAACTCTTGTTGAAGGTCCAGCTTCATCAACAACTTTTGTTGATTCTTCATTAGCTTCTTCTAATACTAACTTACGACGTGGTTTATGATCCCTCATGTGGTCTTCCTCTAAGAAAGTAGCATTTGTCGATACAAACACCTTATGTTCTTGTGGGTCGTAGAAAAGACCGCCTCTCGTTTCTTTTGGGTAACCAACAAATTGGCACAGCCTTGACGAGGTTCTAGTTTCTTAGGATTTGTCACAAGCACGTGTGCTTGACAATCCCAGATACGAAAGTGTTGTAAACTAGGTTTACGCCCTCTCCATAGCTCGAAAGGTGTTTCAGAAACACTCTTCGAGGGAACATTGTTCAAGATGTGTACTGCAGTCTCTACTGCATACCCCCAAAACGAGCTAGGCAACTTAGCATAGCTCATCATTGAGCGAACCATGTCTAACAGGGTTCTATTCTCCTTTCTGATACACCATTCTGCTGAGGTGTACCAGAAGTTGAGAGTTGAGACTGGATTCCACGTTCTATCATGTAGTCTTGGAATCTCAGGTCCATATACTCTCCACCTTGATCAGATCGAAGTGTCTTAATTGTTTTACCTAACAGGTTTTCTACTTCGGTTATAAACTCCTTGAACTTTTAAAGGGCCTCAGAGTTGTGTCCCATTAGGTATAAGTAACCATACCTCGAATAGTCATCTATAAATTAGATGAAGTATTCGTATCCTCCTTGAGTCTTTACATTCATCTGACCACAAAGATCCGAATGAATTAACTCTAAGGGTTCTTTGGCCCTATAACCTTTTCCAATAAAAGGTCTTTTGGTCATTTTTCCCTCAAGACATGATTCACATTGAGGTATATCTTCTAACTCATTTAGAAGTCCATTCTTTACCAGACGATCGATCCTATCGATGTTTATATGATCAAGTCTTAAGTGCCAAAGATAGGTATTGTTACTACTAGGAGAAATACGTCGCCTTTTTCTTTGAGTAGTAGTAGTCTTAAACAACTCGGTGTTCATTATTGCTTTACTCTCGATTGGTCTTAAAACATATAAATTATTTTCCAGCTTTGCTGAACAAATATGAACTCCCTTTCTTGAAATGAATGAATCATTTACTGGGAAAGATATGGAGTAATCTTGTTGAAGCATACAAGATATAGAAATCAAATTCCTTTTGATCTTTGGAACAACATACATATTATCTAATAATATGTATTTATTCTTACTGAAAAATAATTTGATGTTCCCCACTGCAATAGCTGAGACGACCTCTCTTGTTTCTACTTTCACAGTCATCTCACCAGCTTTGGTCGATTCTATGCAAAATTCTATTTCTCCTAAGCTTATTAAGTTTGATTTGCATGAGCTAGACTTAGTGATTTCGATTGTTGACCAGTCTGTTGCTCATCATAAAGGTGTCTTGATCAGTATGTTGGGGATGATGATGGGCTATTGTTTAAATTTTCTCATGCCTTGCACACTGTGTGCAAGTTTAATTTATCTATGCAGGAGAAAATCAATAAGAAGAAAAATGATAGCAAGCATAGGCAACTATTTTTCTCTGATTAATTAAGCTAGTCTTTTACAATTATTTGCCCAAATTTATGCATTTTTATGTTTTATTTGTAGGAAGTATGTGTTTGAAGCTTAATTCAGAAAAATGGAGTCTTCAATCTAAAAAAAAAAAAAAATCATAGCGTCGCGACGCTATGACCAGCATCGCGACGCTATTGGCAAATTTTCAAAAAAACGCGGCATCGCGACAGCGTCGCGACACTGTCCATGGCATCTCGACGCTGTTGCAAGATTTTCTATAAATTCATCTTTTAATGCTGCGACCAAGGGGAGTCCAATTGGTGAGATTTTAGCCCTAATTTCGACTAGAGACATTTTGTGGGAGCTAAAGGCAAGGCCAAGGAGCGGGAATCAAGCGAGAAGAAGTGGAGATCGTAACGGGGACGTGCGGTGTCGGCGGATTCGAGTTTTCCTTTCTCTTTCCCTTAACTCTTGTAGTTTTTATGGTTTTTCTTGCAATTAGTGTTTGTGGTTTAAAGACTATGATTGCTTGTTGTTTGTCTTAGGGATTGATGTAATTGTTTTAGTTGTTGGATTGATTTTTAGGTATGAATGTGTTTTTAACTCATGCAATTTTGTTTAATGCTTTCAATTACTTGATCACTAATTGAATGATTTAAGTGTTGAATCTAACTCGGGAGGGAGGATTTGGCCTAAGACTTACTTTGTTTAATTGCATGACTAGAGTAGAAATTCTAAGTTTGTGACGGGATTTGGAATATCTTTAGAAGCGTAACAAGGACCGAACCGAATAATGCCTTGCATGTTAATGAACTTAGATAGGGATATCAAGTTAGTTTATATGCATGAGAATCAATTATACTCAGGAGAGGTAATCATGATAAAAGTTTCCTTGGCTTGTAGAATAATTGCACGGTCAATTCATTCCTACTAATCAATCCTCAATCTTAATCAATGAAATCAATTCCCTAAGAGTCTTTCCATTTGAGTCTCCACTTTTATTTTTATGCTTTCAGTCTTTATTTTTATCTTTATCATTGAGTTTTGCTCCCTAAATAAAATTGAACAAAAGTATTTGCGGTGCTTAATTTGCTAGAAAACCAATTCAGAGGACGACACTCGTTTTACACGAAAACACACCGTACACTTGCGGTAAGCAAATTGCACATCAAGTTTTTGGCGCCGTTGTCGGGGATTGGCATATTTAGTTAAATTAATATTGTGGAAAAATTGTTAGGTCTTAATTTAGGGTGTATTTTTATTTTTTTAGGTAGATTGCATTTTTTTTCATATTTTTGTATTCCTATTTTAGTGTTTTCCTTATTTGTTTGATTTTTTTCCTTATTTTTTTTATTTTGTTTTTTGTTTTTGTTTTCATTTTCTATTTAGTTTTCTTTGTTATTTTTCTTTCCTTTTTTGTTTGAGTCTTTGTCATTTGTTCTTGTTGGGTTATTATTTGATTGGAAGCCTAATTATCATTGTTGCTTTAATTGATTTGAATGGATTTTTATTCAACACTATATTCCAATTTTTCATCTTCAAGTTACCCCTTTAAAAGAAAATTCTTACTTGGAAAGCATAGTTCAAAATTATATTGAGGAGTTTAGAGCGAGGAGTCTAAAATTTGATGAAATTATAAAAGGACTTCAAATCCCAAATGAAGTTAGTGAGGTGGAATCCACTTCCATAGGATGTCTAGTGAGTCATGTGGTCGATGATTCGTTGGCACTCATTCAGGAGCTTAGTTCTTTCGATCTTGCTAAGGATGAGCATTTAGGGGTGAGTTGCATAGATAGTGGAGAAGAATTGGAGAGTTGTAGCACCTTTCAAGAACATGTTTGTGAGGAAGAAAAAGAAAATGAGCTTGTAGTGTCAGAGGAAGTTCAGGAGGTAGAGTTTGAGGTGGAAAAGCCTTCGTCTGTTTTATCTTCTCCATCCTTTGTAGATTTTGATTGTTCTTTTTTCTATTCCCACGAGTCAGTTTTAGAGTCAGAGTCTCTTTATTTTGATATTTCTCATTTTTTGCTTCTTTTATTAAAAAATACAAAAAATAATTCTGTTTCAAGGGCTCATGAGAAGCTAGTCAGTTTGCTAGTGATCGTTGGTTATATTGATTCAAGGAAGAAGGGCTCAAAGAAATACGAGAATTTTTATGTGCCTTGACAGACTGCACGAGCACGTCGAGCTAAAGACGATAAACAAGCGCTTATGGGAGGCAACCCAAGTTACTGCGTTATTGTTTTTCATGACTTGTTGTTTTTGTTTTGTAGGAATTCCCGTGCTCTTGTCTATGCCAAGCATTCATGAAAAGGTCATCATTCCAGGGCAGTATTGTTCACTCCTTCCATTCTTTTATTGTTCTCATGCTTCATTATGCCTTATTTTCTTTATACATTGAGGACAATGCATGTTTTAAGTTTGGGGGTGGAATAGCATGGTTGTGGAGCCCTAGAGCATCTGAGTTCGGGCTATAGTTTTGAGCTTTCCTTGAATTGAGCATATGGTTGTTTTTTGGATTCTATTTTTGCATGACTATGATTTCCTAGGATAGGCTTTCTTGTCAATTTTCAAGCTTTCGATGAGTTGTAAGCATGAGTGCCCAAAAAGAGAGACTTTTTAAACTTTTTTCTAGGAGATGTCTTGCATGAGTAGAGTATTTGTCTTGGCTAGACTTGGATTTAAGTGCTTAGGAGCAAATTATTAGGTTCATATGCTTGTTGTCACCTAGATAGGTGTAGGGAAGAGCTAAAGAGTTAATTTTTTTTTGCAAATTAGCATGTTTGATCTTGCTTAGGAGGAAAGAAAAAAATATATGCTTATCATGATTATAATGAAAGAAAAATCATTCTTGTTGTTACTTTTGAAAAAAAAAATTATGTCATGGCCTGTGCACAGTTTGCAATGAGTAATAAAGATTTAGGCAAAAAGAGCTACCCCTGTTATGATCAGTTAGGCCAACCAGAGAAAACTCAGGTTAAGGGTCCCTGCAATAAGTGTGTGAAAGCTAGTGCCACATATAAATGCTTGATTAAATTTTCAACTATAAGCTCCTAAGTATGGATGAAAGCAAACTAATTTATTTCATTGACTCGTTAGTGAATCCTTAGTGCCAGTGTAGAGGGAAGATGAGTTGAGAGTTTAATAATCCAATTGATGTGGACTTTTCCTAACCGCAAGCGCACGGGTCAAGTAATAATAAAAAGTTCGTATAAACGAGTGTCGTCCTCTGGATTGGATTTTTAAGCAAATCAAGTATTGTGAATTATCTTGCCCAATTTTATTTAGGGATCAAAAAGTGATGAATGAATGATAAGACAACTAATTCAAAGCAAGTAAAAAGTGTGGAATTTCAATTGGGAAAACTACTTAGGGAATTGATTTCGCCGATTTAGTTTAGGATTGATTTTAAGAAATAAGTTATTATGCACAATTGAATTATGAGCCAAAGACCCTTTAATCACAACTACCTCTCCCGAGTATAATTGATTCTCATGCAAATTAACCAACTTGATATCCCTATCTAAGTTTATTAACATGCAAGGCAATGAGATCTTCTAACCAATTCTAAAGTTAATCTAAAACCGTCACGAATTAGAAAATAAACTTTAGTCATGCAATCTTGAGTAAGTCTAAATCAAATCCCCTCTCCCGAGCTAGATTCGAAACTTAAATCATTCAACTAATGGCCAATTAATTGAAAGCATTAAATCAAGATTACAAACATAATAACATTGCACAACTTAAACCATAAATCAATCCATAAACACAATCAACTACATCAATCCCTAAGCTTACAAGTTTAGCTACTCATGATTAAAATTACAAGCTCAACTAAACATGTAAAAGCCATAAAAATCTAACTAAAGTGAGGGAAAGAAGAATTAAACTCGTTGTAGGCCGAGACCGAACGTCCCCGTCACGATCCCCACGAACAATGGGTTGATTTCCGAATTTTCCCCTTTGCTTCAGCCTTGAATTCCTTTGATTTTGCTCTGTTTACGGCTCCAAGAAGTCCCAAAATTGGTTCCCCCAAAAACCTAGCCGAAAAGAACTATTTATTCTGAAATTTCATCGTAGCGTCGAGACGCTGCCTCTAAACACGCGCGTTCGGGAAAGGAAATTACGGCAACGTCGAGACGCTAAGGTCGCAGCGTCTTGACGCTGCGACGATTTCGCGCCTATCCGAATAAGGAATGCTAGCGTCGAGACACTAGTCACCTTTTGACCGAATTTTGACTTTTTTCCCTTTTGATTCTTTTCCTTCCTTTGCATCTTTTCGCGTCCCGAGCACCCGATTAACTCCACTATTGCATTATAGCTCCAATCAACCATTTCCTACAAAATAAACATTAAAGCACAATAAAATGGCCCAAAAATCATAAAAGACTAGCTAAATTAAATAATTAAAGATAGCTAGCTATGCTCGCTATCAAATACCCCCAAACTTAAGCTTTTGCTAGTCCTCGAGCAAACTACAAATCAAACATACAGTAGAAAAATGGATGCAACAATCATAACTCAATCCTCAAGGCTCAAAAGTCAACAACCAAGCAAGCAAGAGACATGCACATAAGGACCAATGAGGGAGACAAATTAAAATTTTTCCAAAATTAACTTGCACAAGCGAGATCTAACTCAACAAGATCAGACTCTACTAGCTAGGGATTGGATTATTAAACTCTCAGCTCATCTTCCCTCTACACTGGCACTAAGGCTTCACTAATGAGTTAATGGAACAAATTAGATTGTTTTCCTCCAAACTTAGGTGCTTATAATTAACAATTAAATTAAGCATGTAAATGTGGCACTAGCTTTCACACACCCATTGCAGGGACCCTTAACCTGAGTTTTCTCTGGTTGGCCTAACGGATCAAAACAGGGGTAGCTCTTTTTGCCTAAACTTTATAAAACATTGCAAACTGTGCACAGGCCGTGGCATAATAATTTTTTTCAACAGTAACAACAAGAATGGTTTTTCTTTATGAGCATAAATAGCATATATTCTTTTCTTTCCTCCTAAGCAAGATCAAACATGCTAATTTGCAACACATTAACTTTTTAGCTCTTCCCTACACCTATCGAGGTGACAACAAGCATATGAACCTAATAATTCGCTCCTAAGCATTCAAATCCAAATCTAGCCAAGACAAATACTCTACTCATGCAAGCCATCTCCTAGAAAAAGCTTAAAAAGTCTCCCTTTTTGGGCACTCATGCTTACAACTCATCACAAGCTTGAAAATTGACAAGAAAGCCTATCCTAGGACATCATAATCATGCAAAAGTAGCATCCAGAAAACAACCATATGCGTAATTCAAAGAAAGCTCAAAACTATAGCCCGAACTCAGATGCTCAAGGGCTCCACAAACATGCTAATCCACCCCCAAACTTAAAATATGCATTGTCCTCAATGTATAAAGAAAATAAGGCATAAACAAGCATGAGAACAATAAAAGAATGACAGGAGTGAACAATACTGGCCTGGAATGATGATGACTTCTTGCTTGAGATCTTGGAATCTTAAAAGCTTGAAAGCACAGGAGAGAAAGAAAACAAGACCTACAAAACAAAAACAAACAATAAATCAAAAACAAAAAGAAAACACACTAAACTTACTTGGGTTGCCTCCCGTAAGCGCTTGTTTAACGTCATTAGCTCGACGTGTTGATCGTGCTTCAAGGGGGCTTTTGTTCTGTGAATCCAACAGAGGTGCTCTTTCTTGCACCTTTCCTATATCCCATGAAAAGCACTTCATCTTTAGAGTCTTCATCTGCTTTAAAGATTTCTTTTTCGTTCTTGACTCTAATAGTGAGCTCCCTACGCTCAATATCTATAATCACTCGCCCAGTAGCGAGGAATGGTCGTCCTAATATGACAGGCATCAAAGGATTTTCTATCATGTCCATAACATACAAGTCAATAGGGAGGAAAAATTTACCTACTCTGATTAACACATTTTCTACAATACCAACTGGTCTCACCACAGATTGATAAGCCAATTGGAGTTTTACAGGAGTAGACTTAATCTCACCTATATCTAACTCTTAACACAACGATAGAGGAATGATATTAATGCTAGCACCTAAGTCACATAATGCTCTAAAAGAGTAAGTATCAAAACTACAAGGAACAGAAAAACTCCCTGGGTCTGCTACTTTTTCAGGTACCTTCTGTTGGACTCTAGTGCTGCATGTGGAAGTAAGATATACAGTGTCAACTGATAGCGAGCATAGCTAGCTATTTTTCTCTAATTAATTAAGCTAGTCTTTTTCAATTATTTGCCCAAATTTATGCATTTTTATGTTTTATTTGTAGGAAGTATGTGCTTGAAGCTTAATTCAGCAATTGGAGTCAAATGGAGCTTCCAATCTTAAAAAAAAAAAAAAAAAAATTCATAGCGTCGCGACGCTAGGAACAACGTCACAACGCTATAGAAATTTTTCCAAATTTGCGGATCGCGACAGCGTCGCGACGCTGTCTTGACAGCGTCTCGACGCTACAACGAAATTTTGCTATTTAAGCATCTTTTCGGCTAGGTTTTTGGGGACTTGGAATTGGGGACTTTTGGAGCCGACTTTAGAGCAAAAAGAGGACAGAATTGAGCTGAAGCAAAGGGGATTAGTTGGAAATCAACCCATTGTTCGTGGGGATCGTGACGGGGACGTTCGGTCTCGGCCTACAACGAGTCTATTTCTCTTTTCCCTTACTTTAGACACTTTTATGGCTTATTTAGACTTAGTTTATATTGTAACGAGGATTATGTGTAGCTAAGTTTAATTCTTAGGGATTGATGTAGCCGTTGGGCAAGTTTTGGATTGATTTACGGTATTTATGCTATTGATGTCATTTATGCATATGTTGTATGTTTAATGGTTTCGATTTACTGGCCATAAATTGATTGATGTTTATATTTGAATCTAACTCGGGAGAGAGGATTTAAATTAGTAATCAATATGCATAACTAGAATTTAGCTAAAAATCGTGAGATTAAGGTTAATTCTAGAAATTGTCATAAAGGTTAGCCTTATTGCCTTGTATGTTTATTGGATTTAGATAGGGATATCAGGTTCAATTGCATATGGGAGAATCATGTATGCTCGGGAGAGATATGTGTGATTTTAGTTGCCAAGATTTATGAATCATAGCATGTGTTAATCCGTTTATTAATCCATAACTCCAATTGGTGAAATCAATTCCCTAAGACCAATTATTCCCATTTGATTGTCACTTTTTACTTTAGTTTTGTGTTGATTAATTCATATTCTCATTCTATTTGATTCCCTATATAAAATTGGCCAAGAGTATTTTCGATAATTAAAACTTGGCTAGACACCAATCCAGAGGACGACATTCGATTGCATAATCACTATATTATTACTTGACCCGTACACTTGCGGTTAGCAATTTGCACATCAAGTTTTTGGCGCCGTTGCCGGGGATTGGCATATTTAGTCAATTTTAATATCGAAGAAAAATTGTTCGGTCTTAGTTTAGGGTGTATTCTATTTTTTTTGTTATTTTTGTTATTTTTGTTTTAGGTAAATTGCATTCTTTTTTCTTCCTTTATTGTTTTCTTTTCCATACTTAAATTTTTCCATATTTAGAGTTTTCCTTAGTTGTTTGAATTTCCCATTGTTAGATTTTTAGTTTTTCCTTTTTAGATTAGTTTTTCTTTATTTAGATTTAGTTATTTTCCTTTTCTTGTTTCTTTCCTAATTTATTTTATTTCCTTTTCTTTGCCTTTTTAGGTTAGTGTAGTCGGTGTATGCGAAAGGTTAGGGAATTGGCCTTAGTTCCCTTAGATCTAGAGATCGAAAGAACTTTCAATAGACTTCGAAGGGAAAATCAAGAAAACATCCAAATGGCCAATCCTAATCCTGAAGAACCTAAGCCCATCAGGGACTATTTTCAGCCGATCTTTCATGAGCAACAGTCGGGGATTGTCTATGCCCCAATTAATGCTAATAATTTTGAGTTGAAAACAGGTCTCATTCAGATGGCTCGAGACTGTGCTTACAGAGGATCACCCATGGAGGATCCAAATTCTCATTTGAAATCCTTCCTAGACATCTGTGGGACAGTAAAGTTAAATGGTGTTTCTGAAGATGCCATTCGCTTACGTTTATTTCCTTTTTCGTTGCAGGACAAAGCGAGGGACTGGTTACAATCTATTCCACCTGGGAGCATTACAACTTGGGATGCTTTGGTCCAGGCATTCTTAAAGAAGTTCTTTCCTCCTGCCAAGACGGTCAAGCTGAGGACCGAAATTGGGACATTCCAGCAACAATTCGATGAGCAGCTATTCGAGGCTTGGGAGAGATTTAAAGAGCTGCTAAGGAAGTGCCCTCAGCACGGATACCCTGACTGGCTACAGGTTCAATTATTTTACAATGGATTAACTCCTAGCACGAAAACTATTGTTGATGCAGCTGCAGGTGGGACTCTGTTGTCCAAGACTGTTGAGAGTGCTAGGACTTTGTTAGAGGATATGGCCACCAACAGCTATCAGTGGCCATCTGAGCGGTCGGGACCCAAAAAGATTGTTGCTGGAGTGTTCGAGGTTAACAACGTAAGTGCACTTCAGGCTCAGATGTCTTCCTTGGCTAATGCATTTTTAAAGTTTTCAGGTTCAGGGAATGCTCAATCAATTGAGTCTGCAGCTGCCCTTGCATCCCAGACTCAGGGGGAAAATCTCGAGCAGGTTCAGTATGTTTCAAATTTTAATTCTAGGGGGTACAATAATAATTCCACACCTACACATTATCACCCTAGAAATAGAAATCATGAGAATTTTTCCTATGCTAATAATAAGAATGTTTTGAATCCTCCTGGCTTCACTCCTCAAAGTCAAGAAAATAAGAAATCTTTAGAAGATCTTGTTGGAGCTTTTATTGCAGAATCAAGTAACAGGTCAAATAAGCTTGAGGAGGCCGTGATTGCAATAAACACTACTGTCAATGGTCATTCTGCAGCAATCAAGAATATAGAGACTCAGCTGGGACAACTGGTAAGTGTTGTCAACTCTATGAATAAAGGTAAAACCCCAGTTGAACAGGAGAAATCTTCTTTGGAGTACTGCAAGGCCGTATCTGTGCATTATGAGGAGGAGACTAAATTAGCTGAAGAGGAGAAAATAACTGAACTAGATGAACTCACAGGAGGAGTTGAAGAAGGCACCACCTCAAACGAAGCTGAAAAGCTTAATCCTGAGCCTTCTATCCCTTCTCCTACTGTTTTAGTTCCTAAATCAAAGAAAAAGAAAAATTCTAAGGTTAAGTTTGACAAATTTTTAGATGCTTTTATGGGTTTGCATGTTAATATTCCTTTTTCAGATGCCTTGGAGCAGATGCCTCACTACAGAAAATTTATGAAGGAATGGCTCAACAAGAAGAAAAAGGAAAAGCAGTTGGAGACTGTATATCTTGCATCGATGTGCAGTGCTCGTGTCCAACAGGGAGTACCAGAGAAATTGTCTGACCCAGGGAGTTTTACTATTCCTTGTAATTTTGGTACTTATTCTTGTATAGCACTATGTGATCTAGGGGCTATCATAAATATTATTCCATTATCTCTGTGCAAAAAGCTTAATATAGGAGAAATAAAATCTACCTCTGTTAGACTTCAGTTGGCTGACCAGTCTCTGGTTAGTCCATATGGGATTGTTGAGAATATTCTGATTAAAGTAGGTAGATTTTTCCTTCCTGTTGATTTCTTTGTGCTAGATATTAAAGAGAATCCTGCTATGCCTATCATATTAGGGAGACCTTTCCTTGCTACAGGGAGGGTTATAATTGATATTGAACGTAGGGAGCTAATCATAAGAGTCCAACAGGAGAAGGAAGTTTTAAAAGCTTTTGAGGACCCCAAGAACACATCAGATACAATGATGGTGGGCTACAGGAGAGGTGCTAGGAAGAGCACCAGTGATTGGAAATCTGACAGGAGACCACCCTGATGCATAGTTGGTCAACACGTCGAGCTAATGACGTTAAACACGCGCTTATGGGAGGCAACCCAAGTGAGTTAGTTATTTCTTTCGTTTGAGTTTTATTTATTGTTTGTGTCTGTTTTGTAGGTCTTGTTTTCTTTCTCTCCTTTGCTTTCAAGCTTTCAAGAGTCCAAGCATTCAGTCAAGAAGTCATCATCATTCCAGGGCAGTATTGTTCACTCCTTTCATTCGTTTATTGTTCTCATGATTGTTTATGCTTTATTTTCGTTATACATTGAGGACAATGCATATTTTAAGTTTGGGGGTGGATTAGCATGTTTGTGGAGCCCTTGAGCATCTGAGTTCGGGCTATAGTTTTGAGCTTTCTTTGAATTACGCATATGGTTGTTTTCTGGATGCTACTTTTGCATGACTATGATGTCCTAGGATAGGCTTTCTTGTCAATTTTCAAGCTTGTGATGAGTTGTAAGCATAAGTGCCCAAAAAGGGAGACTTTTTAAAATTTTCTAAGAGATGGCTTGCATGAGTAGAGTATTTGTCTTGGCTAGATTTGGATTTGAATGCTTAGGAGCGAATTATTGGGTTCATATGCTTGTTGTCACCTCGATAGGTGTAGGGCAGAGCTAAAGAGTTAATTTTTTGCAAATTAGCATGTTTGATCTTGCTTAGGAGAAAAGAAAAGAATATCTGCTATTTATGCTCATAAAGAAAAATCATTCTTGTTGTTATTGTTGAAATAAGATAATAATGTCATGGCTTGTGCACAATATGCAATGGTTAATAAAGATTAAGGCAAAAAGAGCTACCCCTGTTGTGATCAGTTAGGCCAACCAGAGAAAACTCAGGTTAAGGGTCCCTGCAATGGGTGTGTGAAAGCTAGTGCCACATATACATGCTTAATTTAATTGTTAATTATAAGCACCTAAGCATGGAGATAAACAAACTAATTTGTTCCATTAACTCATTAGCGAAACCTTAGTGCCAGTGTAGAGGGAAGATGAGTTGAGAGTTTAATAATCCAATCCCGGGCTAGTAGAGTCTGATCTTGTTGAGTTAGATCTCGCTTGTGCAAGTTAATTTTGGAAAAAATTTTAATTTGTCTCTCTCATTGGTCCTTATGTGCATGTCTCTTGCTTGCTTGACTATTGACCTTTGAGCCTTGAGGATTGAGTTATGATTATTGCATCCATTCTTCTACTGTATGCTTGATTTTTAGTTTGTTCGAGGACTAGCAAAAACTTAAGTTTGGGGGTATTTGATAGCGAGCATAGCTAGCTATTTTTCTCTAATTAATTAAGCTAGTCTTTTTCAATTATTTGCCCAAATTTATGCATTTTTATGTTTTATTTGTAGGAAGTATGTGCTTGAAGCTTAATTCAGCAATTGGAGTCAAATGGAGCTTCCAATCTTAAAAAAAAAAAAAAAAAAAAAAAAAAAAAAAAATCCAATTGAAATTTTTTCAAATTTGCGGATCGCGATAGCGTCTCGACGCTACAACGAAATTTTGCTATTTAAGCATCTTTTCGGCTAGGTTTTTTGGGACTTGGAATTGGGGACTTTTGGAGCCGACTTTAGAGTAAAAAAAGGACAGAATTGAGCTGAAGCAAAGAGGATTAGTTGGAAATCAACCCATTGTTCATGGGGATCGTGACGGGGACGTTCGGTCTCGGCCTACAACGAGTCTATTTCTCTTTTCCCTTACTTTAGACACTTTTTATGGCTTATTTAGACTTAGTTTATATTGTAACGAGGATTATGTGTAGCTAAGTTTAATTCTTAGGGATTGATGTAGCCGTTGGGCAAGTTTTGGATTGATTTACGGTATTTATGCTATTGATGTCATTTATGCATATGTTGTATGTTTAATGCTTTCGATTTACTGGCCATAAATTGATTGATGTTTATATTTGAATCTAACTTGGGAGAGAGGATTTAAATTAGTAATCAATATGCATAACTAGAATTTAGCTACAAATCGTGAGATTACGGTTAATTCTAGAAATTGTCATAAAGGTTAGCCTTATTGCCTTGTATGTTTATTGGATTTAGATAGGGATATCGGGTTCAATTGCATATGGGAGAATCATGTATGCTCGGGAGAGATATGTGTGATTTTAGTTGCCAAGATTTATGAATCATAGCATGGGTTAATCCGTTTATTAATCCATAACTCCAATTGGTGAAATCAATTCCCTAAGACCAATTATTCCCATTTGATTGTCACTTTTTACTTTAGTTTTGTGTTGATTAATTCATATTCTCATTCTATTTGATTCCCTAAATAAAATTGGCCAAGAGTATTTTCGATAATTAAAACTTGGCTAGACACCAATCCAGAGGACGACATTCGATTGCATAATCACTATATTATTACTTGACCCGTACACTTGCGGTTAGCAATTTGCACATCATCAACCTTCTTTTCTTTTCGCTTCTTTGCTAACTACTCCTTCATGAACCTGTTGTATTGGGGCATCTCTAATGCCTCTGCAAAAGGAATATTAATATTCAGATTCATAAAAGCATTCATAAATTTATCAAACTGAACCTTATTGTTCTTTTTCTTTTTCTTTTCCTTGGGAACCATCAGTGTGGGAGAAGAAATAGGAGGCTCAGGTTCAGGCTTTTCAGCCTCATCAGATGATGTGTCCTCCTCACCTTCCCCTGTAGGCGTTTCATAGTCCTCAGATTCAGGTTCCTCTTCAGATTCCTCCTGGTGCACAGTGATTGCCTTACAATACTCCATCTTGGGTTTCTCTTGTTCAGCTGGGGCCTTACCTTTATTCATGGTGCTTACAACATTCACCAACTGTCCCAGATGAGTCTCAATATTCTTTATGGCTGCACTGTGGCAATTGACCGTGGTGTTGATAGCAATGACTGCCTCCTCTAGTTTGGTTGTCCTGTTACTTGACTCTGCAATGAAAGCTCCAACAAGATCTTCTAACTTTTTATTTTCTTGAGTTTGAGGTGCAAACCCAGGAGGGTTAAGAACATTCTTATTATTGGCATAAGAGAAATTTTCATGGTTCCTATTGTTAGGGTGATAATGTGTAGGTGTAACATTATTATTATATCCCCTAAAATTAGCATTTGATACATACTGAACCTGCTCGATGGTCTCCTCCTGAGATCTAGATGCTAAAGCAGCAGCTGATTCAATTGATTGAGCACTCCCTGTACCTGAAAATTTCATAAAAGCATTAGCAAGGGAGGTCATCTGGGCCTGGAGTGCACTTACCTTGTCAACGTCAAACACTCCAGCAACAATCTTTTTAGGTGTAGACCGCTCAGATGGCCACTGATAGCTGTTGGTGGCCATATCATCTAAAAGTGTGCGAGCGTTTTCCACGGTCTTGGACAACAAAGTCTCACCTGTAGCTGCATCAACAATCGTTTTTGTACTAGGAGTTAGACCATTATAAAACAATTGTACCTGAAGCCAATCGGGGTAACCATGCTGAGGACACTTCCTCAGCAACTCTTTAAATCGCTCCCAGGCCTCGAACAACTGCTCATCATATTGTTGTTGGAATGTCCCAATCTCTGTCCTCAGCTTGACCGTCTTTGCAAGAGGGAAAAATTTCTTTAGAAAGGCCTGGACCAAAGCATCCCAGGTGGTGATGCTCCCAGGGGTAATAGACTGCAACCAATCTCGTGTTTTATCCGGCAAAGAAAAGGGAAATAAACGTAAGCGAATAGCATCCTCAGAGACTCCATTAATCTTTACCGTCCCACAAATGTCCAAGAATGATTTAAGATGAGAATTTGGATCCTCGGTGGGGGATCCTCTATATGCACAGTCTCGAGCCATCTGAATGAGACCGGTCTTCAACTCAAAGTTGTTGGCATTAATCGGGGCATAGACAATCCCCGACTGTTGCCCCTGAAACACGGGCTGAAAGTAGTCTCTAATAGGCCTAGGCTCCTAAGGTGGATTTTGGTCAGCCATTTGAACGTTTTCTCTATTCTCCCTTCGAAGCCTATGGATGGTTCTTTCTATCTCGGGATCCAATGGTGCTAAAATTAAATCTTTACTACTACGCATACAAAACTAAACTACCCTAAAAAAGAAATAAAACAATTATGGAAAGCAACAAAGAAAAGAAAACAACTAATCTAAAAATGGAAAATATAATCTAGAAAAGGAAACAAAATAACCTAATATGGAATGCAAAAATAAATATGGCAAAACACAAATAAGGATACTAACAAATAAGGAAAACTAATCTAAAAAGGAATAACAAGAAACAAATAAGGAAAAGATTGCACAATTAAAAGAAAAACTAAGCTAGAAAAACAAATAAGGAAAAAAATGCAATCAACCTAAAAAAGTAAAAAATACACCCTAAATTAAGACCGAACAATTTTTTCACAATATCAATCTAGCTAAATGTGCCAATCCCCAGCAACGGCGCCAAAAACTTGATGTGGACTTTTCCTAACCGCAAGCGCACGAGTCAAGTAATAATAAAGAGTTCGTATAAACGAGTGTCGTCCTCTGGATTGGATTTTTAAGCAAATCAAGTATTGTGAATTATCTTGCCCAATTTTATTTAGGGATCAAAAAGTGATGAATGAATGATAAGACAACTAATTCAAAGCAAGTAAAAAGTGTGGAATTTCAATTGGGAAAACTACTTATGGAATTGATTTTGCCGATTTAGTTTAGGATTGATTTTAAGAAATAAGTTATTATGCACAATGGAATTATGAGCCAAAGACCCTTTAATCACAACTACCTCTCCCGAGTATAATTGATTCTCATGCAAATTAACCAACTTGATATCCCTATCTAAGTTTATTAACATGCAAGGCAATGAGATTTTTTAACCAATTCTAAAGTTAATCTAAAACCGTCACGAATTAGAAAATAAACTTTAGTCATGCAATCTTGAGTAAGTCTAAATCAAATCCCCTCTCCCGAGCTAGATTCGAAACTTAAATCATTCAACTAATGGCAAATTAATTGAAAGCATTAAATCAAGATTACAAACATAATAACATTGCACAACTTAAACCATAAATCAATCCATAAACACAATCAACTACATCAATCCCTAAGCTTACAAGTTTAGCTACTCATGATTAAAATTACAAGCTCAACTAAACATGTAAAAGCCATAAAAATCTAACTAAAGTGAGGGAAAGAAGAATTAAACTCGTTGTAGGCCGAGACCGAATGTCCCCGTCACGATCCCCACGAACAATGGGTTGATTTCCGAATTTTCCCCTTTGCTTCAGCCTTGAATTCCTCTGATTTTGCTCTGTTTACGGCTCCAAGAAGTCCCAAAATTGGTTCTCCCAAAAACCTAGCCGAAAAGAACTATTTATTCTGAAATTTCATCGTAGCGTCGAGACGCTGTCAAGACAGCATCGCGACGCTGTCTCTAAACACGCGCATTCTGGAAAGGAAATTACGGCAGCGTCGAGACGCTGCGACGGTTTCGCGCCTATCCGAATAAGGAATGCTAGCGTCGAGACGCCTAAGGGCTAGCGTCGAGACGCTAGTCACCTTTTGACCGAATTTTGACTTTTTTCCCTTTTGATTCTTTTCCTTCCTTTGCATCTTTTCGCGTTCCGAGGACCCGATTAACTCCACTATTGCATTATAGCTCCAATCAACCATTTCCTACAAAATAAACATTAAAGCACAATAAAATGGCCCAAAAATCATAAAAGACTAGCTAAATTAAATAATTAAAGATAGCTAGCTATGCTCGCTATCACCAATCCTGGGCTAGTAGAGTATGATCTCGTTGAGTTAGATCTCGCTTGTGCAAGTTAATTTTGGAAAACTTTTGATTTGCCTCCCTCATTGGTCCTTATGTGCATGTCTCTTGATTGCTTGACTATTGACTTTTGAGTCTTGAGGATTGAGTCATGTTTGTTGCATCCATTCTTTCACTGTATGCTTGATTTTTAGTTTACTCGAGGACTAGCAAAAGCTTAAGTTTGGGGGTATTTGATAGCGAGCATAGCTAGCTATTTTTCTCTGATTAATTAAGTTAGTCTTTTACAATTATTTGCCCAAATTTATGCATTTTTATGTTTTATTTGTAGGAAGTATGTGTTTGAAGTTGAGATAGAGATTTCAATTTTTAATTTATGGAAATTCAAGATTAGTGGATTGAATTAGGTGATATGAATTAATTTGATTAATGTCATATGATTAGTTGAAATAGTTCAATTAATTGATAATTTGAAAGTCAATTGAGAATTGTATTTTAAATTAAATCCAAGAGTATAAATTAACTCTTACATGGATGAAGATAGTGGAATTACACAACTAAATCCACTCTTGCATGGATGAAGAAAGTGGAATAACACCTCCCACATACAAACTTGCATGTAATCTCCATAGAACACCTTGAATCCACTAAGGCCATTCTCCTCTCCATGTGTCTTACATTGGTGAATCTAAGATGCATGAAAATCCTCTATAAATAGGGGATTAGAAGATGGAGAAGTATGGGTTTTTTGGAGTGATGTTATGTTGCCAAAATTTCACTTAAACTCAATCTCTCAATACTCTCTAGAGCTTGAACCTTCAAGCACATCCATTCCAATCCCTATCACCATAGACTCCCACAATTCGTTTCTAAGGCCGGAGGATAGCGGGGAAGACACTAGAGGTGATCCACACACCGTTTGTGATCAAAGGAAACAAAAGGAGTAGCTAAATTGGTCTCCAAAAGGTTGGTTACAATTCTGCTCTCTACTTTGGTTTAAAAAACATGTTTTCATTTTCTAAAATTGACATGGTTAAGTGCCTCCGATCCTTAAATTGCTTCCACATTTGTCATATGAACACCTTCATGTGTGTGCCTTGCTCAAGGACTAGCAAGATTTAGGTTGGGGGCATTTGATAGGACCTAAATAGTCCTATTTTATCACCTCTAATCTAAGCATATGTTAGAGTTATTTTATGCTTTACTTGTCTTATTTACTGGATCTTTGAGCTTTGTCATTGTAGGGAGCCGATCACGCTAATTTGGTGTTAATTCAGGCCAATGACAGAGTTTTGGAGCTATCTCGGGGTCTTGAACGGCGAGGAGGTGAAAAAACCCAAATGTGCTGAAGCGGGCCTGAAGAACGACACCAAAAACCAAAGATTAAAGCCTCGTACCGAGAAGAAACGAGACAAGATCGAGAAATAAAATAGCAAGTCAAGGATCAAGGATGGCGTCGAGACGCTGCCCCAGACGTCTCGACGCCAACGCAAAAATCAACTGGAGTATAAAGTTTGCAACGTCTCGATGCTGCCCTTGGCGTCTCAACGCCGTCGAGTTTTCTATAAATACGTAGTCTCGATTTAGTCTGCCGTTAGGTTAGAAATTTTGTCCCTTTACGATTTCTTTTGCCTCTTTTACGTTTCAATACTGTTGTAGACCTTTTTAGGTCATATTTCATGGATTCTTTCATGTCTATTCTTGTTTTTACTTCGTTTATGAATAGCTTATCGTATCTAGATCGTTGGATTCAAATTATCCTTTGATTTCTATTTATATTGGCTGAGTTTTCTGGAGTTTATTGCATTGTTCTTGTTGTCTTTTCATTAAGTTTTGCATGTTATCCCGTTTAAACCAATACATGAGGCTAGTGTATTAGGATTGACGACCCTATGTGATTACCGCTTGTGTATTCAATCAGTTACTTTTAGATAGCCACTAGGTTGAGGCAAGCCACTCTCTACGCGAGACGACCCCTGATAAGCCTAGGATACATGTTAAAGGTTGTAGGAATTAGATTCGAATTGCATTTGAATTTAGTTACTACAATTCCGGACCCACGATCCCAAAGCGGCTAGTTAAAATAGGTGATTGTGAAATTGCTTAATCTAAAATTAGTTAGATATAATTTAGTGACCGTTGCGAGGTCTCAGATGGTTGTTATTTTATGTATGATGGGTGGCGAGCGATAAAGAATATATTAATTAATCTTGTTAATTACAGAATTTACGATTAGCAAGTTAATTAGCATAGGTTAGTGTAGAGGGGTCCTCTGAGTAACCCCGAAGCTGACTGGACTAATGAAATAAGCATAGAATAATTATTAGAGAAAACTAGGAAGCCAAACGAAATAGAATCAAGCATAAGAAATCCCAATCCAACGATCTCTTTCATGTTATTGATTTCCGTCTTATTTCCTATATGCATGCTTTATTTTGCCTCTTTTAAATTAAGCATTTATTTATTCTCGCTTGTCATTCTTTCCAAAAATTCCCCCTGTTTTATAAGTACAAGATTCTACACTTACTAGGTCCCCTTCCCTGTGTTCGACCTCGGCCACTATTTCTACAAAATAGTTGTAGTGTTGTGGATTATAAATTTTATTTGACCAACACGACCTTCGACAAGTCGGACCCGTTAGGAGGCTACCTTCGGCTCCTTGCTAAGTCACTCCTAGACGTACCTGCGTAAGATATCATCAATAAAAGCTGGGAGTGGACTTGTCTTAGTGGAGAAAGCCTTCTCACACATCAAGGTCTTCTTCTTCATGATTGCTAGGCGGGCCTGTGCGTCAGCGTCGGGCTCCACCTATTGTTCCATCCTCGATTTCTTTGTTGGCATTTTCCTTACCCGAGGATTGGAGGATTCTCCCTTTGTAGGTTGTTGTGGTGGTGGCGTCTGGGCGCGGGGAAGCACAAAACTTGCTCCCTGTGTGTTTCGCCTCCTTAGGGAAGTTGTGATCTTTCTTTTCTTCTGCTTCCCCTCGGCCTCATCTTTATCCTCTCCGCCCCTCTTCTTAGGCATTTGGTCTTTGGTGATTTCCAGGACCTCATCTTCATCAATAGAAGCCTATTGCTCCTCTTCATCTTTCTCTTCATCGTATTCGTACTCGAACAGGTCCTCGGGCACTTCTTCGGTCTTGTGCTCGAACAGGTCCTCGAGCACAGTTTCATCCTCTTGTGGTGGTGGAGGGGTTTTCTCGTGCTATTGCACCTCTGTAACCGGTGCATTCTCTGTTTCCTGCACTGTTTGCGCGTGTTTGTGGCCACAAGCTCCCCTTTCGTGTTCTTGAGATTGGCCCTCGGATGCGAGCACAATCTCTTCTTTTTCTTCTTCTTTCTCAGTGGCACCCACTGGGTCCTTTAAGCATGAGGCTACAAATTCAAGGGTAGCCTTTTCTTCTTCTTCTCTCTGCCTTCTCTGGACTTCTTCTTCTAGTTGGTCCGCTACTTCTTGAGCCTTTGCCTTGGCTTCCAACACGACTTTTGAGATCAAATCATCTGACAAAACGACTTTTCGAGGGTCGTGTCAAATAAATTTATAATCCACGATTCCTAAAGCTAACTTGTAGCAGTAGTGGTCGGAGTCGATCATAGGGAACAATCGTGTATTACTAAATTCTTTTGTGTTTTTGAGGTAACCAAAAAGGAGGTTTTATTGATAAAAGATTAAGACATAAAGTAAAGGCAGGAAAATAAATAAGGAAAATTAAATGCAAGGAAAGTAAAGGCGGGGTAAGTTGATCTTACCACGAGGATCACTGTAGTCGGGTTTGAACTCGGTGTCAAGTTTGATTAATTTTATTCATCGATTATCATTTGATATTTAATTAACTATCTAAGTTCGGCGTACTCCGGCAAGAAACCGAAAGCCATGATCCAACTATCACAGACATGCAAACGCTAAGTTTGATTCTAGTTTAAACTAATTAATCGGCCTATTAACTAATCTAAACCGCATTGGGATCTAGTTGAATTAATTCACATGCAACGGGCAACATGTTGGGTTTTATGCCCTAAAACTCGTAGATAGTAAATGTAAACAAATTGTATACTTGTTTCAATAAAGTGTTATTGAGTTTCTACAATAAAGTGTTATTGTTAAATATTGCACAATTTGACCCAAATCCAATAAACTAAGATCCAAGGTTGTTTGTATGTAACTTGAACTAGTATGTGGGGACATACAGGGATTGGTGTTCAAGTAACAACCTAAAAGGTCTATAGTACATGGATAAGGCTGGGTACCTTATCCTGATAACACTATGTGACACAACCCACTTTGTATTCGATACAGACGTATTGATCCAAGGCGTCAATGTAGAAGACATGCGAGCGGGGGTATCCTATGCAATGAGTTTGCATAAGACCGGACCACGAAATAGTAAACCACTAGATGTAACACCGTTAACTAGTTATGTTACTGTTTCAATAGGATGACTAGGTAACTCAGTCTTAATCCTGAGTGTGTCATGAACTCCTTCTCACGAGGGATTGTCCTTTGATTAGTATGGGTGAGAGTGACCTGCACGTCGACTCAATAAGCCTACCTTCTTGGGGACAAGACCGAGTGGGGGGCTGGGGACATGACAACATAAGATGGAATACACTCCTTCCCGCTTCTAGGAGAAGTAGATGAGTGTTCCCTTAAGTGGTGACTTCGGGTCTTGAACAAATGGATCCCACCCTCTCACTGGCCCGAGAGGGACTTTCTGTTTACTGGTTGGACCATAAACAGGTTGTTCATTAGAGGAACACTGGTACTTAAGGAGCCAGAGGTAACACAGGGGTAAAATGGTAATTTGACCCAACTGTAGTTATGAACACTCGTGAAAGATTGACTTACCGGTATAGGTCTATATCCATGGACACAGAAATGTTCTACAGTGAGAAGAGTTCAGCTGTGGGTCTTTAGTGGAATGACCCACAGTTAATGAATATTGGTTAACCTGATTAATGAGTTTAATCTATTAACCTCATATCGTTGGAGCTTCTGATATGTAGGTCCATTAGGTCCCCCTGCTAGCTCGTAAAGAGTAATTGGGAACAAATATATCTTGAGAGAATTTGAATAGTTCGAATTCATATTGGGAATTAAGTTAATTATACGAGACACAAATTAATATAATGTATAGTGATGCATTAAAATATAAAGTCTAATTTGAGATTAAACTTTATAATATTGAGAGATTGATATATTTGAAAGAGTTCAAATATATGTCTAATTAAATATATGGTATTTAATTAGAAGATGAATTAATTAATTATTCAATTTAGTTTAAATTAAATGAGATTTAATTAAACTATAGTCTATGAGAGAAATAAATATTTGAAGAAGTTCAAATATTAATATGAATTTGATTCATATTAAATTTATAAGATATAAGAGAATTTGAAGGAGTTCAAATTTTAATATGAATTTCATTTATATTATAGAATTAATTAATTGAAGACCTGAAATTAAATATATGATATTTAATTAGGTAATTAATTAATTAACTAATAGAAGGTCTGAAATTAAATATATGATATTTAATTGGTGACTGAATAATTAAAGAATTAATTAATTGGAAATTAATCAATTATGAAAATGATTAATCACTTATGGAAGTAATTAATCATTTATGGAAATGATTTAATCACTTATGGAAGTGATCAATCATTTATGGAAAAGATTAATCAGTTATGGAATTGATTGGTCATGGAATTGGTTGGTCATGGAATTGATTAATTATTGAAAAAATTAAATCAGTTATGAAAATAATTGATTTTAAATGAATATTTTATTCATGACCTTTCTCCTATAAATAGAACACTAAACCTAGGGTTTAGGTACTACAACATAAGGCCACAAGAATGCACTCTTGCATTCTCTCTAGCCTCCCTCTCATATTCTCTCAACCCAAGAACTCTAGGGATAATTTTCTCTTTAGAGATTTTCCCATTCAAGATTAGGTAGTCCTACAACTACGTTCATAATCTCAGAGTTATAGCGGGGAAGATGAATTGGTGGTGTCCCAATTGTTGACGCTCGGTCCAAAATCAAGAAAGGTGTTGAAGTATTCAGAGTCGTCAACGACGTTATGTTTGCTTCTCTCCTTTAGATTTGGATCTAATAATTTTTGCATGCTTAGCCTTAAGTTTGTATAGAAATTGTTCTATGTTTTAACCAATGCAATAGTATTTTTGGATAAACAAAATTAACTACGAATCGGTCCCAATTACGCTTCCGCTTTAACGGAATTTGGGAATTCCAAATCCTACAATTGGTATCAGAGCCGATAGTAGATTTAATTTCGTTTCTCTAAAATTAGCATTGGTTCAATGGTGGGTATTTTAATTTCATATATGTGATATGTGGTTTAATTTACAAAATGGATTATTTAGGCATATTTGTTGGGATTAGATTTATACTTTTGATTAGATCAATTGTAAATGTCAAAAAGGAAAAGATTTGAAGACCAAGATATGTCTTGGATTTAAATTATTGTAATTTAAATTGCTTTTAATTCCTTTGGATATGCCAAATATGCCGGTCAATTTTGGTAGTTTTAATTTAATTATGCATGTGATGTATGTATCAAATTAATTGATTGTTGCATAAAGTATGTCATTTAGCTTAAAATCCCACCATAGGTTAAGCATATTCATGCATATATTATAAATGTTATAATGTATGAAATATGTATGAATTTTATTTTCATGAGCATTTAATATAAATTGTTATGATTAAATGGATGAAAATTGAGAAGCATTGCGCATGAAATTACTTTAGTAAAGAATATAAAAAGTTATATTTATGAAAGTAATTTATATGCTTATTTATTTTCATGAGCTATTAATATAAAATGTTATGTTAATGTGTGAAAATGTGAATGCTTGTTTTAATTTTCTTGGGTAATTATTTTAAGAGTTAGATTAATTGAAGAAAATTAATTTGAATTGAGCATGAAATTACTTTAGTTTAAAATTATATAAGAGTTATATTTATATAAGTAAGTAACATGCTTAATGAATTTTCATGATAGATTAATATAAATGTTATGTTAATGTACGAAAATGGTAATGCTTAATTTTAATTTTCTTGTATAATTAATTTAAGAGTTAGGTTAATTAAAAGGAAATTAAATTGCATTGAGCATGACATTACCTTAGATTAATATAAATGTTATATTTTTGGTATGTCATGTATGCTAATGTATGGTTTTATAAATTAATTAGAATTTCATTGTTAATTTATTCACCATAGTAGCATGTTATAGGGTTAATTCACTACAAGAAATCTCACCTTTAGCGTCGAAAAAATTTCGTCGCTAAAAGTCAATTTTCGACGCAAAACATCTTTAGCGTCGAAGAAAAATTAGTCGCAAAAAAAGTCGCAAAAGCACCGTCGCAAGCTGGATTTTGCGTCGAATTCTAAGAAAACGTCGCAACTTGCGACGAAAAGTCGTTATGCGACGAAATAGCAAAAAGCGTCGCAACGCCTGTGCGACGAAAACACCAAAGTAGTCGCAAGACCCTGTCACATATTAACACCTAAAAAACGTCGTAAGACTTGCAACTAAATCCAAAAAATACGTCGCAATCTCCCCATCAGAAATTTATCATTTCTTGCGTCGTTTTTTTACTGTTTCGTCGCAGATTTTGATTCTTTTGCAATAAAACCCCAAAATTCGTCTCATATATTTAGGGCATTGATATATATATATATATATATTATTCAAATTAGAAATCTAAAAGCTCAATTTTGTATTCAAATTTTCCTGATAAACATTTTATACAAATAATCAGATAGTCTTACAAAACAAAACATTTAACATTAAGAAATGGTCATCACTACATCCAAAAGTTGTTTCATATATGAACATTTTACTAAGTCTTCATAAGTTTAAGAGTTACAACAAAATAAAGACCAAAAAAGTTTATCCAATTACAAAAAGAGTGCTAAGTATATGTTAGCTCAAAAAAGATGATGTTTCTTTGACCATTGTTGTCGTTAGCGAAATTTACTTCAATCCTGCAAATAAAAACAAATTACATATACATAAGTACACATGAATAACAAACCATATACTTAACCCATTCACAAAGAACATCACAATGATAGCATATAAAGTCACATTTCCAATGACAAGAACAAATACCATTCACCCTATTCTTAAATCGTCCTTAATCTCATAGTTGTAACATGGACGACTTAAGTTAAAAATGCATTTCTTTTCAAAAATAGAACATTAACCACAAGTCTCATCAAACCATACTCTCACAAACACTCATAGTTAAAATAAACCCTCTCAACCACAACCACATGAACTACTTAAACTACAAATAAAACCTCAAACCACATTTACAACCTATGCTAAAAAGTTGTTGTTCAAAAAACAATCACCAAACCACAATAAAATTACAAATAGAACCTCAAACCGCCTCCATCCTCAAACCACAATAAGATTACCTCAACACACGTTTTCTCAAATTATAGAAAATGTCAATCAATAAAACAATGTTTATCAATCTATAATGAACACTCCCCCCCAACTCCTCAATTCATCCTCAAGAACAAACACTCCTCCCACCCCCAACCAACCACAGAAAAATATAACGATCATTCCATTGAGAGAATCACACGTATACAAACATGAAACATATGAAAACAGAGTTTCAATAAGTGTAATCAGAGTCTCAACCTAAAAAATGAACTCAAGTTCCAAGTTTTTAAAAATTATACCTAGAAACATAAGAACTAACAAAGAAGAATAACAAAATACAATAACTATCATTAACTTAACTCAATGGGTTTATGGTTTCACATACTATGCTTACATTACACAATAACATTAAAATAAAACTTAAACAATGCTCAATAATCTCAAAGTGTAAGAAATAAACGTTATAGTCACATTATAATATGTTCCATAGACACAAATATTTACCTTTCAAATCTTAATTTACATCTAAACGAATAATAATAAAGAAGTTTTGAATCAAACCACATGTACCTCAAACTTTTACCTCAAATAGAACCTCAAAGCACATGTACAACCTAAGCTAAAATGTCATAGTTCAAAAAACAATCACCAAACCACAATAAAATTACGAATAGAACCTCAAACTTTAAATCAACAATAGACACAAGACCCCCGCCCCCCACCCCAATCCACATTCACTAAAAATAGCTCAAGCTTCAACAAAGAAAACAACTTCGTCCCCTAACCTTAAATCTACCTTCACTAAAAACACTCAAACTTCAACAAACAAATCAACCCACTCCAAGTAACAAATATAAACAACTCCTCCCCCTCAAATCCATATATATTCACTAGAAGAACAACTTTGAATCACAAATATAAACAACTTTGGAATCAACAAAAGACAAAATAGAGGTACTTTAACACATTCATATTAAACAACATACTTTCAACAAATGAAACAACATACTTTCACAAATATAAAAAACTCTCTCTCAAATCCACATTCACTAAAAAAGTCCAAGCTTCAACAAATGAAACAACTCCCCCTCCCCCTCCCCTAAAATCAACAAATATAAATAACTTTTCACTCAAATCACATTTCAAAATCATAATTTACATCCAAGAGAACAATAACAAAGAAACTTTGAATCTTTAACAACACTTTCAACCACAATGTTCAATAGGCACAATATTCTTTTTCTCCAATAGTATATTTTGAACACATAGTATCATTCCAAAAATTAAGTTAACAATATGCACCTATTTTATTTTATACAAATCTTTCACCAAGGAAAAAACAAATCTAACAATAAAACTTTATTAAATGAAAAAACAGAAAAATTACAAACAAAACTATAAATTTTATAACTCATACCTATAATGACGAATCCTTCTAATGAAAATGGCTTCCTTGAACTAATCTAACAATGTTTATGCTGAAACACCAAGAAATAAATGAAAAAACAAATATTGAAATAACAAAAAAATAGCTTAACCAATGAACCCCAAGGCCATTCGACAAATATGAGAACAAAATGGAACACTTAGAGCACTTACCATTCCAACGAAGACCGTGGCCGACCTCCTCTCTCTCACAACCGTGGGCGGCAAAATGAAGATCGTGGTCGGCAAAGTGAAGACAGTGGGCGGCAAAGTGAAGTCGAACGGGCAAAGTGATTTCGCAGACCGCCTCCTCTCTCTCACAACCGTTCAAAGTCGAAAGGGAAAGTGAAAAAAAAAAGTGAAGACACGAGTTTTAAAAGGCTTGCGACGAAACCTTGTTTTTCGTCGCAGCCTTTTGCGACGAAATAGTGATTTTCGTCACAGCTTGTGACGAAAAGCTGTCAAGCGTCGCACTCTGCAGATTGATGATGTGACTGATGTGTGTCATTTCACACCCTGCACGAGGCCTGCGACGAAAATACCTTATTCGTCGCAAGTCTGTGCGACAAAAATACTAGTTTCGTCGCACGAGGATGCGATGATTTCTTTTATTTCGTCGCAGAAATTCAAACCGTGACCCCAACAAAAATCTTTTGGGGATTTTTCGTGCCTATCATGCGACGATTTATCTTTTCGTCGCTAATTTTGCGACAAAAATTGTATATTCGTCGCAAACCTTGCGACAAAAGGTATAATTTCGTCGCAAACGTGCGAGTAAACGAGAATTTTGTTGCACGTTTGCGACTTTTTTTTGTTTTCTATGCTGATTAGCGACTTCTCGTGTTTCGCCGCTGAGATTTCGTCGCTAAATCCCTTGTTTCTTGTAGTGCTATAACAAAGAATTGCATGCAAACATAGGATCTTAGGATAAATGAATTAATTTTAAAGTGTTTAAAATTAATTAGAAGGGCATTGCCTATCATATAAGAGGTATCTTAAGGACAAGTTAAAATCTTTCATGCTAAAAATAATGAGGACAAGCTCATGCTAACTCAAGGAATTGTAATTAACTTATTCAAGTTCTCATGAATAACATAGATCATCATCCTTAAAATTCTTTCCTACTTGGTACTAACATACCTGGCGAATGACGAGGCATGTTCACTTGTGCTTGGCTATGGGAAAAAATCTGATGCACAAGATGTAAGCGAGTCTACAAAACCTAAAAGTTGGGCTCTAATACCAACTGTAACGACCCGACTTAAAAGGGAATTAAAATCATACTAAGGGTTGCTACTACATGCACAAAATGTAAAAACTTTAAACTTTAAACTGGAAGAGATCCTAAATAAAAATCTTTTATTTATTAAGCTGGGTCCAAAACCATAAGTCATTTTACAATATCAAAATAGTCAAAACATGCTATAAAATTTCTTAAATTTTAACATTACAACATTTGAAAACATGATACTAGAAAACTCGATCTTAGACTCCTATGGACATGATTTGCAGCTGCATCCCATTGCCTAGCCAAGTCACTGCACTCGTCGATCGCCTGATGTCATCAAGTACCACCTGAAAAGGGAAAGTCATATAGCATGGGTGAGTATATAAGAATATACTCAGTAAGTAGCTCACTCAAGAGCTGAAACTGCTAACATGAGATCTAAATAGCATGAAACTTAAATTTGGGTCTTAACATCAGAGGGACCTAACTGGAACAGTCATTCGAGTTTCTAGCCTTGGGCCATAACTAGGTTCATGAAATGTTCTGTCTAGGCTGATCACCTATCCCCAACCTATGCCAACTAGAGTGTTGTGTGGGTCAGTCGGGTAAGGCAAGTAAACTAGAGACTAGCTGGCAACCCCTAGCAAAACTACACCTATCCCAACACGACACCCATGAATCATAAAAATATGGTGGAGCAATATGGTGCATGAAAACATGCATGGGTGCCATCTAGCGCATAATCTTGTTGGTGTGTCGTCAGCTGAATGTATGGATGTGAGATAAGATGATAAATAATAATAAAGATAAATTCAGCCAACCCTAGTGCAAGTATACATTGTCGCACGTAGTAATAAAAACCTTAGAAGTATTCCAAGGGTATCGATCCCACGAGGATTAACTGGAAATTCAGATTTGAAGAAGAAACTGCTCAACTTGATTGCTTAAAGAATAGGTAACCAAAGAAATAAGATTGATGATTTGTTTTTACAGATAAAACAAGCAAATGAATAAAAGAATAACAATAAAATAAAACGAGGTATTCAACATGGATTCATCCTAAAGGCAATAACCTTAATCATGGATTATTTAATCTTAAGCCTATTCAATGCATTGGGTCAGATTTAACTTATTTTTGGCCTTGCTCCCAAGAACCGTTAGAAGGCTAAGCGAGTAGAGTTATGCACATTTCTGTGACTCGACTCCGACATAGATAATTCACGAATGCAATCTATAACCCTATAGTTAATATAAGGTGCCTTAGGCAGCTTGCCCTATACCGCTGAACAATCTCTTTCGAGCTTTTTCTCCTATATCACCTTTATGAGAATCGATATCGTCTGTCCCTTTTGAGATCAAACTCACATAGCATGCAAAGTCTAAGTGATCAAGTTAAACTCAGCAAGATCAGAGTGATAATCAATAAAGAATGACATGCATTGAACAATACTTAAGCAAATAAAACACTTTCAAGCTATTGAACCATAAGGAAATTCACCATATTGAAACCCTCAACGGAATTTAGCTATTCATGGTGAGATAAAGTGAAAATGAATAAATTTTCATTGAAAATAAGATGTAAAGAATATAAATAAATGAAACGTTTCAAAAGCTGGAAATAATTGATGTAGCCAAATACTATGGGTTTTTCTATTTATCCAATCCTTCTAGAGTTCGCTTAGACACTCCACTCTCTCTCTTTTACAAGTGGGAATGGGTGAAAATCCCTACAAACCCTAAGGTTTGATGTCTAACTCAGGTTAGAATTTAGTCATCTAAGAAGGACCTCGGACATCCCTACTCATAGGTGTCAACTAGGGTTCTGTCACCACCCTCTTCTTCCAAATGAGTTCTGCTTGAATTTGACTTCGAATCTCGAGCTTATATAGTGTTGGAAATGGTTGAGGAGCCTCGAAATAGGTGCTGGTAGGTAGCTGATAAAGATAAAAAAATATGCCTATTTTACCCTTATATTGCTCATTTCTTGGTCAAATATTGAGTGTTTAGGTCAATTTTACTATTTCCGAGCTTAAAACATGTTAATTTCATAAGTAAGGGTGTTGAGAGTAACTTGTGTTGAATTATGCTTAATTATGCTTAAAAAGACTTGATTTGGAGCAAATTTGACTTAGTTTGTTGTTGTGCAGAAAAATAGAGTTGAAGTTGGAATTCCCCAGAAATGCGACCGCATTTATGGGAAGACAAAATGGAAATGCGACCAAATTTCTGGAAAAACAGAGTCTTCTTCGCACCTAACCGGTTGTTTTGACCCCGAAACTGACTGGGCAACCTTCCAGCACCTATTTCGCAGCTCCTCAACCAATTTCTACACTATATAAGCTCGAGATTCGAAGTCAAAATCAAGCAGAACTCACTTGGAAGAAAAGGGTGGTGACAGAACCCTGGCTCAACGCCAATAAGTAGGGATGCCCGAGGTCCTTCTTAGATGACCAAATTCTAACCCGAGAGAGAGTTAGACATCAAACCTTGTGGTTTGTAAAGAGTTTCACCCATTCCCATCTTGTAAAAGTGAGAGTGGAGTGTCTTAGCGAACTCTAGAAGGATTGTGTAAACAAAAAACCCATAATATTTAGCTATCTCTTTTAATTCCAACTCTTGAATCTTTTCATTATCTTGTATTCTTTGCATCATTATTTCAATGAAAATGTGTTCATTTGCTTTTTATTGCATCATTATTTCAATGCAAATGTGTTCATTTGCTTTTTATCTCATCATGAGTCGCTAAATCCCGTTGAGGGGTTCAATGTGGTGAATTCCCTTAGGGTTTAATGGCTTGAAAGTGTTTTATTTGCTTAAGTAGGGTTTAATGCATGTCATTCTTTATTGAATATCATTCTGATCTTGCTAAGATTAATTTGATCACTTAGACTTTGCATGCTATGTGAGTTTGATCTCGAAAAGGACAAACGATATCGGTTCTTATAAAGGTGATATAGGAGAAAAGGCTCGAAAGAGATTGTTCGGCGGTATAGGGCAAGCTGCCTAAGGCACCCTATATCGACTATAGGGTTATAGGTTGCATTCGTGAATTAACTATGTCGGAGTCGAGTCCCAGAAATGGGCATAACGGTACTCACTTAGCCTTCTTACGGTTTTTGGAAACAAGGGCCAAAAGGAAGTTAAATCTGACCCAATGCATTAAACACTCTTAAGTTAGATATTGCATAAGTATGGTTGTTAACCTAGGGATGAATCCATGTTGAATACCTCGTTTGTTTATTATTGTTATTCTTTGTTAATTATTTGCAAGTTTTATTTATCTTTTCAAAAAACCCAATCAATCAACTTATTATTTTCCTTGGTTACTTTTTTCAAAAGCAATCATTTGAGCAGTTTCTTCATCAAATCTGAATTTCCAATTTAGGTCTTCGTGGGATCGATACCCTTGGAATACTTTCTAAGGTTTTTTTTATTACTACGTGTGACAGTGTATACTTGCACTTAAGTGTTGGTTGGATATTTCTTTCTTATTATTAACCATCTTTATCTCACATTCCATCCATTCAGCTAGCCATGCACCAGTAGCCCAGTCGGTTTCAGGGTCAAAACAACCAGTTAGGTGTGAAGAAGTCTCATTCAAAACGGCCCGCGAACGACTCAGAACTGCCTCTATTTTTCCAGAAATGCAGTCGCATTTCATAATAGCCTTCCCAGAAATGTAGTCGCATTTCTGGGTAAATTCCAGCTCTTCCTCTGTTTTCCTGCACAGCAACAAACTTAGTCAAATTCCCTTAAAATTAAGTCTTTTTAAGCACAAATGAGCATATTTTGATAAAAATGGTTCTCAACACTCTAACTTATCAGCTTTAACATATTTTGAGCTCGGGAACAATAAAATTGATCTAGACATGCAATATTTGACAAAGAAATGAGCTAAATATAAGGGTAAAAT
Organism: Luffa acutangula; assembly: GCA_036850905.1. Lineage (NCBI taxonomy): Eukaryota > Viridiplantae > Streptophyta > Magnoliopsida > Cucurbitales > Cucurbitaceae > Luffa > Luffa acutangula. The sequence goes on from CM072090.1 coordinate 34,113,033, forward strand.
AGGTATCTTTTTTACCTTAACACAACCCCAAACTTAACTCATTGCTTTTCCTCGAGCAATAACCAATCAAAATGTTAGAGATCAACTTTTTTACTTGCAAATCTGAATGTAAGAGCTCAATACTGAATTACAAACCAAAACGTTAAGGTTCTTGTAAAGTAATCAATCATGGTACTAGCATCAACTTTACATTTCAAATCAAGTGATTTGGAATCAAGTAAACATGTTTTTCAAGATCGTTTTCTAAAAATCTTGCCTTTTCGGAGAGGGTTCTACTCTAGTGCTAGTCATAACATCTGAGTTTCCTAGGCATGAAGATTTCTATTGTTCTTTTTCAAAGCAAAACTCTCCCTAATCCATCCTAACCAATGTGCTTAAACTATCTAACTTCTACTCATAGAGCCTAGTGTAGTCCTTTTAGTTAAGAAAAACAATCTTGAGGTCAATTTGACTTCGGTTTTTTGTCTAAAAGGGAATTTGATTTCGGTTTGCATTTGTTTTGTTTTTGCAGGTTGAAATTAGTGCATGAGCAAGGGGTATCCACTCCTTGACATTGATCCGGAGATAGAAAGAACCTTTTGTCGTCAAAGGAAGGAACAAAGACGAAAGAAGAGGGAGCAACTAGAGTTGATCGCACGGGAATTTCTAGAGGAAGCATCTTACATTCAAGAGTTTCCAATGGATCCTCCTGGAGTTGATCCTCAAGTTCGTGGAAGGGAGTAGAATGGCGGGAGAATTCCTCATGTTCCTCCAGTTCCACCGATGCCACAACAAGAAAACCTGATCTACATTGCAGAAGATCGAAACTGAGCAATAAGGGACTACGCTTTACCAGTTTTGTAGACATTGAATCCAGGAATCTTTGGAGCCACCGATTGATGCTCCACAATTTGAACTTAAACCAGTGATGTTCCAGATGTTAAATACGATGGGCTAATTCTCAGGATTTCCAAATGAGGATCCACACAAGCATATTAAATTATTCTTGAGAGTTTGCAATTTTTTTAAAGTAACAAGAGTGCCAGAAGATACCATAAAGTTAAAACTTTTTCCGTTTTCTTTACAGGGAGATCCTGAAGCCTGGTTGGATTCATTTCCTCCAAACTTCATCACCTCTTAGAATGATTTGGCGGAGAAATTTTTGGAGAAGTTCTTTCCCTCCAATAAAAATGCCAAGTGCCGAGCAGAGCTCATTACTTTCAGACAGTCATACAATGAATCGTTGGATGCAGCTTGGGAAAGATTCCAGAGGCTGGTTCGAAAGTGTCCACACCATGGAGTGCCTGCTTGCATTATTTTGGAGCATTTTTACAGTGGGTTAGATCAAGCTTCAAAGGCGTAAACGCATCTGCAAACAGATCTTGTCTGAAGAAGTCTGCTAATGAGGCGCACGCTATTCTAGATACTATAGCCACCAATAACAGACATTGGGGAGAAAATGAACCAACAACCATTTTGAAGAATCTAGTGAAAGCAGTAGAAACAGAGGCTAACTCTACAATACAAGCCCAGATCAAGGCCATTCATAGCATGATGATGGGCATGTCCATGAACAATCAAGCCAATATAGCCCCTGCAAATGTTGTTTCTTCCCTCTGTTGTGAGATATGTGGTGAGGAACACATTGCTGATAGTTGTCCACTAAACCATGCATCTGTTTTTTATGTAGGTCCACAAGGAAATCAGAACCATGATAGATGGAGTCCTTATTCGGCACATACAACCCAGGATGGAGACAACATCCGAACTTTTCTTGGGGAGGAAAGGCCGAGTCGAGTAATTCCAACACTCAGTTTGGGAAGCAACCTACACAATAACAGCCGCAAAAAATTTTCAACTAGTTCCAGTGCAGAGCCAAGAGTCAAATCTAGAGACTCTTATGAAGGAGTACATGGCAAGGAATGATGCTGCAGTCAGGAATTTGGAAGTTCAGTTTGGACAAATTGCTCAGGAGATAAAGAATAGACCACAAGGGACGTTGCCTAGCAAAATTGAGACCCCACACAGAGAAGGCAAGGAACAATGCAAAGCAGTGACTCTGAGAAATGGATTAGAATATGATGGACCAAAGTATCCGGGAAATTCAGAAATAAAGATCCCAGTTGAAGCTCGAGAAAAAATGTGTGAAAAGAAGTTAGACAATACCACAAATATTTCAAGGAATAAAGAAGAAAAAGAAAAGACCAAGGAGACCTGAAGCCTTGGCAGAAAAAGAAGAAAAATTTAAGTTGGAGAAAAAACAGGGAAATGCGACCGCAAAACCTCAGAAGTTTGTAATAGACCCAGATTACAGACCACCTCCTCCGTACCCACAAATATTCAAACATGCCTCACAAGATGTACAGTTCAAGAAGTTCTTAGATGTATTGAAGCAGTTGCACATTAACATACCATTAGTGGAGGCACTTGAACAAATGCCTACATACGTGAAGTTTCTAAAAGATATCCTATCGAAAAAGAGAAGGTTGGAGGAGCACGAAACGGCTGCACTCACGGAATGTTCCAGTGCACTAGTGAAGAACGAGATTCCTCCCAAGCTTAAAGATCCAAGAAGCTTTACAATTTCATGCTCTATAGGGGGCAGGGACGTAGGCAGAGCACTGTGCGATTTGGGAGCAATCATCAACTTAATGTCGTATTCAGTTTTTAAGTAGTTGGGAATACGTGATGCACGACCAACAACTGCGACCTTGTAGTTGGCAGACCGATCACTTACACACCCCATTGGAAAGATCGAAGACATATTAGTTAAAGTTGACAAGTTTGTTTTCCCTACGGATTTCATTATCTTAGATTGCGAAGCCGACAAAGATGTACCGATCATCTTGGGACGACCATTCCTTACCACAGGCAGAACCTTGATCGATGCCGAGAAGGGAGAATTGACCATGAGGGTCAATGATCAGCAAGTCACATTTAATGTGATGAATGCGATAAAGTATCCTAGAGATTTCGAGGAATGTTCGGTGATCGATGAAATTGATGAACTCACCCAATCTACTTTGCAGGAAATAATAAGAAGATAAACATTGGAGGATGTATTTGGACATGAAGAATTAGACGAAAAAGGTGGGAAAGAGAATGAAGTTGAAGGAAGCAGTCAAACCATGAAGCGGCAAAAGATTAAACCATATTTTGCTTCTTAAGTCCGAAAACAGCACAACTAACTTCAGTTCATTAAAATGGATTACGAGCTTTTACGTGGCATTTTTGCTCCCTACTTTGCTGGATCACAGATTTTTCTCCCTCAAGTCGCTCCGCAATATATTCTGCACAAAATAACTTCCAAAGCATCCATTCTTCCAAATGGGTTAAAACATATAATATTCATCTGAAAGCAACCTTGTTTAGCACAAATGACACACAAAACACTATAGAACTAAAGCCTAAATAACTCCCTTTTGGAGAGTTATCACTTATCGACACTTTGTGGTGAAGATATCTAGCTACGAGCAAATTTCACAAGCTTGAAATAATACTCACTTCCCTAATAAAACCTTTCATGCAGTGGCAAACCATGGGTGTCATGAATGGCCCTGGTTACCCAGTAAACCCTAGGAAGGAGGAGTAACTCTCGGTTTTTCTTTTCTTTTCTTTTTTTTTTAGATGTACTGAGCACATATTCTTTTTCCAGCAGTACAAATTTACAAACACTTGACATCAAGCATAAATATTTAGAAGGTAATGCATAAAGCACCCCCCCTCCCCCCAAACTTAAAGTTAGACAATGTCCTCATTGGCTTTGTTTTTTAGGCATGGGCTTAACATGAGGGTTTTTGTCTTTCAAAACTTTAAGGCTAAACTCTCCTAGAGTGTTAGAAAGGTTAAACACGAGGAAGTTTAGACTTAAGAAAATTATATAAAGAAAAAGACTAATGGAAAGCCTATGACTAGAAAACAATTTAGTTGTGACGGTGACACTTTTGAGGTAGAACAAAGCTCTAGTTTTCATCATCAAGGGCTTAAAAGAAAACTCCTTTGAAAACATGTTTTTCTTCCAAAACATTTTATCAATCATTTTCTCTTAAAGCTGATTTTTTCTTTCAAAAAGTTCAAAGGTAAAGCTCAAAAAACAGCAAGCAGATTTTTAAAGAAAAGATTTGAAAAACCCAAGTTTATCTAATCTAAACTATCAACAAGAAACTACCCTATGATCAAAACTAATAACAAACTAAACAATTGAAACAATCAAAACAACAACTAAACAACTAAAGACATAATTTAAATCATACTAAAACTCAAAACACAGCAAGCAAGAAAATCCTTGTCTTCTTGAGGCAGCAGCGATTGAGGGAAATCGAGAAAAACCAGAGCAATACTCGGAGCAATAGAGAGATAGAACTCTCTAATGGCTTCATCCCTCTCCTTTGCATATGCCCAATATGTCTTCAGGTTTTCCCTGATTTGATCTAACTGGCGGTAGGCAATGGCTAGGGCTTTCGATGATGGTGAGGGCCTTGTAAAAGAAGTGTGCTGGGATGGAGAAGCCATGCTCGACCCTGATGGTGGAGTGGCCTGAGATGTGGAGGCTTTGTCTTTCCTCTGGATGTTGTTCTGTTGGAGCTTCCTGATCAAGGATAGGTGATAACTCTCCAAAAGGGAGTTATTTAGGCCTTAGTTTTATAATGATTTGTGTGTCATTTGTGCTAAATAGGGTTGCTTTTCGTTGAATATTGCATGTTTGATACGCAAATTGCTAACCGCAAGTATATGGGCCCAAGTTATAATATAGTGATTAAAAATCGAATGTCGTCCTCTGGATTGGCTTTCTAGTTCCCCTAATTACTAAAGGTATATTCGCCCAATTTTATTTAGAGAAAATAATCGAGAAATATGTAAATCAATGAAAATTAATCACAGCAATAAAAAGATGGAAACTCAATGGAGAAAGGCCTTAGGGAATTGATTTCACCTATTAGATGCATGAATTAATTCAAAGAATAATTAGGAACGAACTCGTACAAATTCATAAACCAAGGATTATCGATAATTAAAAGTCTCTCCCGAGTACAATTAATTCTTTATGCAAATTAAGAAATTGATATCCCTATCTAATTTCAACAACAAGCATAAGCATTAATGAACAATCCTTATAACGGTTTCTCAAGCAATCCCAAATCTCCCAATTGTAGAATTTCCTAAGTTATGCAATTAATGGTCTAATCTAAACTACCCTCTCCCGAGCAATTAGTTTAGACACGAGAATCATACAATCCGTGATCAAAAGATTATAAGCACTAAGCATACAATTGCATAAATGAATCACGTTACGAAACGTCCTAAAAAATCTGTAAATTAATCCATACAAACTAATGGCTACATCAAGCCCATAAGAAACAAAATTTAGCTACTCATGTCTCTAAAAATACAATCAAAATCAGTCTGATACATGCTAAAAATCAGTACAAGAAACAAGGGAGAAAGATTAAACTCGCAAGCCGTGATTCCCGTGCGTTCCCATCACGATCCTCACGATCCAAGCTCCCAAAATCAAGCTCTCTTCGTTTCTGCCCTATTCTGGTCATTTTTCCTCTCTAAAAATTGTCTTTCTCTCTCCAAAAAGGTCCCCCCAATCAGATGGCATCACAAAATATATATACTGGCCAATTTGCGTGACAGCGTCGCGATGCTAAGGACACACGTCGCGAAACTGTCGCATGCGTGCCCTAATTATTTTCGGAAAACTTGCAGCGTCGAGACGCTGTGGAGGTAGCATCGAGACGCTGCCTCAATCTCGCGCCTCTTTTGATTTATGGCTAGCGTTGAGACGCTCCAAGGGATAGCGTCTCAACGCTAGGCCTAGAATTTGGCTACCTTCGCTTCTTTTCTTGCCTCGAACTTATTCTTCAGCTCTTAAATCATCGATAATCTTCAAAAACGTCGATTTCCATTGCAATGCTTGATTCCTACAAAACAAAACCAAATAGACATAAAATAGGTCAAATAGTACCCAAGACTAATGCTACAATAATACAAAATATAGCTCAATAAATTGCGCTATCAATGTTCTAACCCATTTGGAAGAATGGATGCTTTGGAAGTTATTTTGTGCAAAATATATTGCTGAGTGACTTGAGGGAGCAAAATCTGCGCTCTAGCAAAGCAGAGAGCAAAACTGCCACGTCACAGCTCGTTAGCCATTTTAATGAACTGAAGTTAGTTAAGCTATTTTCGGATTTAAGAAGCAGGGAGAGCCATCCACGTGTCTAGGTCAACCTAATTTGAGCTTGTCTTCATTCTATAAAAGGGAAGAGTTGTTCAAGTCAAATTCATTCCACTTTTGGGGAAAGAGATCATTTCTCATTTCCATCATTGGGAGCCAAATAGAGGAGGAAAGATTGGAGACTTCAAGAAGACCATCAATTACGGATTTGACCAAGGGAATTGGTATTTTCTTGTAATTTCTTGTAATTATGGATGCACACACTCAAACTGTAACATGTGTTGCTATGCACTTTATGAACTAAATTTGTTTAGGTGTTGGTTAGGAGTCATGTAATTACCGTACCTCATTCTCTATGCAATATATGTTGGTTTGATGCATCTTGATTATTTGTTGTGCTTATTTATATTTTGTGTCCGCTTGACCAACCGGTATGAATACCACTTCTTAGTTTTAGGGATGATTTAGGAAGTGTGTGGCATTTAATCACACTAGATCATTGTGTATTGGTGAACGCTAGTGACTGAGCTGAGGATAGCCAGTTTGCCTAGTGCTTGATCGGTAGTGCGTCATTGGAGTTGAAACACATTCTAAACAATTTAGAGTTCCGGGAGGATCCTGCTAATAAGACTGCAAGAGTTTTGCCTAATCAATAATATTGCTAGAGCATCTTTTAAAACAATATCTAAATCCTGACCAACGCTTGTTTCTAATATGTCTGCTTTATTTGTTTACTTTTTGTTCTGTCATTCCTTTTGCTTCAGCATTATATCAAAATCGATCATTTTAACTACTCTTGAAACCATTGAAGAGTTATACAAAATAGATAAAGTGAAAGTTATTTCGTCCCGTGGATTCGATAAATACTTATTACTTGTTGCAGATTGTGTATGCTTGCACAGTGTTCTAAAGTTTATTTTTACTACATTTTTACCCACTCTGAAAACCCTACAACAGGTCAATGGTCGGCTTGAAGAAATGATGCTCTTCGTCCTAGCCTGGAACTATCTTCACCCTTTGATAGAGTTGGGTGATGAGTGATCCAAAGAAAAGTTTACCTGCTCGTTTTCTTCCACAGGCTAGAATCTAGTCCCTGATTATGCTCCCAATATTGATCTCCAACCCCTTCATAATACAGTAGAGGAGCATGACTCTATCTACTGAAATGGTGCTATCGTGGGTAGTTGGCATCAAACGATTCTTCAGAAAGTGAAGCCAAACTGTCGATTCAGGCTTTAGATCACTTGGCACTAGAGTCTTCACCTTCGTCTGAGACTTTTTCCATTGAACTCCCTTGTTGGCCACGAGTTTTAATGCTTCTTTCATCTGCTTGGCCGAGGGGTTTCTAATGACATCGTTCCCTCTTGGATTCAGGGGTGCCTTGATTCTGTATACCATGTTGATGTCTACTAAAGAGAAGCTGACCATTTTGTCTCTCACCACCGCCATACTAATACTTTCCTCCCTCAGGGCGGCGTAAAACTCTCAAACTAAAGGCACCACGACCTCCTGAGAGTGAACACAGAACTTCTGCCACTTGTACTTGGAGATAACTCTACTTACGAACTCTAGCAGTGCTCTTAGTCTGTTAGAGAATCCCTTCTCGTTGAGGAAATCTCTTTTTCTCATGATCTCCATCCGTTCCGGAAAATTAACATCTCTGAATACCTCGGGGAATGGATTTTTAGGAGATGCAGCCTCAGGTGATTTGCCCTTTGGCTTGGCAGGTGAGACGGTCAGAGGAGCTGCAGGAGAGGCGTCCATCGACCTAGTCCTTGGCCTCTTGGCAAAAATTGGGTCATTCTTGTTTTTGGTCCTTCGTTTAGCTTTGATCTCTCTTTTTCTCTTTCTCCTCAATGTCGCAGAGATAGAAACTTGGTCATCATCCAATTCCTTGATCTCTGAGTCGGATTCTGTTTCAGAGTCACTGGAGGTCTCGTCCTTCTTACTTTTCTTTCTCTTCTTCACCTCTCTTCTCTCCTGAAGAGGTGCTCTCAGCTGCTGGTGGGTCATCTTTAAATAGAGGTTCCAAAAACTCATCAGCTGGCTGCTCATTGGTGGCCTCAACTTGGCCTTCTTCAGAATTCGGCCCAAATGCGGTCACATTATGGCCTTCAATCTCTACTTATCTTTCTTTTTCTTTTTTTGAACTTCCTTCACTCGACCCCTGTTGGGCCTCCTCTTCCCTTCCTTGCAGCATCTCAGCTTCACTTTGAGCCTTGTGGAGTGGCTCAAAAGCTGCAAGGAAGTCTTCCTCTTCCTTTCTTCTTTTCTCATCGTCTTTTAATTCTTCACTTTTCCGTTTTTCTTCCTCAAGGAGTTTCAAGTCAATTGTTGGCCTCCTGAGTCTTTCACCTAATTTTCTCTTTTCTTCTTCAGCTAACTTGGCCTTCTCGGCCTCTTGCCTTTCCTCTTCTCTTTTCTTTTCTTCTTCAAGATCTCTTTCTCTCGCAAAGTCATCCTCTTCCCTCATATGCTTATTCTCACATTCTTTTTAAGTCTCAATCTCCTTCAAACCTTCTTGTTCAGCCATGTACCCTTCAGCAATCACTAGAGCCTTTGCTACTGTTTGGCGGATTATGTCCTCGAACACGTCTGGTGGCATTCTTGCTACTTTGAAGGGCTCGATAACAAGTGGTTTCTTGGGCACAACTTTCTTGGGACTTCTCCTTGCACTGTAGGTAACGAATGGTTTTTTCATGTAAGACGAGGAGGGGTTAGTTGAAGGTTCAAAATGTTTACCCGTTGAAGTTCCCTCTTGTCGAGAGCTTCCTGCTGCCTTGGCGGCTTCTTCTTCATCTCTCCTATTCGCTTCCACTTCAAGAGCAGCACGTCTCTGAGCTCCCATCACTCAGATCATTGAAAACCACTCCCGCGAGCGTTTTCTGAATTGTTGGGTGGCGGGTTTTTGGGTTTGGCGAACGGTAGTGGCGTGCGTGGACCTCCTAGGTGAAGACGAACTCAGATTCTCCCTCGACGTGGTTGGCATTGTCGAAGAACAAGGAGTTTGAGCATTGGGCTCTTGGTTCACAATCACCGGTGAGAAACCCGTGGGTCTCGTCCTTCTCATGTCGTGCATTGGTGTTTCGGGGTTCTCTTCTTGCCGTCAAACTCTTGCTTCAACTTCGTGGGCAATTTTAGCACTCTGGGATCAAGTGATCTTGCATGATGATGAATGTTTGGGCGATTTTTTCATGGTTCTTGATATGGGTTTTGGTTTCAAGATGAGAGAATATGGAGAGTTGGAGTTTTGACTTGAATGCAAAAGGGTTGAGTGGTTGGTGAAGAGGGAAATACTTGTTGTTGGTGTGTACGATTGTACTAAACGATTATCCGCAAGCGCACGGGTCGTCACAAGTTATATAAAACGGAAAGTATTCCGAGTATCGAATCCTCAGGGAGGCGAAGCGAAACTTAAGCAAATAATTAAAATTCTCTTGAGCACTGAAAATACTTAGGTGAAATAATATTTAGGGACTACGTTCATGTGATAAAAAGAGCTTGAATTCAAAATTACTAATGAAAACAAATTTGATCAATCAAAAATAAAATGTGGAGAAAGAGTTTTCTTGAAATGGGAAGAGGGGTCTTGAAAATCAATGGTTAGCTAAATAATTGCTATAATTATCCTATCTCATTGCCCAACTAATTATAATCCTAGAATCTCCGTTAATCACATAGGTTCTCCTGTCGGTTTCCCCTAATTGTAATTAATTCATTTTAACAACCTAAGTGTCCTTAGCGCTATTAAAAATCATTAATTATTACGCTCTGATTCATTTTAGGAATCTAAGTTTAATCAACTAATCCCGGTGTCACAACGGGTAATTAAACTAGATTGAGTAAAGAAATTGGCAGATTGAGTAAAGCATTAAGAAACGAATCATTACACAATTGGCCAGATTGAGTAAAGCATTAAGCACATCCATACAAATAATTAGGACATGGGCAAGAGACAAGAAATTATAACAATATTTCCACTATCATTTCATTTCAAGACCCCAAATTGGGGTTTAGCTACACATAATATCCACAATAATTACAAGGGAAAGCATATTAAAAAGCATAAAGGAAAGGAATTGACCGTCGAAAAACCCCTTGCTGACGCTTGGAGCCCCCGTTGACTACTCCTCGAGCCTCTAGGATTGCTTCCCAAAATTCCCAAAATTTCCCCACTAGAAGAACCCTCTCAAAAAGGCTCAAAAGCCTTGAGAGGGGCTCCAAAAAAGGAGTCTTAAGAAAGGAAAGAAAGGATTGAGTGATGGTTGATTTGATTGATGAGAAATGAGGCACCAAGGGCGCCTATTTATAGGCCTGGAATAGGGGTAGCGTCGCGACGCTGCCTTGCTAAGCGTCGCGACGCTGCTGCGCACGCGGCTTGGGCAACAAGAAAGGGCAGCGTCGCGACGCTGCCTTGCTAAGCGTCTCGACGCTGTCCTGATTTTCCAGATTTTTCAGCTTCCTTTTGGGCTGATTTTTGGGCCTTCTTCTTCATTTCTCTTGGTCTTTTCTTTATGAATGTCTTCTTTGGGCCTTCAATTGCATCAAGCTAGGATTTGGGCTAGAATTACTTCAATTTTGGCTCTTTTTCTCCCGAAATCACCAACTTAGCTCCTAAGGACCAAATAACAAAATTCATTAAATATATTCATTAAAAACACGATTAAAGCACCAAAAAGCTTAATAAATTGAGACTAAAATAGCGACATTTCTGCTCGCTATCACACCCCCAAACTTAAGCTTTTGCTAGTCCCGAGCAAAATAAATTCTAAAGATGCATGAAATAGAATCGCTCAACCCTCAATGATTTTGGAATTCTTAGGATCGAATGGAAAACATGCAAGTGGAATAAGCAAGCACCGCATACTCTTGAAGAAATCTTAAACTAGTTTGAACTTAAGATTAATGAATAACATGCTCAAGACTTATCTATTGATTCTTTTACTAACCTAGATTAGTCTTATGGCTTTCTCCATTTGTTTTCCTCCTACACTAGCTAAGAGCCCCTAATACTCCGGAGTCCTTCTATCATGCAAAAAAAAAGTAACTAGGGTGCCTGTCATCTTTTTCTTTTTTTCATGGGGGAGCAGAATTCTCACATGATTTTTTCTTTTTCTCATCTTTTTTCTTTTCTTTTTCTTTTGCTCCTCCCCCAAACTTGCATTTTGATATCTAATGGTACTAGCTTTCACACTACGGTGCAGGGACCCTTAACCCGAATTTTATTCTTTGGTTGGCCTAACTGATCACACCGCAGGTAGCTTTTTTTACCCCTAGGCTTTTTTCTTTTGAGCAAGCAAAAATTCTTTTTCAACAGATTTTCTTTTTCTCACTTTTTCTTTTGTTGCTTTTGCTTTTCTCTCAGCAGGCATAGCATTTTTTCCTACCTAGTTCTTTAGAGCAATCAAGCATGAACTTCCTAATATTAGAAACTAAGCCTATCGGGGTGACAACAACTTTGAAAACCATAATAAGAATCTAGATTTTCAAAGACGTCATTAGATAAGACTATTGCATGCTTTAGACATCAAAACTAAGTATCAAAAAATTTCAAAATTTCACAATTTCTGCCGTGCTCCCAGATTCCACAACATATAAACCATTTTCTCCCAAAATTTCAAAAATCACATCCTTGGCTATCATGGCTATCTATTCATGCATCCAACAAAATTTAAATATGCTCAACACAGCGGAAACCTCCCCCCCAAACTTAAACTAAACATTGTCCCCAATGTTTTAAAACAGAAAAGCATAAAGAGAGATACTGAGACTTCCCTGAGCTAGGAGCGCTTCATCCTCTTCCTTTGGATCCATAAAAAATGGGAAATGTGGAATTTTGGGATTTGCTAAGGTGATCCTGCAAAACAAAATTGGATCACGGAGCAAAGAAAATTATTTACCGCAAAAACAACTAACTACTTTAATCCTTGGGTTGCCTCCCAAGCAACGCTTTCTTTAACGTCTTTAGCTAGACTAGGCTCGGCACGCTTACGGAGGCTCAAAATAAAAATTTTCATCATCCTCCGGGCCCTGCAAGAAATCACGCACCGAATTGCATACTACAAACAGGGGAGAAAAAAAACTTTCCCCTGGCCCATCTTCACTAAAGAGATTCTTATAATAACATTTTAGAAAATAATCAGCTGCATCAAATCTCTTTTCTAAATCTCTATTTTCAAAACAATTGTTAACAGAGTCATCAAGCGTGATAATATCTACTGGTCTAGGATCTAGAGATGGCCTATCAATCATGCCAGTCCATTCATCAGAAAAAATATCTACATGCTCAGCAGATCCTTCAGACTCAGAATTAAAAAATGATTCAACTAAGCTATCACATGACTCATCATCAGAAGAATTAAAGAATTCAAGAATTTCAGGATCAGATTCTATACTATGCACAGATTCAAGTTCTTCTGGGTCAGTTTCTATGCTATACACATCATCAGGACATGAAAAGAAAGTATTCACATTGTCAGGATTCATGCATTCAGGAATGTCAAGATCAGACTCAATAGATTCACTGTAATCATGGTCAGACTCAAAATTATCTATCGAGCAATCTTTTTTATGCTTTTTATGTTCATGCTCAATGTCAGGCAATTCAATATCATCATCAAAATTATTCATTTTAGGCAATTCCAATTCATTTTCAAAGGAAGGTAAATCATCAACTGCAGATCTTTCATTGTCACAAGCAGGCAAGTCTAATTCATTTTCAAGGTCAGGCAGATCCAAATCATTTTCAAACAGAGGATTATCCATATATGCATCATGATCAAAATCCATATTATCAACAAGCATTTCTCCTAAGCCTAGGCCAAGATTATAGTCTACCTCTTCATCGTCATCAGTCAAGTATTCAGGCCCAACAGAAAAACATGTATGCAAGCTACAAACAGATTCATCTTGGCCAAAAATACTAAACACGACTTTTTCATCATCAATGTTCAAGGTAAGCTTACCTGTATGCACGCTAATCTCGGCCTTACCAGTGGCTAGGAAAGGTCTGCCTAAGATAATTGGCACCTCTTTGTCCTCCTTCATGTCCAGTACCACGAAATCTACAGGGAAGATGAATTTTTTGACTTTCACCAACACGTCCTCCACCACACCCATCGGGTGGGTAATCGATCTATCAGCAAGCTGGAGAGTGACGTCGGTGTCTGTCATACCTGATAAACCAATCTTCCTGTATACAGAGTAGGGCATCAAATTTATACTTGCTCCTAAATCACACAAAGAAATCTTAAACTAGTTTGAACTTAAGATTAATGAATAGCATGCTCAAGACTTATCTATTGATTCTTTTACTAACCTAGATTAGTCTTATGGCTTTCTCCATTTGTTTTCCCCCTACACTGGCTAAGAGCCCCTAATATGGTTTGATTCTTTGTCTTTTCATGGGTTGATTGATTTCTTTAACTTCAATCTTTTTCCCACCTTTTTCTTCTGGTTCTTCATCTCCAAATATATCCTCCAATGTTTCTCCCTTCATCATATCCTTAAAAGTAGACCGGGAGAGTTCATCAATTTCATCAATCATATAACATTCCTCGAAATCTCCAGGGTACTTCATTGCATTCATCACATTGAACATGACTTGATAATCATTGACCCTCATGGTCAATTCTACTTTCTGCACATCAATTAAGGTTCTACCAATGGCTAGGAACGGTGGTCCTAAGATGATTGACACGTCCTTATCAGCTTCACAATCTAAAATGACGAAATTTTTTGGGAGTACAAATTTGTCAACCTTGACCAACACGTCTTCAATCTTTCCAATAGGATGTGTAAGTGATCTATCTGCTAACTGTAAGGTTACAGTTGTTGGTCTTGCTTCTCATATCCCCAACTATTTAAAAACTGAGTATGGCATAAAGTTGATACTTGCTCCTAAGTCGCAGAAAGCTCTGCCTACATCCTGGCCTCCCATGGAGCATGGAATGGTGAAACTTCCTGGGTCTTTGAGCTTAGTAGGGATTTCATTCTTGACCAGTGCACCAGAACATTCAGTGAGTGCAACAGTTTCGTATTCTCCCAACCTTCTCTTCTTTCATAGGATATCTTTCAGGAACTTCACATAGGTAGGCATTTGTTCAAGCGCTTCCACCAATGGGATATTGATGTGTAGCTACTTTAATACATCTAAGAATTTTTTGAACTGTACATCCTGCGAAGCATGTTTAAATCTTTGAGGGTATGGAAGAGGTGGTCTGTATTCTGGATCTATTACAAATTTGTGAGGTTTTGCAGTCGCATTTGCGGTTGCATTCCCCTATTTTTTCTCTGATTTTGAGTTTTCTTCTTTTTCTACCAAGGCTTCATGCTCCTTGGTCTTTTCTTCATTTCTTTTATTCTGTATAGTATCTGAGGTAATGTCTGACTTCTTTTTCTAAAATCTTTTCTTGAGCTTCTTCTGGGATTTCTGCTTCTTGATTTACTGGGTACTTTAGGCCATCGTATTCTAGTCCACTTCTTAGGATTACTGCCTTGCATTGCTCCTTTTCTTCTCTGTGAGGGATCTCGATCTTGATAGGCAATGTCCCTTATGGTATGTTTTTAATCTCCTGAGCAATCTGCCTAATATGTACTTCCAAATTCGTAACTACAACATCGTTTCTTGCCATGTATTCCTTCATAAGAGTCTCTAGATTTGACTCTTGACTCTGCACCTGGACTTGTTGGAAGTTCTTCTGCGGCTGCTGTTGTGTAGGGGGTTTCCCAAATTGATTTGTGCTGGAATTATTAGAACCGACTTGTCCTCCCCAAGAGAAGTTTGGATGTTGTCTCCAACCGTGATTGTACGTGGACAAGTATGGATTCCATCTATTCTGGCTTTGGTTCCCTTGTTGACCTACATAAAAGACAGACGCAGGATTTAGTGGACAGTTATCAGCAATGTGTTCCTCACCACAAATTTCACAATAGGAAGAAGAAATAGCATTGGCAGGGGCTATATTGGCTTGATTGTTCATGGTCATGCCCATCATCATGCTATGGATAGCCTTGATTTGGGCTTGCATAGTAGAATTAGCCTCTGTTTCCACTGCTTTAATTGGATTCTTCAAAATTATTGTCGGCTCACTCTCTCCCCAATGTCGATTGTTTGTGGCTATGGTGTCCAAGATAGCATGTGCCTCATTTGCAAACTTCTTCAAGAAAGATTCGTTTGCAGGTTCAATGACTAGTGCATTCGAAGCTTGATCTAATCCACTATAAAAAATGCTCCAAGATAATGCAAGCAGGCAATCCGTGGTGTGGGCACATCCGAACCAGACTTTGAAATCTTTCCCAAGCTGCATCTAGAGGTTCATTATATTGTAAGATTGTCTGAAAACAATAATTTCAGCTCTATATTTGACATTTTTATTAGAAGGAAAAAACTTCTCTAAGAATTTCTCTGCCAAATCATTCCAAGAAGTGATGGAGTCTGGAGGGAATAAATCCAACCAAGCTTCAACATCTCCCTACAAAGAAAATGGAAAAAGTTTTAGCTTCAAAGTATCTTTAGGCACTCCTGTAACTTTAAAAGAATTGCAAACTCTAAAAAATAGCTTAATGTGTTTGTGTGGATCTTCATTTGGAAGTCCAAAGAATTGGCCCATGGTGTTCAACATTTGGAACAACACTGGTTTAAGTTCAAACTGTGGAGCATCTATTGGTGGCTCCAAAATTCCTGGATTTAAAGTCTGAAAAACTGGTAAAGCATAGTCCCTTATTGCTCTATTGCGGTCTTCAACAATATAAATTGGATTTTCTTGTTGTGGCACCAGTGGAACTGGAGGAACAGGAGGAATTCTCCCACCATTTTGCTCCCTTCCACGATTCTGTGGATCAACTTGAGGATCGGCTCCAGGAGGTTCCATTGGAAACTCTTGTATGTAAGAAGCTTCTTTTAGAGGTTCCTGTGAGCTCAACTCCTGTTGTTCCCTTCTCTTCCGTCTTTGTTCCTTCCTTTGACGACGAAAGGTTCTTCCTATCTCAGGATCAATGTCAAGGAGTGGACACCCCTTGTTCATGCACTAACACCAACCTGCAAGAGAAAAACAATTGCAAATCTAGGTCAAATTCCCTTTGAGACAGAAATGCGGTCGCAATCTGATCGCAATTTCAAAAACATAACTGGTTTCACTTTTGGTCCCCAGCAATGGCGCCAAAAACCTTGTGCGTCGTCAGCTGAATGGATGGATGTGACATAAGATGATAAATAATAATAAAGATAAATTCAACCAACCCTAGTGCAAGTATACACTGTCGCACGTAGTAATAAAAACCTTAGAAGTATTCTAAGGGACTTTTTGGAAATGCAAGGTAGTAAATAAAAAAAATTGGGAAAAAACGATGGATTTTGAAATAATTTAGAAAAAGCAAGTGTCGCACCTCTTCATTTTGTTGTTTTGTGGGTCGCGCCTCTTCAAGAGGCGCGACATGTGCGACTTCACAGCCAACCAGCATGTAACTAAATGGAACTGAACAGAACTAGACGGAACCAGACGAAGTTTTAGGCCGTGTACTGTCGCGCAACTTGAAGAGGCGCGACGTCAGGAACCTCTGTGCCAGTCGCCATCTCACATCACTGCTCTGAAAAGACTGGTCGTCGCGTCTTTTCGCGTTTTTGACCATGCAAATGACCAAAATTTAAAAAGTTGGTGGGGAATTTAATATCTGTTGCTGCTGCCTTTAAAATCGAGAAACATTTGGGAAAGAAAAAATCGTAGCATCTGTGTAGTGTGTGAAGAAAAACTCGAAGCATCTGTGTAGTGTGTGAAGAAAAAATTCGAGAAGCATCTCTGTAGTGTGTGAAGAAAAAATCCAAGAACCATCCTTTGCCAAAAAAAAAAAAAATCCGAGAACCATTCTTCATTTCTTCCAAAATTCCATGATCCGTATACAATCACTTGGAAGATCGATATTTTTTATTCGCTGTATTTTCTTCTTGTTTAGTAGTCTTAATATATTTTTTTATTTATACTTATTTTTGTTTTATAGGAAGAAACTTTACTTAAAAAAATCACATAGACCTTGGAGGGATTCGAACGAAGTCACATTCAGAAGATCAGTATATTTTACTACATCGTGATTTTTGTCCTTTTTTTTTAATTATTTTGTAGTGTTACTAGTTTTGTTATATGTATACTGATTTTTGTTTTACAGGAAGAAACTCTGCTGTAAAGTTCATTTAGACGTTGGAAAGATTCTAATAAAGTTGCATTCAGAAGATCGGTATTTTTTATTACATTGTAATTTTCGTTTTTTTTGTAATGTTACTAGTTTTTTTTTTTTTAATTATGTTGAGTTTTGTTTTAAAGGAAGAAACTATATATAAAAAAAAATATTCACATGGACGTTGGAAATATTTAAATACAGCCGCATACAAGGTTGGTTATTTTTTCAAATATATGATAAATAGTATGATTTTTTTTTAATAAGTGTCCACACAAGTTGAGAGATAAAATGAAAAAAAAAACATGCAACATAAAGTATATTATACATTGTTAAGTTCATGTTGAGTTCATTCCAATGTTTAGACTCTCCACACTAAATATGTATATGAAAAAAAACATAACCAATAAAATTTGTACACTACGCCCACTCTAGATGAAAATCGATTTAAGATGGTTGATGATGGTCGATTTTGGTCAGAGGGAACTCACCTGACCTTCACGAGCCACCAACGTTAAATTTTTAGATGAGGGGGAAGACGTGACATGCAAGACAGTAAACCTGCGCACCGGTGTGGTGCTCACTACACTGGCTCCGATGCTTAAGTCAACAAACAAAACGGTAGGGAGTGGAAAAGTAAGAGCAAGAGGAGAGAGTAGAGAATATAGAATAGTGTTTAGGGATAGAATTCGGGTCCCTTCTTCAGTGGTGAAGAGGGGTATAAATACTTGTTCATCCTCCTAGCGCTTTTAGGGTTGAGGAGGTGTTTTAGGTCAAACTAGGCAAAACCGGGGCTGACGGAGGCGGTACGGGCCTAACGGCATCGGACGGACTCGGCCCGCGCGAGCGGGCCGAGGGTCGACCTCGGCCATGGGCCTAGGCCGAGTAGGGGGTCGGGCCAAAAACCCGAACCCTTCAGTCTTGGCCCGTCCCACTTGTCGGTTTTGCCTCCTTGGTCCATCTTTCAGCCCGATTTCTCCCCGGTTGTCCTCGTTAGCTCCTTGTATATCGGGGTGGTCCAAAATTGCCTATAACATTAAGCCCCCACTCTTGAATTGGGATCCGGGGTGACTTATTGCTATAAGTTGAGCTCCTTAAGCCCGATTTAAGAGTAATAACCCTTGTCTTGGGCTGGCTTATGTGTAGCTTTGTTGTCATCAAAAGTGGTGTTGGTCGGCCTCGGCCTCGGGAAGAGGCCGAGCACAGCTAACCCCCGTACTTGGTTATTCGGAGCGCCTTAATCCAGTTTCTAGTCTGTAAGAGAGAAGTTAGGGAAGAAGCTAGGATCGACCTCGGCCTCAAGCCCTGATGTGCACTTTTCCTAACCGCAAGCGCACGGGTCAAGTAATAATATAGTGAATAGTAAATTCGAATGTCGTCCTCTGGATTGGATTTTTAAGCAAATCAAGTATTGCGAATTATCTTGCCCAATTTTATTTAGGGATCAAAAAGTGATGAAAAGGTGATGATAAAAACAAATCAAAGCAAGTAAAAAGTATGGAATTTCAATTGGGAAAATTACTTAGGGAATTGATTTCGCCGATTTCGTTTAGGATTGATTTTAAAGAATAAGTTATTATGCACAATGAAATTATGAGCCAAAGACCCTTTAATCACAACTACCTCTCCCGAGTATAATTGATTTTCATGCAAATTAACCAACTTGATATCCCTATCTAAGTTATTAATATGCAAGGCAATGAGATCTTTTAACCAATTCTAAAGTTAATCTAAAACCGTCAAGAATTAGAAAGTAAACTTTATTCATGCAATCTTGAGTAAGTCTAGATCAAATCCCCTCTCCCGAGCTAGATTCGAAACTTAAATCATCCAACTAATGGCCAATTAATTGAAAGCATTAAATCAAGATTACAAACACAATAACATTGCACAACTTAAACCATAAATCAATCCATAAACTTAATCAACTACATCAATCCCTAAGCTACAAGTTTAGCTACTCATGAATGTAAATACAAGCTCAACTAAACATTGGAAAGCCATAAATCTAACTAAAGGAAAAAAAGGGAAAAGAAAACTCAATGTAGGCCGAGTCCCGACGTCCCCGTCACGATCCCCACGAACAATGGGTTGATTTCCAAGTCTCCCCCTTTGGTTTCCGCCTCCAAATGCTCTATTTTGTCCTCTTTACGGCTCTCTAAGGTCCCAAATCGAACTCCCTTTAAACCTAGCCGAAAATAAGCTTTTATTCTGTTTTTTTCGTCTTAGCGTCGAGACGCTGTCAAGACAGCGTCGCGACGCTGCCTCTTATACGCGCGTTCTGAATAAGGAAAAACGGTAGCGTCGGGACGCTTCCTATCATAGCGTCTCGACGCTGTGAGCTTTACGCGCCTGATCTGATATGGAATGTGAACGTCGAGACGCTCAAGAGCTAGCGTCTCGACGCTAGCCTGCTGTTGTCCGAGATTTGACTTTTTTCCTCTTTTACTGTTTTCATTTCTATGCATCTTTTCACGCCCCGAGCAGCCGATTAACTCTAATATGACATTATAGCTCCAATCAACCATTTCCTACAAAATAAACAATAAAGCACAATAAAATGGCCCAAACATCATAAAAGACTAGCTAAATTAAATAAGTAAAAGTAGCTAGCTATGCTCGCTATCAAATACCCCCAAACTTAAGCTTTTGCTAGTCCTCGAGCAAACTCTAAATCAGACATATAATGGAAGAATGGATGCAACAATCATAACTCAATCCTCAAGGATCAAAAGTCAATAACCAAGCAAGCAAGAGACATGCACACAAGGACCAATGAGGGAGACAAATTAAAATTTTTCCAAAATTAACTTGCACAAGCGAGATCTAACTCAACGAGACCAGACTCTACTAGCCCGGGATTGGATTATTAAACTCTCAACTCATCTTCCCTCTACACTGGCACTAAGGCTTCACTAATGAGTTAATGCAACAAATTAGTTTGTTTATCTCCATACTTAGGTGCTTTTAATTAACAATCAAATTAAGCATGTATATGTGGCACTAGCTTTCACACACCCATTGCAGGGACCCTTAACCTGAGATTTCTCTGGTTGGCCTAACTGATCACAACAGGGGTAGCTCTTTTTGCCTAAACTTTATTAAACATTGCAAACTGTGCACAGGCCATGGCATAATAATTTTTCTCTTCAACAGTAACTACAAGAATGATTTTTCTTTATGATCATAAATAGCATATATTCTTTTCTTTCTTCCTAAGCAAGATCAAACATGCTAATTTGCAAAACATTAACTTTTTTGCTCTACCCTACACCTATCGAGGTGACAACAAGCATATGCACCTAATAATTCGCTCCTAAGCATTCAAATCCAAATCAAGCCAAGACAGATACTCTACTCATGCAAGCCATCTCCTAGAAAAATTTTAAAAAGTCTCCCTTTTTGGGCACTTATGCTTACATCTCATCACAAGCTTGAAAATTGACAAGAAAGCCTATCCTAGGACATCATAATCATGCAAAAGTAACATCCAGAAAACAACCATATGCATAATTCAAAGAAAGCTCAAAACTATAGCCCGAACTCAGATGCTTAAGGGCTCCACAAACATGCTAATCCACCCCCAAACTTAAAACATGCATTGTCCTCAATGTATAAAGAAAATAAGGCATAAACAAGCATGAGAACAATAAAAGAATGACAGGAGTGAATAATACTGGCTTGGAATGATGATGACTTCTTGCTTGAGATCTTGGAATCTTGAAAGCTTGAAAGCAAAGGAGAGGAAGAAAACAAGACCTACAAAACAAAAACAAACAATAAATCAAAAACA
The DNA here is from genome assembly GCA_036850905.1 of Luffa acutangula. Taxonomy (NCBI): domain Eukaryota; kingdom Viridiplantae; phylum Streptophyta; class Magnoliopsida; order Cucurbitales; family Cucurbitaceae; genus Luffa; species Luffa acutangula. The sequence goes on from CM072090.1 coordinate 34,134,158, forward strand.
AAAAGAAAACACACTAACTTACTTGGGTTGCCTCCCATAAGCGCTTGTTTAACGTCATTAGCTCGACGTGTTGCACGTGCTTCAAGGAGGCTTTTGTTCTGTGAATCCAACAGAGGTGCTCTTTCTTGCACCTTTCCTGTAGCCCATGTAAAGCACTTCATCTTTAGAGTCTTCAACTGCTTTAAAGATTTCTTTTTCGTTCTTGACTCTAATAGTGAGCTCCCTACGCTCAATATCTATGATCGCTCGCCCAGTAGCGAGGAATGGTCGTCCTAATATGACAGGCATTGAAGGATTTTCTATCATGTCCATAACATACAAGTCAATAGGGAGAAAAAATCTACCTACTCTGATTAACACATTTTCTACAATACCAACTGGTCTCACCACAGATTGATCAGCCAATTGGAGCTTTACAGGAGTAGACTTAATCTCACCTATATCTAACTTTTTACACAAGGACAATGGGATAATATTAATGCTAGCACCTAAATCACATAATGCTCTGAAAGAATAAGTACCAAAACTACAAGGAACAGAAAAACTCCCTGGATCTGCTACTTTTTCAGGTACTTTCTGTTGTACTCTGGTGCTGCATGTGGAAGCAAGATAAACAGTGTCAACCTTCTTTTCTTTTCGCTTCTTTGCTAACCACTCCTTCATGAACCTGTTGTATTGGGGCATCTCTAATGCCTCTGCAAATGGAATATTAATATTCAGATTCATAAAAGCATTCATAAATTTATCAAACTGAACCTGATTGTTTTTTTTCTTATTTTTCTTTTTCCTTTCCTTGGGAACCAACAGTGTGGGAGAAGGAATAGGAGGCTCAAGGTTAGGCTTTTCAGCCTCATCAGATGATGTGTCCTCCTCAGCTTCCCCTGTAGGCGTTTCATAGTTCTCAGATTCAGGTTCCTCTTCAGATTCCTCCTGGTGCACAGTGATTGCCTTACAGTACTCCATCTGAGGTTTCTCTTGTTCAGCTGGGGCCTTACCTTTGTTCATTTTGCTTACAACATTCACCAACTGTCCCAGCTGAGTCTCAATGTTCTTTATAGCAGCACTGTGGCCATTCACTGTTGAGTTGATGGCAATGACTGCCTCCTCTAATTTGGTTGTCCTGTTACTAGACTCTGCAATGAAAGCTCCAACAAGACCTTCTAACTTTTTATTTTCTTGAGTTTGAGGGGCAAAACCAGGAGGATTAAGAACATTCTTAGTATTAACATAAGAGAAATTTTCATGGTTCCTATTGTTAGGGTGATAATGTGTAGGTGTAGAACTATTATTATATCCCCTAGAATTAAAATTTGATACATACTGAACCTGTTCAATGGTCTCCTCCTGAGGTCTAGATGCTAAAGCAGCAGCTGATTCAATTGACTGTGCACTCCCTGTACCTGAAAATTTCATAAAAGCATTGGCAAGGGAAGTCATCTGGGCCTGGAGTGCACTTACTTTATCAACCTCAAACACTCCAGCAGCAATCTTTTTAGGTGTAGACCGCTCAGATGGCCACTGATAGCTGTTGGTGGCCATATCCTCTAAAAGTGTGCGAGCGTTTTCCACGGTCTTGGACAACAGAGACCCACCTGCAGCTGCATCAACAATCGTTTTTATACTAGGAGTTAAACCATTATAAAACAACTGTACCTGAAGCCAATCGGGGTAACCATGCTGAGGACACTTCCTCAGTAGCTCTTTGAATCGCTCCCAAGCTTCGAACAGCTGCTCATCGAATTGTTGTTGGAATGTCCCAATCTCGGTCCTCAGCTTGACCGTCTTTGCAGGAGGGAAAAATTTCTTTAAAAAGGCCTGGACCAAAGCATCCCAGGTGGTGATGCTCCCAGGAGTAATAGACTACAACCAATCTCGTGCTTTATCTTGCAAAGAAAAGGGAAATAAACGTAAGCGAATAGCATCCTCAGAGACACCATTAATCTTTACCGTCCCACAAATGTCCAAGAATGATTTAAGATGAGAATTTGGATCTTCAGTGGGCGATCCTCTGTATGCACAGTCTCGAGCCATCTGAATGAGACCGGTCTTCAGCTCAAAGTTGTTGGCATTAATCGGTGCATAGACAATCCCCGACTGTTGCCCCTGAAACACAGGCTGAAAATAATCTCTAATAGGCCTAGGCTCCTCAGGTGGATTTTGATCTGCCATTTGAATAATTTCTCTATTTTCCATTCGAAGCCTAAGAATTGTTCTTTCTATCTCGGGATCAAATGGTGCTAAAATTAAATCTTTATCCCTATGCATAAACAAACAAAACTACCCTAAAAAAGAAAGAAAACAATTATGGAATGAAATAAAGAAAAGGAAACAACTAATCTAAATATGGAAAATATACTCTAGAAAAGGAAACAAAGTAACCTAATATGGAATGCGAAAATAAATATGGCAAAATGCAAACAAGGAAACTAATCTAGAGAGGAAAAACACGAACAAATAAAGAAAAGATTACTCAACTAAAAGAAAACTAATCGAGAAAATCAAATATGGAAAGAAAAACAAATAAGGAAAAAAAATGCAATAAACTAAAAAGGTAAAAAATACACCCTAAATTAAGATCAAACAATTTTTTCACAATATCAATTTAACTAAATGTGCCAATCCCCGGCAACGGCGCCAAAAACTTGATGTGGACTTTTCCTAACCGCAAGCGCACGAGTCAAGTAATAATATAGTGAATAGTAAATTTGAATGTCGTCCTCTGGATTGGATTTTTAAGCAAATCAAGTATTGCGAATTATCTTGCCCAATTTTATTTAGGGATCAAAAAGTGATGAAAAGGTGATGATAAAAACAAATCAAAGCAAGTAAAAAGTATGGAATTTCAATTGGGAAAATTACTTAGGGAATTGATTTCGCCGATTTCGTTTAGGATTGATTTTAAAGAATAAGTTATTATGCACAATGAAATTATGAGCCAAAGACCCTTTAATCACAACTACCTCTCCCGAGTATAATTGATTTTCATGCAAATTAACCAACTTGATATCCCTATCTAAGTTATTAATATGCAAGGCAATGAGATCTTTTAACCAATTCTAAAGTTAATCTAAAACCGTCAAGAATTAGAAAGTAAACTTTATTCATGCAATCTTGAGTAAGTCTAGATCAAATCCCCTCTCCCGAGCTAGATTCGAAACTTAAATCATCCAACTAATGGCCAATTAATTGAAAGCATTAAATCAAGATTACAAACACAATAACATTGCACAACTTAAACCATAAATCAATCCATAAACTTAATCAACTACATCAATCCCTAAGCTACAAGTTTAGCTACTCATGAATGTAAATACAAGCTCAACTAAACATTGGAAAGCCATAAATCTAACTAAAGGAAAAAAAGGGAAAAGAAAACTCAATGTAGGCCGAGTCCCGACGTCCCCGTCACGATCCCCACGAACAATGGGTTGATTTCCATGTCTCCCCCTTTGGTTTCCGCCTCCAAATGCTCTATTTTGTCCTCTTTACGGCTCTCTAAGGTCCCAAATCGAACTCCCTTTAAACCTAGCCAAAAATAAGCTTTTATTCTATTTTTTTCGTCTTAGCGTCGAGACGCTGTCAAGACAGCGTCGCGACACTGCCACTTATACGCGCGTTCTGAATAAGGAAAAACGGTAGCGTCGGGACGCTTCCTATCATAGCGTCTCGACGCTGTGAGCTTTACGCGCCTGATCTGATATGGAATGTGAACGTCGAGACGCTCAAGAGCTAGCGTCTCGACGCTAGCCTGCTGTTGACCGAGATTTGACTTTTTTCCTCTTTTACTCTTTTCATTCCTATGCATCTTTTCACGCCCCGAGCAGCCGATTAACTCTAATATGACATTATAGCTCCAATCAACCATTTCCTACAAAATAAACAATAAAGCACAATAAAATGGCCCAAACATCATAAAAGACTAGCTAAATTAAATAAGTAAAAGTAGCTAGCTATGCTCGCTATCAAGCCTCCGTTAGCCTAAACTTTGGCTCACTGCATCCACATATTAGTCCTTGTAGGAAAATAATTAGAGAATAGGTTTGAACATGTAAATTTTAGTAGAACATGCTAAACCTGGGTGCTTTTTGTTTAATAGGGAGTGCATATCCCCTTTGTAGCCCCCAATCTCAAGTAAAACTTTATTAAAACATAAAGTATAGTTGAGTAAATAGGAGAATACCTTTAGAGTTTGTGCTCGACCTTGGCAAGAGGCGCTCGGTCTTGGTAAGAGGTGCCCGACCACGACCTCTGCTGGGTGAGCTTGACTTAGATGAAGTGCATTGGCCCGAGCTAGATGGGGCGAGGTAGACTTGGTTAGTCCAAGCTCGCATGATGGGCTCATGTCAGTTGAGGCGAGGTAGACTCGGTAGTCCAGACTCGCATGCAGGCGTGGGCACTAAGCTGAAGAGCTTAGGCTCGCAAGGTAGGCGTGGGCACCATAGGCTCGCTGAAGCGTGTGCTCTATAGGCTCACATGTAGGCGTGGGCACTATAGGCTCGCTGAAGCGTTGCACTATAGGCTCGCATGTAGGCGTGGGCACTATAGGCTCGCTCAAACGTGGGCACTATAGGCTTGCATGTACGCGTGGGCACTATGGGCCCGCATGTAGGCGTGGGCACTATAGGCTCGCTGAAGCGTGGGCGCTATAGGCTCGTATGTAGGCGTGGGCACTATAGGCTCGCATGAAGCGTGGGCACTATAGGCTCGCATGAAGCGTGGGTACTATAGGCTCGCATGTAGGCGTGGGCACTATAGGCTCGCATGAAGCGCGAGCACTATAGGCTCCCATGTAGGCGTGGGCACTATAGGCTCGCATGAAGCGTGGGCACTATAGGCTCGTATGTAGGCGTGGGCACTATAGGCTCGCATGAAGCGTGGGCACTATAGGCTCGCATGTAGGCGTGGGCACTAAGTTTGATGACTTAGGCTCAAATGTTGAGCGTGGGCACTAAGCCGAAGAAGCTTAGGCTCGCATGACGTCTTATCACGTTCCTGGAAACACACTCTAAGCCTTGATAAGGGAACATCTAGGTCCTATCATTAATGTTAACTTTTGCATTGAATGGTAAAGCAAAAGGAAAAGTCTACTCCTACCTACCAAAAGCAAAATGAGCGACAGTGCTCTAATTACATGATAAATATGCAAATAAAGAAAACTAGAATTCCCTAAACTAAGGCTTAGTGTGCTCTCCAGAATGCTGTCCTTGACCCTGGCAAGAGGTGTGGTAGGGCTCGGCCACGGTCTCGGCCATGGCCATAGGAGAGTCTGTCTTGGTCCTCAACGGATTTCCAGAAGAGGTCCACCACCATCTTTGCCTGGGTCATCTCTGGTCGGCCTCGACCTTTGCTGTGAATTCTTTCAGGTATCCGTTTCGGATCAACGCTTCGATCTCGTCTTTCAGCTGAATGCAGTTCCTGGTTGAATGTCCATGATCTCGATGGAAGAGACAATACTGGCTTTTGTCTCTGTTGTCAAGATTTGACTTCAGCTTCCGGGGTGCGCTGAGGAGGTTTGTATCCCTTATCTCCGTCAAGATCTGCTCCTGTGGGACTGAAGTAGGGGTGTACTTTTCAAACTTTTTCAAGTAGTCTCCTTGGTCTGGTCGGCCTCGGCCATGGTCTGCTCGGCCTCGGCTTCCCTCGTCGGTCCGCTGCCTTTTGTCCTTTTTACTGTCGTAGTTAGATGAAGAAAACCTCTTGTACTCTCGTTTTGACCTCTTTGATTTCAGTAACTCCTCTGCGCTCATATACTTCTGTGCCCGGGAGACAAACTCCGCATAGGTTCGAGGTTGGCTCTTACCTATTGAATTGAGCAGTTTTTCGTCTTCTTAGTCCGGCTGTTATGGCTACTAGGGCTGCTCCCTCGCTGTACCCCTCAACCTGTAGTGCCTTGTCATTAAAACGAGTTATGTAATCACGCAAGCTCTCACCTGGCTGTTGTTTGACTGTCAAGAGGTTGATATGAGGCTTGCGCTGCTCTCTGGCTCCCATGAACTGTGCAAGGAATGCTTGGGCCAACTTTTTGAAACAGCTGATGGATCTCCTTTTCAGCCTCTCAAACCAGTCCCTGGCTGATCCTGTCAGAGTGAAAAAGAATGTGCGGCACCTGATTGCATCTGAGACGCCGTGGAAGTCCATCCAGCTTCTGTATGCGTTTAGATGTTGCACGGGGTCTTTTTTGCCATCGTACTGTTTGAACGTGGGTACCTTAAACTTTTGAGGCACCTCGGCTTTCATGACTTCTTCTGTGAAGGGCAGATCAACTTGGTCGGCTAGTTCTTCCAAGTTTTGATCTCCAAGGTCCTTTGACTTCTGCTGGTCTCCCTCAGGATTTCCGAGCTCCTTTAGTGTGTTTAGAAGCTCGGTCTTCTAGGGGAGGTTGTCTTTCTTGGCCTCGGCCTCGACCAACCTAGCCTTGGCCTCGACCTCGACCTCGGCAGCCCGGGCTTCACCTTCGGTGGCTTTGGCCTCAGACTCGGCAGTTTTGGCACTTATGCACTTCTCAACGATCAGATTCCTCAGGTCTGTCTTAGTATGACCGTAGCATGGGGTAGAAACTGTGTAGTCACGCCCCTTAAGTGTGCTTGACTCTGGGCTCCTCAAAATCGTGCGATCAGTAGGTTTGAGCCCCCTGACCTTGCTGGTCATGCTGTCAGTCTTCTTTCCCTTTGACCTCGTCTCTGACTCTGCAGTGTGCTCCATAGGCTCCTTCCCCTTCCTCGGATCCCTAACCAACCTCTCATCAGGGGTTTTAGTGCTAGGACCAGGTTTATCCAAGATACGCAGTATCCTAGACAAATTATGATCCATCACACTTACTTTGTTTTCGAGAGCAGCAAATTTTAAATCAGATTGTTTCTCTCGGGATGAGGGCAGTGGAGATCGAGGTCGAGGGGATTCGGTTTGAGGTCGGCCTCGGCCTTCCTCCCGTGACCTCCGCTGGTGGCGGTCATCATCCGAATGTTCTACGTTCTTCTCCATCCCCTTACTCATGGAATGATCGGTGTGCAGATTTGGCAAGCTTTCTTCCCCACAGACGGCGCCAACTGTTGATGGTCGATTTTGGTCAGAGGGAACTCACCTGACCTTCACGTGCCACCAACGGTAAATTTGTAGATGAGGGGGAAGACATGACCTGCAAGACAGTAAACCTGCGCACCGGTGTGGTGCTCGCCACACCGGCTCCGATGCTTAAGTCATCAAACAGAACGGTAGGGAGTGGAAAAGTAAGAGCAAGAGGAGAGAGTAGAGAATATAGAATAGTGTTTAGGGATAGAATTCGGGTCCCTTCTTCAGTGGTGAAGAGGGCTATAAATACCTGTTCATCCTCCTAGCGTTTTTAGGGCTTCGGAGGTGTTTTAGGTCAAACTAGGCAAAACCGGGGCTGACGGAGGCGGTAGGGGCCTAACGGCATCGGATGGACTTGGCCCGCGCGAGCGGGCCGAGCAGGGGGTCGGGCCAAAAACCCGACCCCTTCGGTCTTGGCCCGTTCCACTTGCCGGTTTTGCCTCCTTGGTACATCTTTCAACCCGATTTCTCCCTGGTTGTCCTCGTTAGCTCCTTGTATATCGGGGTGGTCCAAAATTTCCTATAACAATGGTAATTATGGAAGATTATTACTGAGTCTCATGGTTCCAACCACTATGTTTTACTTTTACCCCAGTTCACAAGTAGGTTCTTTTATTGAAAGGGTCAACATGTGACGCCACAATTAGAACTCTCTCTATTTATTTCTCTCTCTAGATGTATAAATTTATGTGGGTGCATGATTGAACCCTCATGTATATTATATTGATATATTTGAAGTGAGCATGTAGATAGATTTTTGATAAGTTGAGCCGTCTAGGTTGTTGATTAGCTAAAGGCTTCGGCTTGGCCATATATTTCTCCAATTAGTCAAAAGCATTGAAATTTTCTGAATATTCTCTATGGTGAGAGAATCGTCATCTCGTTATCATAATTATACGTGTGATTATTATTTAAAAAAAAACAAAAACTCAACATAATTAAAAATCAGTAGTATAATAAATATGTATAATTAAAAAGTACCTATAAACCTGAGTTTGTAAAAAATGGTTAAAAGTGAAAAATATTTAAAAAAAAAAAAGATTAGTATTTTACTTTATATGAAAAATAGTTTTTTTTTTTTTTAATTTTTTATTTTTTAGATGTCCACAAGATAAGAGAAAAATAATTTTAAAAAAAATATACAACATACCATATATTTTAAAAAACTACTTTTGAAATTATTTCAAAAAATTCTAGAAAATAGGGACTTCCGCAATTATATAAAAAAAATCATTAAAAAAGTAAGAATTTCTGCACAATTTTGTCTAAAATTCATTAAAAAAAAGTATTTGTACAATGATATTAAAACAAATTCATTAAAAATTCATTTTATTAATTATCCAAGGATTACGAGTAAGGATAGTGATTGTAGTGTGTACTTTGAAATGACTATTTTTTTTTTTTTTTTTTTAGAGAACCTTTACTTTGAAATGACTATTTAAGAGTTTGTAATTATTGGTTTAGAAAAGGAGGGGAAAAGTAAGGAAACAGTTTTATTTTTAAAATGTATAAATCTAGTTTTGTGCATTCCCACAAACAATAAATCCAAATATTGACTTCTTAGTTCAAAAAAAAAAAAAAAAAAAAAAAAAAAAAAAAAAAAACTACATTGTTTTATCGTTGTATAAGCATCACTTAATGATTTGCTAGATTTACATAATGTATGATTCAAGTAACTATATATGTTTGAGCTAAACCCTAAAAACTTAAAATCCAAAGAGAAGCCTAGGAATTTATTAATATATAGTTAATAAATTATTAAATACTAAACCACCAACACCCTAAAAATTATTAAACCCCCAAAACCCTTATCCTAGCCATAACCATAAAAATTATTAAACCCCTAAAACCCTAAAAATAGCCATAATCCAAACAAACCATTAAATCCCTGAAACCCAAAATCTAACCCTAAACCCTAAAAATCATAAAACCCCTAAAGCCCTAACTAAAATAATAAACCCTAAAAATCATTGAACCCCCAAAGCCCCAAATCTAACTCTAAACCCTAAAAATCATTAAACCCTCCAAACCATAAACCCTAAAAATTATCTAACCCCCAAACCATAAACACTAAAATTATTGAACCCCCAAAACCCCAAATCTAACCCTAAACCCTAAAAGTAATTGAACCCCCAAAACCCCAAACCCAACCATAAACCCTAAAAGCTATTAAACCTAAACATACACCCTAAAATTATTAAACCCCAAAAACCCTAAACAAAGACATAACTCTAACAATAATTGAACCCCCAAAACCCCAAACCCAACCCTAAAAAAGTTATTAAACCTCGACATAACCCTAAAAATAATTAAACACCCCAAACCATAAACCTAACACTAAACCCTAAAAGTAATTGAAACCCCAAAACCACAAACCTAACAATAAACCCTAATAATTATTAAACCTAGACAAAAACCCTAAAATTATTAAACCCTAAACATAAAACAATTTTAAACCCCCAAAACCCTAAACCTAGACATAACTCTAAAAATAATTAAAACCCCCAAACAATAAACCTAACCCTAAACCCTAAAAGTAATTAAACCCCGAAAACCCCAAACCCAATCATAAACCGAAATATTTATTAAACCTTGACATAATCCCTACAATTATTAAACCCTCTAAACCCTAAACAATATTAAACCCCCAAAACCCTAAATCTAGACATAACTCTTAAAATAATTAAACCCCCCAAACCATAAACCTAACCCTAAACCCTAAAAGTAATTAAATCCCCAAAACCCTAAACCCAACCATAGATCCAAATAGTTATTAAACCTAGACATAAACCCTAAAATTATTAAACCCTCAAAACCCTAAACACTAGACAATATTAAACCCCCAAAACCCTAAACCTAGACATAACTCTAAAAATAATTATACCCCCAAACCATTAACCTAACCCTAAACCCTAAAAATAATTGAACCCCCAAAACCCCAAACCCAACCATAAACCCTAATAGTTATTAAACCTAGACATAAACCTTAAAATTAATAAACACTCAAAACCCTAAACCTAGACATAACTCTAATAATAATTAATCCCCTCAAACCATAAACCTAACCCCAAACCCTAAAAGTAATTAAAGCCCCAAAACCCAAACCCAACCATAAACCCTAATAGTTATTAAACTTAGACATAAACCCTAAAATTATTAAACCCTCAAAACCCTAAACCCTAAACAATATTAAACCCCCAAAACCCTAAACCTAGACATAACTCTAAAAATAATTAAACCCCCAAACCATAAACCCAACCCTAAATCGTAAAAGTAATTAAGCCCCCAAAACCCCAAACCCAACCATAAACCCTAACAGTTATTAAACATAGACATAACTCTAAAAATAATTAAACCCCCCAGACCATAAACTTAACCCTAAACGAAAAAAGTAATTAAACCCCCAAAACCCCAAACCCAACCACAAACCCTAATAGTTATTAAACTTAGACATAAACCCTAAAATTATTAAACCCTCAAAACCCTAAACCCTAAAGAATATTAAACCCCCAAAACCCTAAACCTAGACATAACTCTAAAAAGAATTAAACCCCCCAAACCATAAACCTAAACCTAAACCAAAAAAGTAATTAAACATCCAAAACCCGAAACCCAACCATAAACCCTAATGGTTATTAAACCTAGACATAAACCCTAAAATTATTAAACACAAAAAAACCCTACCCTAAACAATAATAAACCATAAAAACCCTATAAATAACGCTAAAAAAAGTTAAACCCCTAAACCTTGCATAACCCTAAACCCTAAAAATAATTGAACCCCCAAAAACCCAAACCAAACCATAAACCATAATACTTATTAAACCTAGACATAAACCCTAAAATTATTAAACCCTCAAAACCCTAAACCCTAAACAATATTAAAATCCCAAAACCCTAAACCTAGACATAACTCTAAAAATATTTAAACTCACCAAACCATAAACCTAATCCTAAACCCCAAAAATAATTGCAACCCAAAAACCCCAAACCCAACCATAATCCCTAACAATTCTTAAACCTAGACATAAACCCTTAAGTTATTAAACCCTCAAAACCATAAACCCTAAACATTATTAAACCCCCAAACCCTAAACCTAGACATAACTCTAAAAATATTTAAACCCCCCAAACCATAAACCTAACCCTAAACCCCAAAAATAATTGAACCCAAAAAACCCCAAACCCAACCATAAACCCTAACAATTATTAAACCTAGGCATAAAGCATAAAATTATTAAACCCTCAAAACCCTAAAGCCTAAACAATTTCACACCCCCAAAACCCTAAACCTAGAAATAACTTTAATAATATGATTAAACCCCTCAAACCATAAACCTAACCCTAAACCCTAAAAGTAATTGAATCCCCAAAACCTCAAACCCAACAATAAACCCTAATAGTTATTAAACCAAGGCATAAACCCTACCATTATTATTAAACACTCATAACCCTAAACCCTAAACAATACTAAACCCCCAAAACCCTAAACCTAGACATATCTCTAAAAATACTTAAATCCCCCAAACCATAAACCTAACCCGTCTAAAATTAATTAAAACCCCAAAACCCAAAACCCAACCATAAACCCTAATAGTTATTAAATCTAGACATAAACCCTAAATTTATTAAACCCTCAAAATCCTACTCTAAACAATATTAAACCCCCAAAACCCTAGACATAACTCTAAAAATCATTAAACCCCCCAAACCATAAACCCTAATAATTTAACCTAGACATTAACCCTAAAATTATTAAACCCTCAAAACCCTAAACAATAAACAATATTAAACTCCCGAAACCCTAAACCTAGACATAACTCTAAAAATAATTAAACTCCCCAAACCATAAACCTAACCCTAAACCCTAAAAGTAATTAAAATCCCAAAACCCCAAACCCAACCATAAACCCTAATAGTTATTAAACCGAAACATAAACCCTAAAATTAATAAACAATATTAAACCCCCAAAACCCTATACATAACGCTAAAAAATGTTAAACCCCCAAACATTACATAACCCTAAACCCTAAAAATAATTGAACCCCCAAAACCCCAAACCCAACCATAAACCCTTATAGTTATTGAACCTAGACATAAACCCTAAAATTATTAAACCCTCAAAACCCTAAAGCCTAAACAATATTAAACCCCCAAAACCCTAAACCTAGACAAAACTCTAAAAATAATTAAACCCCCAAAACCATAAAGCTAACCCTAAACCCTAAAAAAAATTGAACCCCCAAAACCCCAAACCCAACCATAAACCCTAAAGTTATTAAACCTAGACATAAACCCTAAAATTATTAAATCCTCAAAACCCTAAACCCTAAACAATATTAAATCCCAAAAATCCTAGACATAACTCTAAAAATAGTTCAAACCCCCAAACACTAAACCTAACCCTAAACCCGAAAAATAACTGGACCCCAAAAACATCAAACCCAACGATAAACCTTAACAATTATTAAACCTAGACATAAACCCTAAAATTATTAAACCCTTAAAACCCTAACCCTAAACAATAATAAACCCTCAAAACCCTAAAACTAGACATAACTCTAAAAATAATTAATTCCCTCAAACCATAAACCTAACCCTAAAGCCTAAAAGTAATTGAAACCCCAAATCCTCAAACCCAACAATAAACCCTAGTAGTTATTAAACCAAGACATAAACCCTACAATTATTAAACACTCAAAACCCTAAACCCTAAAAAATATTAAACCCCCAAAACCCTAAACCTAGACATAACTCTAAAAATAATTAAATCTCCCAAATCATAAACCTAACCCTAAACCCTAAAAGTAATTAAACTCCCAAAACCCCAAACTCAACCATAAACCCTAATAGTTATTAAACCTAGACATAAACCCTAAAATTATTGAACTCTCAAAACCCTAAACCCTAAACAATATAAAACCCCCAAAACCCTAAACCTAGACATAACTTTAAAAATAATTAAACCCCCTAAACCATAAATCTAACCTAAACCAAAAAAGTAATTAAACCAATCCAGACATAAACCCCCCAAAACCCCAAACCCAACCATAAACCCTAATAGTTATTAAACCTAGACATAAACCCTACAATTATTAAACACTCAAAACCCTAAACCCTAAACAATATTAAACCCCAAAAACCCAAAACCTAGACATAACTCTAAAAATAATTAAATCTCCCAAATCATAAACCTAACCCTAAACCCTAAAAGTAATTAAACTCCCAAAACCCCAAACCCAACCATAAACCTAAAAGTTATTAAACCTAGACATTAACCCTAAAATTATTAATCCCTCAAAACCCTAAACCCTAAACAATATTAAACCCTCGAAACCTTAAACCTAGACATAACTCTAAAAATAATTAAGCCCCCAAACCATAAACCTAACCCTAAACCCTAAAAGTAATTAAACCCCCAAAACCCCAAACTCAACCATAAACCCTAATAGTTATTAAACCTAGACATAAACCCTAAAATTATTAAACCCTCGAAACCCTAAACCCTAAACAATATTAAACCCCCAAAACCCTAAACCTAGACTTCTCTAAAAATAATTAAACCCCTTAAACCATAAACCTAACCCTAAACCCTAAACAATATTTAACCCCCAAAACCCTAAACCTAGCCTTGCCTAAAAATTATTGAACCCCTAAAACCCTAAACCTAGCCATAACTCTAAATATTATCAAACCCCCAAACCATAAACCCTAAAAATTGTTAAACCCCCAAACCATAAACCTTAAAATTACTAAACCTCCAAAACCCTAAATCCTTAAAAATATTAAACCCTAAAATTTAGTATACCCCCGAAACCATAAACCTAACCCTAGTAATCTATAAACCCTCCAAACCAACACTAAACATAATCATAACTCTAAAATGTCTTAAAAGTCTGTAAACCTAACCATCTGAAGTGTAAGGACCATATAATATCTCAAAGTTGTTAAATGCATAAGTCTTAAAAACTGTAACTGATAATTGTAGAATACTATAGTTTGGATTTAGCTATTATTTACTTACATAGTCTTTTTTAAATATCAGATTTAATTGCATAACTATCATGGAACAAGTTGGATTTCTATGTTATATGAATGGGAATATAGTGCACGGTCCGAATGGTATAGAATATATGACGTCGAACCATCTGTTCAGTTCACTGTTCCTCATGATATTGCATTCGATCAATTCATTCAATGGTCATGCAATGGATTTTCTATTGATAGAATTGAAGGGTTTGAAGTCATCTTTAGATACGACACTATTGGGTTCGAAGGGTCTACTTATTTCTTGGGTTTAATGTCCTATAAACTCGTAGTTTTGTAAATTATTAAACATATTCTATTTCCAATAAAGACGTTATTGAGGTTATTCAGTAAAAGATGTTATTGAATATGTAAATTGCAAATGATTAACCTAAATCCAATAAACTAAGATCCTTGGCTATAAAATGAATGCTCAAACTATATGTAGGGACATATCGTAGGATCAAGTTCAAATTTATAGTCAAAATAGTCTATAGTATAAGGATACGGTTGGGTGTCTTATCCTGGGGACACTATGGACGCGACCCACTTTGTATTAAGTACAAACGATGAGATCCTAAATCGTTCATGTGGAGACATGCGAGTGGGGGCGTCCTATGCAATGAGTTTGCATAAGACTAGACCACAAAATAAGTCACTTTCTCTTTATAACACTGTATACTGAAGAAACTGATTAGTTCTCATAGATGACCTAGGTAACTCGTTCTTAATCGTGAGCTAACTATGAACTCGTGTTTATACGAGATTATCCTTTGATCTGCATGGGTGAGAGTGGCCAGCATCGCTGACTCAACAAGCCTACCATTTTGGGGATAAGATCGAATAGATAGCTGAGAACGTAGTCTCGCAAGACGGAATTCACTCCTACCCATTTCAGGGATAGCAGAGAGGTTGTTCCCTTAAGTACTAGCTCCAGGACTTGAACAAGGGGCCCCACCCTCGCTTTGGATTGAGAGGGACTTAGGTTTGATGGTTGGATCACAAACCGATTGTTCATTAGAGGATTAGTGGAACTTAAGGAACAAGAAGTACTATAGGGGTGAAACGATTATTTGACCTAGCTATAGCTACGAACAACCTGTGAAGGAACGACTTACTGAACATGGTTAAATCAAGTGGACGGAAATATATCTATAGTGAGGGGAGTGCAACTATCGGGTTATAGTGGAGTGTCCCGGTAGTTAACGAATGTTGGCTAGCTTAGATAATGAGATTAGTCGGTTAGCCTCGAATCGTTGGAGCCCATGATCTATAGGTCCATTAGGTCCCCCTACTAGCTCATATCAGATTAAAGTCTAGAACATATTGATAGGAATATTTGAATCGTTCAAAAACGGGAAATAGGGAATTATCGTAAAATTGTGTTCGACACAATATTTAAATTATGAATTAAATTAGCAATTGAGAGATAAGGTATTTAAAAGTGTTTTAAATACCATATATATGTATTAAGAATCATATATTATTAATGGCACTAGGTGACAATGATTAATTAGATTAATTGATAGCGAGCATAGCTAGCTATGTTTCCCTAATTAATTAAGCTAGTCTTTTATATTTAATTGGCCAAAATTATGCATTTTTATGTTCTTTTTTTAGGAATCATGTTTCAGAGTTAAATCGAGAAATTGGAGCCAAATACGTGTTCGAGACACGAAAATTGGCTAAAGAACGAAAAAGATTCAACTAAGAAGAAGTCAAAAGAGAGCCATCCGCAGGCCAGCGTCGGGACGCTGCTCTTGGAGCGTCTCGACACTGCCTTTCCTTTTCTGAATTAGGCGGCAACAGAGACAGCGTCGCGATGCTATCCGCAGATTTTCTATAAATTCCTCTTTTCAGCTACGGATTTGGGGAGCCCAATTGGTGAGATTTTAGCCCTAATTTCGACTAGAGACCTTTTGTGGGATCTAAAGGCAAGGCCAAAGAGTGGGAATCAAGTGAGAAGACGTGGAGATCGTGACGGGGACGTGTCAGTTTCGACGGATTCGAGTTTCCTTTCTCTTTCCCTTAACTCTTGTAGTTTTTATGGCTTTTCTTTCAATTAGTGTTTGTATTTTAAAGACTATGAATTGCTAGTTGTTTGTCTTAGGGATTGATGTAGTTGTTTTAGTTTGTTGGATTGATTTGTGGTATGAATATGCATTTATTTTACCTATGCAATTATGGTTAAATGCTTTCAATTACTTGATCACTAGTTGAATGATTTGAGTGTTGAATCTTGCTCGGGAGAGGGGATTTGGCCTAAGACTTACTTTATTAAATTGCATGACTAAAGTAGAAATTCTAAGTTTGTGACGGGATTTGGAATAACTTTAGAAGTTGCTTGAAGAACTAAACTCAAAGCCTTGCATGTTAATGAACTTAGATAGGGATATCAAGTTGATTGCATGCAGGAGAATCAATTATGCTCGAGAGAGATAGTTGTGATAAAAGGTTCCTAGACTTGGTAGAATAATTGCATGTTAAATTCATCCCATTAATTTATCATCAATCTCAACAATGAAATCAATTCTCTAAGAGTCTTTCCATTTGAGTCTCCACCTTTATTTTATGTTTTTTTGTCTTTAGATTTATCTTTTATCATTGAGTTTTGCTCCCTAAATAAAATTGAACAAAAGTATTCACGATACTTAATTTGCTAGAAAACCAATACAGAGGACGACACTTGTTTAATCACGAAAACACTATATTATTACTTGACCCGTACACTTGCGGTTAGCAAATTGCACATCATTAATCATGACAAATTACTTGGAAATGTCCCAATTAATAACCTAGAAATCAAATTCAATTGAAAATTGAATTAGGGTAAAATGCAAGCTGAAAATTCAGAATTGAGATTCAAATTTTAGTGGATTTAGTGGTATTTCCACTCTTGCATGATGATGTATAGTGGAAAACAACACAACCATGCACTAGTTGCATGTGTTGTGAATTAAACACCTAGAATCCACTTTGAATAGCATTTTCACCATGTGTCTAGTGTCATGAAGCTTGTCTTTGCATGGTAGATGTCTATATAAGGAGCTTGAATCAGATTAAACTCTTAAGAGAGGGATTTACCTACTGTTATGCTACTGGAATTTCCTCTCAAGCACACACACCTCCATTGATCTCTCAGGAGCTTGATCCATCAAGCATTCTCTTCCCATTTCATAACTCTATAAGACTCCCACAAGTCATTCTAGGCCCAAGAGAATAGTAGGGAATACTCTAGAGGTTGTCCAACAAGCATAGGAGAGGAAATCACCACAAGGAGTTCCATATAAGTGAGCTACAAAGGTTGGTGTTATCTAACTCTTTTTTCTGTCCTTTCAAGAACATGCATGCTTTAGGTCCAAAATTCAATGACTTAAGTGCTTTCGATCTTCAATTGCTTCCGCATGTGTTATATGAACACTTTCATTATTATGTTGTTGTCCCATTACGAAGTGAGACTAATTTTAGGTTTATGATGAACCTCGCTCTCTCTCTTCCTAATAGAGTAGAGCTCTTTATTCCTCGCCAAAACATCGTTCATATAGATCCAAATATACCTGTTGAACACGTATCTGAACCTGATTATACACTGGAGGATGAAGTTGAAGATGACCCGAATGTTGCTAATTTTGATGAAGTGGGTGTGGATAATTTAGATGGAGAGAATGTAGACTTTGCCCTGGTCACGAATGAAGACGTTGGAACAGAACCTGACAATGAAAGCATTGAAGGACCGTCTGATGATGATGGAGAGGAAGAGCCTCAGATGTATGACGAGCACGAAATCCCAGACTTTTTCACCCAACTAGACATGACAGCCATCGATTCATTTCCTAACACAGGTGTTGAAAAAGAAGTAAGGGGAGATGATTTGTTGGTAAAAGGGATGACCTTCAAAACAAAATATGATTTGAAGAACATTTTAAGGAGTTATTCAATCTTTCGATGTTGTTGAAACGAACAAAAAGGTATGGGCAGTTAAGTGCAGACGGTACGGTCAAGGGTGTATGTGGCAACTTCGTGGCTCTTGGCTAAAGAAGCATGGGTACTTTGAAATAATTGTTGGGTTTTATGTCCTAAAACTCGTAGATAGTGAATGCACTTGTATCAATAAAGTGTTATTGTCATTTTATGTCTAAAATTGCACAATATAACCCAAATCCAATAAACTAAGATCCAAGGTTGTTGATATGTAACTCGAACTAGTATGTGGGGACCTACAGGGATCGATGTTCAAGTAACAACCTAAAAGGTCTATAGTACAGGGGATAAGGTTGGGTACCTTATCTTGGTGTGATACGACCCACTTTGTATTCGATACATACGTATTGATCCAAGGCATCCATGTAGGAGACATGCAAGCGGGGGTATCCTATGCAAAGAGTTTGCATAAGACCGGACCCTAAACCCTAAACCCTAAAAGTAATTAAACCCCCAAAACCCTAAACCCAACCATAGATCCTAATGGTTATTACACCTAGACATAAACCCTCAAATTATTAAATCCTCAAAACCCTAAACCCTAAACAATATTAAACCCCCAAAATCCTAGACATAACTCTAAAAATAGTTCAACCCGCAAAACAATAAACCTAACCCTAAACCCCAAAAATAATTGAACCCCAAAAACACCAAACCCAACCATAAACCCAAACAATTATTAAACCTAGACATAAACCCTAAAATTATTAAACCCCCCAAACAATAAACCTAACCCTAAAAGTAATTAAACCCCCAAAACCTCAAACCCAACCATAAACCCTAACAGTTATTAAACCTAGACATAAACCCTAAAATTATTATCCCCCAAAACCCTAAACCTACACATAACTCAAAAAATAATTAAACCCCCCAAACCATAAACCTAACCCTAAACCCTAAAAGTAATTAAACCCCCAAAATCACAAATCCAACCATAAACCCTAATAGTTATTAAACTTAGACATAAACCCTAAAATTATTAAACACTAAAAAACCCTACCATAAACAATAATAAACCCCCCAAAACCCTATACATAACCCTAAAAAAAGTTAAACCCCCAAACCTTACATAACCCTAAACCCTAAAAATAATTGAACCACCAAAACCTCAAACCCAACCATAAACCTTGATAGTTATTAAACCTGTACATAAAACCAAAAATTATTAAATCCTCAAAACTCTAAACACTAAACATTATTAAACCCCCAAACCGTAAACCTAGACATAACTCTAAAAATATTTAAACCCCCCAAACCATAAACTTCACCATAAACCCCAAAAATAATTGAACCCCAAAAACCCCAAACCCAACCATAAACCCTAACAATTATTAAACCTAGACATAAACCCTAAAACTATTAAACCCTCAAAATCCTAAAGCCTAAACAATATCAAACCCCCAAAACCCTAAACCTAGACATAACTCTAATAATAATTAAACCCCTCAAACCATAAACCTAACCATAAACCCTAAAAGTAATTGAATCCCCAAAACCTCAAACCCAACAATAAACCCTAATAGTTATTAAACCAAGGCATAAACCCTACAATTATTATTAAACACTCATAACCCTAAACCCTAAACAATATCAAAACCCCAAAACCCTAAACCTAGACATAACTCTAATAATAATTAAACCCCTCAAAACATAAACCTAACCCTAAACCCTAAAATTAATTAAACCCCCAAAACCCAACCATAAACCCTAATATTTATTAAACCTAGACATAAACCCTAAACTTATTAAACCCTCAAAATCCTACCCTAAAAAATATTAAACCCCCAAAACCCTAGACATAACTCTAAGAATCATTAAACTACCCAAACAGAAAACCTAACCCTAAACCCTTAAAATAGTTGAACCCCCAAAACGCAAAACCCAACCATAAACCCTAATAGTATTAAACCATGACATTAACCCTAAAATTATTAAACCCTAAACATTATTAAAACCCTCGAAACCCTAAACCTAGACATAACTCTAAAAATAATTAAACTCCCCAAACCATAAACCTAACCCTAAACCCTAAAAGTAATTAAAATCGCAAAACCCCAAACCCAACCATAAACCCTAATAGTTATTAAACCGAGACATAAACCCTAAAATTATTAAACAATATTAAACCCCCAAAACCCTATACATAACGCTAAAAAAAGTTAAACCCCCAAACATTCCAAAACCCTAAACCCAACCATAGATCCAAATAGTTATTAAACCTAGACATAAACCCTAAAATTATTAAACCCTAAAAACCCTAAACACTAAACAACATTAAACCCCCAAAACCCTAAACCTAGACATAACTCTAAAAATAATTATACCCCCCAAACCATTAACCTAACCCTAAACCCTAAAAATAATTAAACCCCCAAAACCCCAAACCCAACCATAAACCCTAATAGTTATTAAACCTAGACATAAACCTTAAAATTATTAAACACTCAAAACTCTAAACCTAGACATAACTCTAATAATAATTAATCCCCTCAAACCATAAACCTAACCCTAAACCCTAAAAGTAATTAAAGCCCCAAAACCCAAACCCAACCATAAACCCTAATAGTTATTAAACTTAGACATAAACCCTAAAACTATTAAACCCTCAAAACCCTAAACCCTAAACAATATTAAACCCCCAAAACCCTAAACCTAGACATAACTCTAAAAATAATTAAACCCCCAAACCATAAACCTAACCCTAAATCGTAGAAGTAATTAAACCCCCAAAACCCCAAACCCAACGATAAACCCTAACAGTTATTAAACATAGACATAAACCCTAAAATTATTTTCCCCCAAAACCCTAAACCTACACATAACTCTAAAAATAATTAAACCCCCCAAACCTTAAACCTAACCCTAAAGTAATTAACCCCCCAAAACCCCAAACCCAACCATAAACCGTAATAGTTATTAAACTTAGACATAAACCCTAAAATTATTAAACACTCAAAAGCCTAAACCTAAACAATATTAAACCCCCAAAACCCCTAAACCTAGACATAACTCTAAAAATAATTAAACCCCCCAAACAATAAACCTAACCCTAAACCAAAAAAATAATTGAACCCCCGAAACCCCGAACCGAACCATAAACCCTAATAGTTATTAAACCTAGACATAAACCCTAAAATTATTAAACACTCAAAACCCTAAACGTAGACATAACTCTAATAATAATTAATCCACTCAAACCATAAACCTAACCCTAAACCCTAAAAGTAATTGAATCACCAAAACCTCAAACCCAACAATAAACCCTAATAGTTATTAAACAAAGGCATAAACGCTACAATTATTATTAAACACTCAAAACCCTAAACCCTGAACAATATTAAACCCCCAAAACCCTAAACATTGACATAACTCTAAAAATAATTAAATCCCCCAAACCATAAACCTAGCCCTAAACACTAAAATTAATTAAACCCCCAAAACCCCAAACCCAACCATAAACTGTAATAGTTATTAAACCTACACAAAAACCCTAAGCTTATTAAACCCTCAAAATCCAACACTAAACAATATTAAACCCAAAAAACCCTAGACATAACTCTAAAAATAATTAAACCCCCAAACCATAAACCTAACCCTAAACCCTAAAAGTAATTAAACCCCGAAAACCCCAAACCCAACCATCAACCCTAATAGTTATTAAACCTAGACATAATCCCTAAAATTATTAAACCCTCTAAACCCTAAACAATATTAAACCCAAAAAACCTTAAACCTAGACATAACTCTAAAAATAATTAAACCCCCCAAACCATAAACATAAACCCTAAAATTATTATCCCCCAAAACCCTAAACCTACACATAACTCTAAAATTATTAAGCCCCCCAAACCATAAACCTATCCCTAAATCCTAAAAGTAATTAAACCCCCAAAATCCCAAACCCAACAATAAACCCTAATAGTTATTAAACTTAGACATAAACCCTACAATTTCTAAACCCTCAAAACCATAAACCTTAAAAAATATTAAACCCCCAAAACCTTAAACCTAGACATAACTCTAAAAATAATTAAACCCCCCCAGACCATAAACTTAACCCTAAACGAAAAAAGTAATTAAACCCCCAAAACCCCAAACCCAACCACAAACCCTAATAGTTATTAAACTTAGACATAAACCCTAAAATTATTAAACCCTCAAAACCCTAAACCCTAAAGAATATAAAACCCCCAAAACCCTAAACCTAGACATAACTCTAAAAAGAATTAAACCCCCCAAACCATAAACCTAAACCTAAACAAAAAAATAATTAAACCCCCAAAACCCGAAACCCAACCATAAACCCTAATAGTTATTAAACCTAGACATAAACCATAAAATTATTAAACACAAAAAAAACCCTACCCTAAACAATAATAAACCCCAAAAACCCTATACATAACGCTAAAAAAAGTTAAACCCCTAAACCTTGCATAACCCTAAACCCTAAAAATAATTGAACCCCCAAAAACCCAAACCAAACCATAAACCCTAATACTTATTAAACCTAGACATAAACCCTAAAATTATTAAACCCTCAAAACCCTAAACCCTAAACAATATTAAAATCCCAAAACCCTAAACCTAGACATAACTCTAAAAATATTTAAACTCCCCAAACCATAAACCTAACCCTAAACCCCAAAAATAATTGCAACCCAAAAACCCCAAACACAACCATAATCCCTAACAATTCTTAAACCTAGACATAAACCCTTAAATTATTAAACCCTCAAAACCATAAACCCTAAACATTATTAAACCCCCAAACCCTAAACCTAGACATAACTCTAGAAATATTTAAACCCCCCAAACCATAAACCTAACCCTAAACCCCAAAAATAATTGAACCCCAAAAAACCCAAACCCAACCATAAACCCTAACAATTATTAAACCTAGACATAAACCATAAAATTATTAAACCCTCAAAACCATAAAGCCTAAACAATCTCAAACCCCAAAAACCCTAAACCTAGAAATAACTTTAATAATGATTAAACCCCTCAAACCATAAACTTAACCCTAAACCCTAAAAGTAATTGAATCCCCAAAACCTCAAACCCAACAATAAACCCTAATAGTTATTAAACCAAGACATAAACCCTACCATTATTATTAAACATTCATAACCCTAAACCCTAAACAATACTAAACCCCCAAACCCCTAAACCTAGACATAACTCTAAAAATACTTAAATCCCCCAAACCAAAAACCTAACCCTAAACCCTAAAATTAATTAAAAACCCCAAAACCCAAAACCCAACCATAAACCCTAATAGTTATTAAATCTAGACATAAACCCTAAATTTACTAAACCCTCAAAATCCTACTCTAAACAATATTAAACCCCCAAAACCCTAGACATAACTCTAAAAATCATTAAACCCCCCAAACCATAAACCTAACCCTAAACCCTAAAAATAATTGAACCCCCAAAACGCAAAACCCAACCATAAACCCTAATAGTTTAACCTAGACATTAACCCTAAAATTATTAAACCCTCAAAACCCTAAACAATAAACAATATTAAACTCCCGAAACCCTAAACCTAGACATAACTCTAAAAATAATTAAACTCCCCAAACCATAAACCTAATCCTAAACCCTAAAAGTAATTAAAATCCCAAAACCCCAAACCCAACCATAAACCCTAATAGTTATTAAACCGAAACATAAACCCTAAAATTATTAAACAATATTAAACCCCCAAAACCCTATACATAACGCTAAAAAATGTTAAACACCCAAACATTACATAACCCTAAACCCTAAAAATAATTGAACCCCCAAAACCCCAAACCCAACCACAAACCCTTATAGTTATTGAACCTAGACATAAACCCTAAAATTATTAAACCCTCAAAACCCTAAAGCCTAAACAATATTAAACCCCTAAAACCCTAAACCTAGACAAAACTCTAAAAATAATTAAACCCCCAAAACCATAAACCTAACCCTAAACCCCAAAAATAATTGAACCCCAAAAACACCAAACCCAACCATAAACCCAAAAAATTATTAAACCTAGACATAAACCCTAAAATTATTAAACCCCCCAAACAATAAACCTAACCCTAAAAGTAATTAAACCCCCAAAACCTCAAACCCAACCATAAACCCTAACAGTTATTAAACCTAGACATAAACCCTAAAATTATTATCCCCCAAAACCCTAAACCTACACATAACTCAAAAAATAATTAAACCCCCCAAACCATAAACCTAACCCTAAACCCTAAAAGTAATTAAACCCCCAAAATCACAAATCCAACCATAAACCCTAATAGTTATTAAACTTAGACATAAACCCTAAAATTATTAAACACTAAAAACCCTACCATAAACAATAATAAACCCCCCAAAACCCTATACATAACCCTAAAAAAAGTTAAACCCCCAAACCTTACATAACCCTAAACCCTAAAAATAATTGAACCACCAAAACCTCAAACCCAACCATAAACCTTGATAGTTATTAAACCTGTACATAAAACCAAAAATTATTAAATCCTCAAAACTCTAAACACTAAACATTATTAAACCCCCAAACCGTAAACCTAGACATAACTCTAAAAATATTTAAACCCCCCAAACCATAAACTTCACCATAAACCCCAAAAATAATTGAACCCCAAAAACCCCAAACCCAACCATAAACCCTAACAATTATTAAACCTAGACATAAACCCTAAAACTATTAAACCCTCAAAATCCTAAAGCCTAAACAATATCAAACCCCCAAAACCCTAAACCTAGACATAACTCTAATAATAATTAAACCCCTCAAACCATAAACCTAACCATAAACCCTAAAAGTAATTGAATCCCCAAAACCTCAAACCCAACAATAAACCCTAATAGTTATTAAACCAAGGCATAAACCCTACAATTATTATTAAACACTCATAACCCTAAACCCTAAACAATATCAAAACCCCAAAACCCTAAACCTAGACATAACTCTAATAATAATTAAACCCCTCAAAACATAAACCTAACCCTAAGCCCTAAAATTAATTAAACCCCCAAAACCCAACCATAAACCCTAATATTTATTAAACCTAGACATAAACCCTAAACTTATTAAACCCTCAAAATCCTACCCTAAAAAATATTAAACCCCCAAAACCCTAGACATAACTCTAAGAATCATTAAACTACCCAAACAGAAAACCTAACCCTAAACCCTTAAAATAGTTGAACCCCCAAAACGCAAAACCCAACCATAAACCCTAATAGTATTAAACCATGACATTAACCCTAAAATTATTAAACCCTAAACATTATTAAACCCTCGAAACCCTAAACCTAGACATAACTCTAAAAATAATTAAACTCCCCAAACCATAAACCTAACCCTAAACCCTAAAAGTAATTAAAATCGCAAAACCCCAAACCCAACCATAAACCCTAATAGTTATTAAACCGAGACATAAACCCTAAAATTATTAAACAATATTAAACCCCCAAAACCCTATACATAACGCTAAAAAAAGTTAAACCCCCAAACATTCCAAAACCCTAAACCCAACCATAGATCCAAATAGTTATTAAACCTAGACATAAACCCTAAAATTATTAAACCCTAAAAACCCTAAACACTAAACAACATTAAACCCCCAAAACCCTAAACCTAGACATAACTCTAAAAATAATTATACCCCCCAAACCATTAACCTAACCCTAAACCCTAAAAATAATTAAACCCCCAAAACCCCAAACCCAACCATAAACCCTAATAGTTGTTAAACCTAGACATAAACCTTAAAATTATTAAACACTCAAAACTCTAAACCTAGACATAACTCTAATAATAATTAATCCACTCAAACCATAAACCTAACCCTAAACCCTAAAAGTAATTGAATCACCAAAACCTCAAACCCAACAATAAACCCTAATAGTTATTAAACAAAGGCATAAACGCTACAATTATTATTAAACACTCAAAACCTTAAACCCTGAACAATATTAAACCCCCAAAACCCTAAACATTGACATAACTCTAAAAATAATTAAATCCCCCAAACCATAAACCTAGCCCTAAACACTAAAATTAATTAAACCCCCAAAACCCCAAACCCAACCATAAACTGTAATAGTTATTAAACCTACACAAAAACCCTAAGCTTATTAAACCCTCAAAATCCAACACTAAACAATATTAAACCCAAAAAACCCTAGACATAACTCTAAAAATAATTAAACCCCCAAACCATAAACCTAACCCTAAACCCTAAAAGTAATTAAACCCCGAAAACCCCAAACCCAACCATCAACCCTAATAGTTATTAAACCTAGACATAATCCCTAAAATTATTAAACCCTCTAAACCCTAAACAATATTAAACCCAAAAAACCTTAAACCTAGACATAACTCTAAAAATAATTAAACCCCCCAAACCATAAACATAAACCCTAAAATTATTATCCCCCAAAACCCTAAACCTACACATAACTCTAAAATTATTAAGCCCCCGAAACCATAAACCTATCCCTAAATCCTAAAAGTAATTAAACCCCCAAAATCCCAAACCCAACAATAAACCCTAATAGTTATTAAACTTAGACATAAACCCTACAATTTCTAAACCCTCAAAACCATAAACCTTAAAAAATATTAAACCCCCAAAACCTTAAACCTAGACATAACTCTAAAAATAATTAAACCCCCCCAGACCATAAACTTAACCCTAAACGAAAAAAGTAATTAAACCCCCAAAACCCCAAACCCAACCACAAACCCTAATAGTTATTAAACTTAGACATAAACCCTAAAATTATTAAACCCTCAAAACCCTAAACCCTAAAGAATATAAAACCCCCAAAACCCTAAACCTAGACATAACTCTAAAAAGAATTAAACCCCCCAAACCATAAACCTAAACCTAAACAAAAAAATAATTAAACCCCCAAAACCCGAAACCCAACCATAAACCCTAATAGTTATTAAACCTAGACATAAACCATAAAATTATTAAACACAAAAAAACCCTACCCTAAACAATAATAAACCCCAAAAACCCTATACATAACGCTAAAAAAAGTTAAACCCCTAAACCTTGCATAACCCTAAACCCTAAAAATAATTGAACCCCCAAAAACCCAAACCAAACCATAAACCCTAATACTTATTAAACCTAGACATAAACCCTAAAATTATTAAACCCTCAAAACCCTAAACCCTAAACAATATTAAAATCCCAAAACCCTAAACCTAGACATAACTCTAAAAATATTTAAACTCCCCAAACCATAAACCTAACCCTAAACCCCAAAAATAATTGCAACCCAAAAACCCCAAACACAACCATAATCCCTAACAATTCTTAAACCTAGACATAAACCCTTAAATTATTAAACCCTCAAAACCATAAACCCTAAACATTATTAAACCCCCAAACCCTAAACCTAGACATAACTCTAGAAATATTTAAACCCCCCAAACCATAAACCTAACCCTAAACCCCAAAAATAATTGAACCCCAAAAAACCCAAACCCAACCATAAACCCTAACAATTATTAAACCTAGACATAAACCATAAAATTATTAAACCCTCAAAACCATAAAGCCTAAACAATCTCAAACCCCAAAAACCCTAAACCTAGAAATAACTTTAATAATGATTAAACCCCTCAAACCATAAACTTAACCCTAAACCCTAAAAGTAATTGAATCCCCAAAACCTCAAACCCAACAATAAACCCTAATAGTTATTAAACCAAGACATAAACCCTACCATTATTATTAAACATTCATAACCCTAAACCCTAAACAATACTAAACCCCCAAACCCCTAAACCTAGACATAACTCTAAAAATACTTAAATCCCCCAAACCAAAAACCTAACCCTAAACCCTAAAATTAATTAAAACCCCAAAACCCAAAACCCAACCATAAACCCTAATAGTTATTAAATCTAGACATAAACCCTAAATTTACTAAACCCTCAAAATCCTACTCTAAACAATATTAAACCCCCAAAACCTACATAACTCTAAAAATCATTAAACCCCCCAAACCATAAACCTAACCCTAAACCCTAAAAATAATTGAACCCCCAAAACGCAAAACCCAACCATAAACCCTAATAGTTTAACCTAGACATTAACCCTAAAATTATTAAACCCTCAAAACCCTAAACAATAAACAATATTAAACTCCCGAAACCCTAAACCTAGACATAACTCTAAAAATAATTAAACTCCCCAAACCATAAACCTAATCCTAAACCCTAAAAGTAATTAAAATCCCAAAACCCCAAACCCAACCATAAACCCTAATAGTTATTAAACCGAAACATAAACCCTAAAATTATTAAACAATATTAAACCCCCAAAACCCTATACATAACGCTAAAAAATGTTAAACACCCAAACATTACATAACCCTAAACCCTAAAAATAATTGAACCCCCAAAACCCCAAACCCAACCACAAACCCTTATAGTTATTGAACCTAGACATAAACCCTAAAATTATTAAACCCTCAAAACCCTAAAGCCTAAACAATATTAAACCCCTAAAACCCTAAACCTAGACAAAACTCTAAAAATAATTAAACCCCCAAAACCATAAACCTAACCCTAAACCCTAAAAAAAATTGAACCCCCAAAACCCCAAACCCAACCATAAACCCTAAAGTTATTAAACCTAGACATAAACCCTAAAATTATTAAATCCTCAAAACCCTAAACCCTAAACAATATTAAATCCCAAAAATCCTAGACATAACTCTAAAAATAGTTCAAACCCCCAAACACTAAACCTAACCCTAAACCTGAAAAATAACTGGACCCCAAAAACATCAAACCCAACCATAAACCTTAACAATTATTAAACCTAGACATAAACCCTAAAATTATTAAACCCTTAAAACCCTAAACCTAAACAATAATAAACCCTAAAACTAGACATAACTCTAAAAATAATTAATTCCCTCAAACCATAAACCTAACCCTAAACCCTAAAAGTAATTGAATCCCCAAATCCTCAAACCCAACAATAAACCCTAGTAGTTATTAAACCAAGACATAAACCCTACAATTATTAAACACTCAAAACCCTAAACCCTAAACAATATTAAACCCCCAAAACCCTAAACCTAGACATAAATCTAAAAATAATTAAATCTCCCAAATCATAAACCTAACCCTAAACCCTAAAAGTCATTAAACTCCCAAAACCCCAAACTCAACCATAAACCCTAATAGTTATTAAACCTAGACATAAACCCTACAATTATTAAACTCTCAAAACCCTAAACCCTAAACAATATAAAACCCGCAAAACCCTAAACCTAGACATAACTCTAAAAATAATTACCCCCCAAACCATAAACCTAACCTAAACAACAAAAGTAATTAAACCAATCCAGACATAAACCCCCCAAAACCCCAAACCCAACCATAAACCCCAAACCAACCATAAACCCTAATAGTTATTAAACCTAGACATAAACCCTACAATTATTAAACACTCAAAACCCTAAACCCTAAACAATATTAAACCCCAAAAACCCAAAACCTAGACATAACTCTAAAAATAATTAAATCTCCCAAATCATAAACCTAACCCTAAACCCTAAAAGTAATTAAACTCCCAAAACCCCAAACCCAACCATAAACCCTAAAAGTTATTAAACCTAGACATTAACCCTAAAATTATTAATCCCTCAAAACCCTAAACCCTAAACAATATTAAACCCTCGAAACCCTAAACCTAGACATAACTCTAAAAATAATTAAACCCCCCAAACCATAAACCTAACCCTAAACCCTAAAAGTAATTAAACCCCCAAAACCCCAAACCCAACCATAAACCCTAATAGTTATTAAACCTAGACATAAACCCTAAAATTATTAAACCCTCGAAACCCTAAACCCTAAACAATATTAAACCCCTAAAACCCTAAACCTAGACTTCTCTAAAAGTAATTAAACCCCTTAAACCATAAACCTAACCCTAAACCCTAAACAATATTTAACCCCCAAAACCCTAAACCTAGCCTTGCCTAAAAATTATTGAACCCCTAAAACCCTAAACCTAGCCATAACTCTAAATATTATCAAACCCCCAAACCATAAACCCTAAAATTTGTTAAACCCCCAAACCATAAACCTTAAAATTACTAAACCTCCAAAACCCTAAATCCTAAAAAATATTAAACCCTAAAATTTAGTATACCCCCGAAACCATAAACCTAACCCTAGTAATCTATAAACCCTCCAAACCAACACTAAACATAATCATAACTCTAAAATGTCTTAAAAGTCTGTAAACCTAACCATCTGAAGTGTAAGGACCATATAATATCTCAAAGTTGTTAAATGCATAAGTCTTAAAAACTGTAACTGATAATTGTAGAATACTATAGTTTGGATTTAACTATTGTTTACTTACATAGTGTTTTTTAAATATCAGATTTAATTGCATAACTATCATGGAACAAGTTGGATTTCTATGTTATATGAATGGGAATATAGTGCACGGTCCGAATGGTATAGAATATATGACGTCGAACCATCTGTTCAGTTCACTGTTCCTCATGATATTGCATTCGATCAATTCATTCAATGGTCATGCAATGGATTTTCTATTGATAGAATTGAAGGGTTTGAAGTCATCTTTAGATACGACACTATTGGGTTCGAAGGGTCTACTTATTTCTTGGGTTTAATGTCCTATAAACTCGTAGTTTTGTAAATTATTAAACATATTCTATTTCCAATAAAGACGTTATTGAGGTTATTCAGTAAAAGATGTTATTGAATATGTAAATTGCAAATGATTAACCTAAATCCAATAAACTAAGATCCTTGGCTATAAAATGAATGCTCGAACTATATGTAGGGACATATCGTAGGATCAAGTTCAAATTTATAGTCAAAATAGTCTATAGTATAAGGATACGGTTGGGTGTCTTATCCTGGGGACACTATGGACGCGACCCACTTTGTATTAAGTACAAACGATGAGATCCTTAATCGTTTGCATAAGACTAGACCACGAAATGAGTTTGCATAAGACTAGACCACGAAATAAGTCACTTTCTCTTTATAACACTGTATACTGAAGAAACTGATTAGTTCTCATAGATGACCTAGGTAACTCGTTCTTAATCGTGAGCTAACTATGAACTCGTGTTTATACGAGATTATCCTTTGATCTGCATGGGTGAGAGTGGCCAGCATCGCTGACTCAACAAGCCTACCATTTTGGGGATAAGATCGAATAGATAGCTGAGGACGTAGTCTCGCAAGACGGAATTCACTCCTACCCATTTCAGGGATAGCAGAGAGGTTGTTCCCTTAAGTACTAGCCCCAGGACTTGAACAAGGGGCCCCACCCTCGTGTTGGATTGAGAGAGACTTAGGTTTGATGGTTAGATCACAAACCGATTGTTCATTAGAGGATTAGTGGAACTTAAGGAACAAGAAGTACTATAGGGGTGAAACGATTATTTGACCTAGCTATAACTACGAACAACCTGTGAATGAACGACTTACGGAACATGGTTAAATCAAGTGGACAGAAATATATCTATAGTGAGGGGAGTGCAACTATCGGGTTATAGTGGAGTGTCCCGGTAGTTAACGAATGTTGGCTAGCTTAGATAATGAGATTAGTCGGTTAGCCTCGAATCGTTGGAGCACATGATCTATAGGTCCATTAGGTCCCCCTACTAGTTCATATCGGATTAAAGTCTAGAACATATTGATAGGAATATTTGAATCGTTCAAAAACGGGAAATAGGGAAGTATCGTAAAATTGTGTTCGACACAATGTTTAAATTATGAATTAAATTAGCAATTGAGAGATAAGGTATTTAAAAGTGTTTTAAATACCATATATATGTATTAAGAATCATATATTATTAATTGCACTAGGTGACAATGATTAATTAGATTAATTGATAGCGAGCATAGCTAGCTATGTTTCCCTAATTAATTAAGCTAGTCTTTTATATTTAATTGGCCAAAATTATGCATTTTTATGTTCTTTTTTTAGGAATCATGTTTCCGAGTTAAATCAAGAAATTGGAGCCAAATACGTGTTCGAGACACGAAAATTGGCTAAAGAACGAAAAAGATTCAACTAAGAAGAAGTCAAAAGAGAGCCATCCGCAGGCCAGCGTCGGGATGCTGCTCTTGGAGCGTCTCGACGCTGCCTTTCCTTTTATGAATTAGGCGGCAAAAGAGACAGCGTCGCGACGCTATCCGCAAATTTTCTATAAATTCCTCTTTTCAGCTACGGATTTGGGGAGCCCAATTGGTGAGATTTTAGCCCTAATTTCGACTAGAGACCATTTGTGGGAGCTAAAGGCAAGGCCAAGGAGTGGGAATCAAGTGAGAAGACGTGGAGATCGTGACGGGGACGTGTCAGTTTCGACGGATT
Organism: Luffa acutangula; assembly: GCA_036850905.1. Taxonomy (NCBI): domain Eukaryota; kingdom Viridiplantae; phylum Streptophyta; class Magnoliopsida; order Cucurbitales; family Cucurbitaceae; genus Luffa; species Luffa acutangula. The sequence goes on from CM072090.1 coordinate 34,166,636, forward strand.
CGAGTTTCCTTTCTCTTTCCCTTAACTCTTGTAGTTTTTATGGCTTTTCTTTCAACTAGTGTTTGTATTTTAAAGACTATGAATTGCTAGTTGTTTATCTTAGGGATTGATGTAGTTGTTTTAGTTTGTTGGATTTATTTGTGGTATGAATATGCATTTATTTTACCTATGCAATTATGGTTAAATGCTTTCAATTACTTGATCACTAGTTGAATGATTTGAGTGTTGAATCTTGCTCGGGAGAGGGGATTTGGCCAAAGACTTACTTTATTAAATTGCATGACTAAAGTAGAAATTCTAAGTTTGTGACGGGATTTGGAATAACTTTAGAAGTTGCTTGAAGAACTAAACTCAAAGCCTTGCATCTTAATGAACTTAGATAGGGATATCAAGTTGATTGCATGCAGGAGAATCAATTATGCTCGGGAGAGATAGTTGTGATAAAAGGTTCCTAGACTTGGTAGAATAATTGCATGTTAAATTCATCCCATTAATTTATCATCAATCTCAACAATGAAATCAATTCTCTAAGAGTCTTTCCATTTGAGTCTCCACCTTTATTTTATGTTTTTTTGTCTTTAGATTTATCTTTTATCATTGAGTTTTGCTCCCTAAATAAAATTGAACAAAAGTATTCACGATACTTAATTTGCTAGAAAACCAATACAGAGGACGACACTTGTTTAATCACGAAAACACTATATTATTACTTGACCCGTACACTTGCGGTTAGCAAATTGCACATCATTAATCATGACAAATTACTTGGAAATGTCCCAATTAATAACCTAGAAATCAAATTGAATTGAAAATTGAATTAGGGTAAAATGCAAGCTGAAAATTCAGAATTGAGATTCAAATTTTAGTGGATTTAGTGGCATTTCCACTCTTGCATGATGATGTATAGTGGAAAACAACACAACCATGCACTAGTTGCATGTGTTGTGAATTAAACACCTAGAATCCACTTTGAATAGCATTTTCACCATGTGTCTAGTGTCATGAAGCTTGTCTTTGCATGGTAGATGTCTATATAAGGAGCTTGAATCAGATTAAACTCTTAAGAGAGGGATTTACCTACTGTTATGCTACTGGAATTTCCTCTCAAACACACACACCTCCATTGATCTCTCAGGAGCTTGATCCTTCAAGCATTCTCTTCCCATTTCATATCTCTATAGGACTCCCACAAGTCATTCTAGGCCCAAGAGAATAGTAGGGAATACTCTAGAAGTTGTCCAACAAGCATAGGAGAGGAAATCACCACAAGGAGTTCCATATAAGTGAGCTACAAAGGTTGGTGTTATCTAACTCTTTTTTCTGTCCTTTCAAGAACATGCATGCTTTAGGTGCAAAATTCAATGACTTAAGTGCTTTCGATCTTCAATTGCTTCCGCATGTGTTATATGAACACCTTCATTATTATGTTGTTGTCCCATTACGAAGTGAGACTAATTTTAGGTTTATGATGAACCCCGCTCTCTCTCTTCCTAATAGAGTAGAGCTCTTTATTCCTCGCCAAAACATCGTTCATATAGATCCAAATATACCTGTTGAACACGTATCTGAACCTGATTATAGACTGGAGGATGAAGTTGAAGATGACCCGAATGTTGCTAATTTTGATGAAGTGGGTGTGGATAATTTAGATGGAGAGAATGTAGACTTTGCCCTGGTCACAAATGAAGACATTGGAACAGAACCTGACATGGAAAGCATTGAAGGACCGTCTGATGATGATGGAGAGGAAGAGCCTCAGATGTATGACGAGCACGAAATCCCAGACTTTTTCACCCAACTAGACATGACAGCCATCGATTCATTTCCTAACACAGGTGTTGAAAAAGAAGTAAGGGGAGATGATTTGTTGGTAAAAGGGATGACCTTCAAAACAAAATATGATTTGAAGAACATTTTAAGGAGTTATTCAATCTTTCGATGTTGTTGAAACGAACAAAAAGGAATGGGCAGTTAAGTGTAGACGGTACGGTCAAGGGTGTATGTGGCAACTTCGTGGCTCTTGGCTAAAGAAGCATGGGTACTTTGAAATAATTGTTGGGTTTTATGTCCTAAAACTCGTAGATAGTGAATGCACTTGTATCAATAAAGTGTTATTGTCATTTTAAGTCTAAAATTGCTCAATATAACCCAAATCCAATAAACTAAGATCCAAGGTTGTTGATATGTAACTCGAACTAGTATGTGGGGACCTACGGGGATCGGTGTTCAAGTAACAACCTAAAAGGTCTATAGTACAGGGGATAAGGTTGGGTACCTTATCTTGGTGTGATACGACCCACTTTGTATTCGATACAGACGTATTGATCCAAGACATCCATGTAAGAGACATGCAAGCGGGGGTATCCTATGCAAAGAGTTTGCATAAGACCGGACCCTAAACCCTAAACCCTAAAAGTAATTAAACCCCCAAAACCCTAAACCCAACCATAGATCCTAATGGTTATTACACCTAGACATAAACCCTCAAATTATTAAATCCTCAAAACCCTAAACCCTAAACAATATTAAACCCCCAAAATCCTAGACATAACTCTAAAAATAGTTCAACCCGCAAAACAATAAACCTAACCCTAAACCCCAAAAATAATTGAACCCCAAAAACACCAAACCCAACCATAAACCCTAACAATAATTATTAAACCTAGACCTAAACCCTAATATTATTAAACCCCCCAAACCATAAACCTAACCCTAAAAGTAATTAAACCCCCAAAACCCCAAACCCAACCATAAACCCTAATAGTTATTAAACCTAGACATAAACCCTAAAATTATTATCCCCCAAAACCCTAAACCTACACATAACTAAAAAAATAATTAAACCCCCCAAACCATAAACCTAACCCTAAACCCTAAAAGTAATTAAACCCCCAAAATCCCAAACCCAACCATAAACCCTCATAGTTATTAAACTTAGACATAAACCCTAAAATTATTAAACACTAAAAACCCTACCATAAACAATAATAAACCCCCAAAACCCTATACATAACCCTAAAAAAAGTTAAACCCCCAAACCTTACATAACCCTAAACCCTAAAAATAATTGAACCCCCAAAACCTCAAACCCAACCATAAACCTTGATAGTTATTAAACCTGTACATAAAACCTAAAATTATTAAACCCTCAAAACTCTAAACACTAAACATTATTAAACCCCCAAACCGTAAACCTAGACATAACTCTAAAAATATTTAAACCCCCCAAACCATAAACTTCACCCTAAACCCCAAAAATAATTGAACCCCAAAAACCCCAAACACAACCATAAACCCTAACAATTATTAAACCTAGACATAAACCCTAAAACTATTAAACCCTCAAAATCCTAAAGCCTAAACAATATCAAACCCCCAAAACCCTAAACCTAGACATAACTCTAATAATAATTAAACCCCTCAAACCATAAACCTAACCATAAACCCTAAAAGTAATTGAATCCCAAAAACCTCAAACCCAACAATAAACCCTAATAGTTATTAAACCAAGACATAAACCCTACAATTATTATTAAACACTCATAACCCTAAACCCTAAACAATATCAAAACCCCAAAACCCTAAACCTAGACATAACTCTAATAATAATTAAACCCCTCAAACCATAAACCTAACCCTAAACCCTAAAATTAATTAAACCCCCAAAACCCAACCATAAACCCTAATATTTATTAAACCTAGACATAAACCCTAAACTTATTAAACCCTCAAAATCCTACCCTAAACAATATTAAACCCCCAAAACCCTAGACATAACTCTAAGAATCATTAAACCCCCCAAACCATAAACCTAACCCTAAACCCTTAAAATAGTTGAACCCCCAAAACGCAAAACCCAACCATAAACCCTAATAGTATTAAACCATGACATTAACCCTAAAATTATTAAACCCTAAACATTATTAAACCCCCGAAACCCTAAACCTAGACATAACTCTAAAAATAATTAAACTCCCCAAACCATAAACCTAACCCTAAACCCTAAAAGTAATTAAAATCGCAAAACCCCAAACCCAACCATAAACCCTAATAGTTATTAAACCGAGACATAAACCCTAAAATTATTAAACAATATTAAACCCCCAAAACCCTATACATAACGCTAAAAAAAGTTAAACCCCCAAACATTACATAACCCTAAACCCTAAAAATAATTGAACCCCCAAAACCCCAAACCCAACCATAAACCCTTATAATTATTGAACCTAGATATAAACCCTAAAATTATTAAACCCTCAAAACCTTAAAGCCTAAACAATATTAAACCCCCAGTACCCTAAACCTAGACATAACTCTAAAAATAATTAAACCCCCCAAACCATAAACCTATCCCTAAACCCTAAAAGTAATGAAACCCCCAAAACCCCAAACCCGACGATAAACCATAATAGTTATTAAACCTAGACATAAACCCTAAAATTATTAAACCCTCGAAACCCTAAACCATAAACAATATTAAACCCCCAAAACCCTAAACCTAGGCTTCTCTAAAAATAATTAAACCCCTTAAAACATAAACCTAACCCTAAACCCTAAACAATATTTGACCCCCAAAACCCTAAACCTAGCCTTGCCTAAAAATTATTAAACCCCTAAAACCCTAAACCTAGCCATAACTCTAAATATTATCAAACCCCCAAACCATAAACCCTAAAATTTGTTAAACCCCCAAACCATAAACCTTAAAATTACTATACCTCCAAAATCCTAAATCCTAAAAAATATTAAACCCTAAAATTTAGTATACCCCCGAAACCATAAACCTAACCCTAGTAATCTATAAACCCTCCAAACCAAACACTAAACATAATCATAACTCTAAAATGTCTTAAAAGTCTCTAAACCTAACCATCTGAAGTGTAAGGACCATATAATATCTCAAAGTTGTTAAATGCATAAGTCTTAAAAACTGTAACTGATAATTGTAGAATACTATAGTTTGGATTTAGCTATTATTGATTACATAGTGTTTTTTAAATATTAGATTTAATTGCATAACTATCATGGAACAAGTTGGATTTCTATGTTATATGAATGGGAATATAGTGCACGGTCCGAATGGTATAGAATATATGACGTCGAACCATCTGTTCAGTTCACTGTTCCTCATGATATTGCATTCGATCAATTCATTCAATGGTCATGCAATGGATTTTCTATTGATAGAATTGAAGGGTTTGAAGTCATCTTTAGATACGACACTATTGGGTTCGAAGGGTCTACTTATTTCTTGGGTTTAATGTCCTATAAACTCGTAGTTTTGTAAATCATTAAACATATTCTATTTCCAATAAAGACGTTATTGAGGTTATTCAGTAAAAGATGTTATTCAATATGTAAATTTCAAATGATTAACCTAAATCTAATAAACTAAGATCCTTGGCTATAAAATGAATGCTCGAACTATATGTAGGGACATATCGTAGGATCAAGTTCAAATTTATAGTCAAAATAGTCTATAGTATAAGGATACGGTTGGGTGTCTTATCCTGGGGACACTATGGATGCGGCCCACTTTGTATTAAGTACAAATGATGAGATCCTAAATCGATCATGTGGAGACATGCGAGTGGGGGCGTCCTATGCAATGAGTTTGCATAAGACTAGACCACAAAATATGTCACTTTCTCTTTATAACACTGTTTACTGAAGAAACTGATTATTTCTCATAGATGACCTAGGTAACTCGTTCTTAATCCTGAGCTAACTATGAACTCCTGTTTATACGAGATTATCCTTTGATCTACATGGGTGAGAGTGGCCAGCATCGTCGACTCAACAAGCCTACCATTTTGGGGATAAGATCGAATAGATAGCTGAGGACGTAGCCTCACAAGACGGAATTCACTCCTACCCATTTCAGGGATAGCAGAGAGGTTGTTCCCTTAAGTACTAGCTCCAAGACTTGAACAAGGGGCCCCACCCTCTCGTTGGATTGAGAGGGACATAGGTTTGATGGTTGGATCACAAACCGATTGTTCATTAGAGGATTAGTGGAACGTAAGGAACAAGAAGTACTATAGGGGTGAAACGATTATTTGACCTAGCTATAGCTACGAACAACCTGTGAAGGAACGACTTACTGAACATGGTTAAATCAAGTCGACGAAAATATATCTATAGTGCGGGGAGTGCAACTATCGGGTTATAGTGGAGTGTCCCGGTAGTTAACGAATGGTGGCTAGCTTAGATAATGAGATTAGTCGGTTAGCCTCGAATCGTTGGAGCCCATGATCTATAGGGCCATTAGGTCCCCCTACTAGCTCATATCAGATTAAAGTCTAGAACATATGGATAGGAATATTTGAATTGTTCAAAAATGGGAAATAGGGAATTATCGAAAAATTGTGTTCGACACAATGTTTAAATTATGAATTAAATTAGCAATTGAGAGATAATGTATTTAAAAGTGTTTTAAATACCATATATATGTATTAAGAATCATATATTATTAATGGCACTAGGTGACAATGATTAATTAGATTAATCATGACAAATTACTTGGTAATGTCCCAATTAATAACCTAGAAATAAAATTCAATTTAGAATTGAATAAGGGTAAAATGCAAGCTGAAAATTCAGAATTGAGATTCAAATTTTAGTGGATTTAGTTGCATTTCCACTCTTGCATGATGATGCATAGTGGAAAACAACACAACCATGCACTAGTTGCATGTGTTGTGAATTAAACACCTAGAATCCACTTTGAATAGCATTTTCACCATGTGTCTAGTGTCATGAAGCTTGTCTTTGCATGGTAGATGTCTATATAAGGAGCTTGAATCAGATTAAACTCTTAAGAGAGGGATTTACCTACTGTTATGCTACTGGAATTTCCTCTCAAACACACACACCTCCATTGATCTCTCAGGAGCTTGATCCTTCAAGCATTCCCTTCCCATTTCCTATCTCTATAAGACTCCCACAAGTCATTCTAGGCCCAAGAGAATAGTAGGGAATACTCTAGAGGTTGTCCAACAAGCATAGGAGAGGAAATCACCACAAGGAGTTCCATATAAGTGAGCTACAAAGGTTGGTGTTATCTAACTCTTTTTTCTGTCCTTTCAAGAACATGCATGCTTTAGGTGCAAAATTGAATGACTTAAGTGCTTTCGATCTTCAATTGCTTCCACATGTGTTATATGAACACCTTCATTATTATGTTGTTGTCTCATTACGAAGTGAGACTAATTTTAGGTTTATGATGAACCTCGCTCTCTCTCTTCCTAATAGAGTAGGGCTCTTTATTCCTCGCCAAAACATCGTTCATATAGATCAAAATATACCTGTTGAACATGTATCTGAACCTGATTATACACTGGAGGATGAAGTTGAAATGACCCGAATGTTGCTAATTTTTATGAAGTGGGTGTAAATAATTTAGATGGAGTGAATGTAGACTTTGCCCTGGTCACGAATGAAGACGTTGGAACAGAACCTGACAATGAAAGCATTGAAGGACCGTCTGATGATGATGGAGAGGAAGAGCCTCAGATGTATGACGAGCACGAAATCCCAGACTTTTTCACCCAACTAGACATGGCAGCCATCGATTCATTTCCTAACACAGGTGTTGAAAAAGAAGTAAGGGGAGATGATTTGTTGGTAAAAGGGATGACCTTCAAAACAAAATATGATTTGAAGAACATTTTAAGGAGTTATTCAATCTTTCGTCATCAATATTTCAATGTTGTTGAAACGAACAAAAAGGTATGGGCAGTTAAGTGCAGACGGTACAGTCAAGGGTGTATGTGGCAACTTCGTGGCTCTTGGCTAAAGAAGCATGGGTGCTTTGAAATAATTGTTGGGTTTTATGTCCTAAAACTCGTAGATAGTGAATGCACTTGTATCAATAAAGTGTTATTGTCATTTTAAGTCTAAAATTGCACAATATAACCCAAATCCAATAAACTAAGATCCAAGGTTGTTGATATGTAACTCGAACTAGTATGTGGGGACCTACGGGGATCGGTGTTCAAGTAACAACCTAAAAGGTCTATAGTACAGGGGATAAGGTTGGGTACCTTATCTTGGTGTGATACGGCTCACTTTGTATTCGATACAAACGTATTGATCCAAGGCATCCATGTAGGAGACATGCAAGCGGGTACCTTATCCTATGCAAAGAGTTTGCATAAGACCGGACCCTAAACCCTAAACCCTAAAAGTAATTAAACCCCCAAAACCCTAAACCCAACCATAGATCCTAATGGTTATTACACCTAGACATAAACCCTCAAATTATTAAATCCTCAAAACCCTAAACCCTAAACAATATTAAACCCCCAAAATCCTAGACATAACTCTAAAAATAGTTCAACCCGCAAAACAATAAACCTAACCCTAAACCCCAAAAATAATTGAACCCCAAAAACACCAAACCCAACCATAAACCCTAACAATTATTAAACCTAGACATCAACCCTAAAATTATTAAACCCCCCAAACCATAAACCTAACCCTAAAAGTAATTAAACCCCCAAAACCCCAAACCCAACCATAAACCCTAACAGTTATTAAACCTAGACATAAACCCTAAAATTATTATCCCCCAAAACCCTAAACCTACACATAACTCGAAAAATAATTAAACCCCCCGAACCATAAACCTAACCCTAAACCCTAAAAGTAATTAAACCCCCAAAACCCCAAACCCAACCATAAACCCTAATAGTTATTAAACTTAGATATAAACCCTAAAATTATTAAACCCTCAAAACCCTAAACCCTAAACTATATCAAACCCCCAAAACCCTAAACCTAGACATAACTCTAAAAATAATTAGACCCCCCAAACAATAAACCTAACCCTAAACCCCAAAAGTAATTTAACCCCCCAAACCGCAACCCAACCATAAACCCTAACAGTTATTAAACCTAGACATAAACCGTACAATTATTATCCCCCAAAACCCTAAACCTACACATAACTCTAAAAATAATTAAACCCCCCAAACCATAAACCTAACCCTAAACCCTAAAAGTAATTAAACCCCCAAAACCCCAAACCCAACCATAAACCCTAATAGTTATTAAACTTAGATATAAACCCTAAAATTATTAAACCCTCAAAACCCTAAACCCTAAACTATATCAAACCCCCAAAACCCTAAACCTAGACATAACTCTAATAATAATTAAACCCCTCAAACCATAAACCTAACCATAAACCCTAAAAGTAATTGAATCCCCAAAACCTCAAACCCAACAATAAACCCTAATAGTTATTAAACCAAGGCATAAACCCTACAATTATTATTAAACACTCATAAGCTTAAACCCTAAACAATATCAAAACCCCAAAACCCTAAACCTAGACATAACTCTAATAATAATTAAACCCCTCAAACCATAAACCTAACCCTAAACCCTAAAATTAATTAAACCCCCAAAACCCAACCATAAACCCTAATAGTTATTAAACCTAGACATAAACCCTAAACTTATTAAACCCTCAAAATCCTACCCTAAACAATATTAAACCCCCAAAACCCTAGACATAACTCTAAGAATCATTAAACCCCCCAAACCATAAACCTAACCCTAAACCCTTAAAATAGTTGAACTCCCAAAACGCAAAACCCAACCATAAACCCTAATAGTATTAAACCATGACATTAACCCTAAAATTATTAAACCCCCGAAACCCTAAACCTAGACATAACTCTAAAAATAATTAAACCCCCCAAACCATAAACCTAACCCTAAACCCTAAAAGTAATTAAAATCGCAAAACCCCAAACCCAACCATAAACCCTAATAGTTATTAAACCGAGACATAAACCCTAAAATTATTAAACAATATTAAACCCCCAAAACCCTATACATAACGCTAAAAAAAGTTAAACCCCCAAACATTACATAACCCTAAACCTTAAAAATAATTGAACCCCCAAAACCCCAAACCCAACCATAAACCCTTATAATTATTGAACCTAGATATAAACCCTAAAATTATTAAACCCTCAAAACCTTAAAGCCTAAACAATATTAAACCCCCAGTACCCTAAACCTAGACATAACTCTAAAAATAATTATACCCCCAAACCATTAACCTAACCCTAAACCCTAAAAATAATTGAACCCCCAAAACCCCAAACCCAACCATAAACCCTAAAGTTATTAAACCTAGACATAGACCCTAAAATTATTTAATCCTCAAAACCATAAACCCTAAACAATATTAAACCCCCAAAATTCTAGACATAACTCTAAAAATAGTTCAACCCCCCAAACACTAAACCTAACCCTAAACCCGAAAAATAATTGAACCCCAAAAACACCAAACCCAACCATAAACCCTAATAATTATTAAACCTACACATAAACCCTAACAATGATTAAACCTAGACATAAACCCTAACCCTAAACAATATTAAATCCCCTAAACCCTAAACCTAGACATAACTCTAAAAATAATTAATTCCCTCAATCCATAAACCTAACCCTAAACCCTAAAAGTAATTGAATCCCCAAAACCTCAAACCCAACAATAAACCCTAGTAGTTATTAAACCAAGACATAAACCCTACAATTATTAAACACTCAAAACCCTAAACCTAAACAATATTAAACCCCCAAAACCCTAAACCTAGACATAACTCTAAAAATAATTAAATCGACCTAATCATAAACCAAACCCTAAACCCTAAAAGTAATTAAACTCCCAAAACCCCAAACCCAACCATAAATCCTAATAGTTATTAAACCTAGACATAAACCCTAAACTTATTAAACTCTCAAAAATCCTCAAACCCCTCAAACCATAAACCTAACCCTAAACCCTAAAAGTCATTGAATCCCCAAAACCTCAAACCCAACAATAAACCCTAATAGTTATTAAACAAAGGCATAAACCCTACCATTATTATCAAACACTCATAACCCTAAACCCTAAACAATACTAAACCCCCAAAACCCTAAACCTAGACATAACTCTAAAAATACTTAAATCCCCCAAACCATAAACCTAACCCTAAACCCTAAATTTAATTAAACCCCCAAAACCCAAAACCGAACCATAAACCCTAATAGTTATTAAATCTAGACATAAACCCTAAACTTATTAAACCCTCAAAATCCTACTCTAAACAATATCAAACCCCCAAAACCCTAGACATAACTCTAAAAATCATTAAACCCCCCAAACCATAAACCTAACCCTAAACCCTGAAAATAATTGAACCCCCAAAACGCAAAACCCAACCATAAACCCTAATAGTTGTTAAACCTAGACATTAACCCTAAAATTATTAAACCCTCAAAACCCTAAACAATAAAAAATATTAAACTCCCGAATCCCTAAACCTAGACATAACTCTAAAAATAATTAAACTCCCCAAACCATAAACCTAATCCTAAACCCTAAAAGTAATTCAAATCCCAAAACCCCAAACCCAACCATAAACCCTAATAGTTATTAAACCGAAACATAAACCCTAAAATTATTAAACAATATTAAACACCCAAAACCCTATACATAACCCTAAAAATAATTAAACCCCCAAAACCATAAACCTAACCCTAAACCCTAAAAAAAATTGAACCCCCAAAAACCCAAACCCAACCATAAACCCTAAAGTTATTAAACCTAGACATAAACCCTAAAATTATTAAACCCTCAAAACCCTAAACCCTAAACAATATTAAATCCCAAAAATCCTAGACATAACTCTAAAAATAGTTCAACCCCCCCCCCCCAAACACTAAACCTAACCCTAAACCCGAAAAATAACTGAACCCCAAAAACATCAAACCCAACCATAAACCTTAACAATTATTAAACCTAGACATAAACCCTAAAATTATTAAACCCTTAAAACCCAAACCCTAAAATATATTAAACCCTTAAAACCCTAAACCTAGACATAACTCTAAAAATAATTAATTCCCTCAAACCATAAACCTAACCCTAAACCCTAAAAGTAATTGAATCCCCAAAACCTCAAACACAACAATAAACCCTAGTAGTTATTAAACCAAGACATAAACCCTACAATTATTAAACACTCAAAACCATAAACCATAAACAATATTAAACCCCCAAAACCCTAAACCTAGACATAACTCTAAAAATAATTAAATCACCCAAATCATAAACCTAACCCTAAACCCTAAAAGTAATTAAACTCCCAAAACCCCAAACCCAACCATAAACCCTAATAGTTATTAAACCTAGACATAAACCCTAAAATTATTAAACTCTCAAAACCCTAAACCCTAAACAATATTAAACCCCCAAAACGCTAAACCAAGACATAACTCTAAAAATAATCAAACCCCCCAAACCATAAACCTAACCTAAACCAAAAAAGTAATTAAACCAATCCAGACATAAACCCCCCAAAACCCCAAACCCAACCATAAACCCCAAACCCAACCACAAACCCTAATAGTTATTAAACCTAGACATAAACCTTACAATTATTAAACACTCAAAACCCTAAACCCTAAACAATATTAAACCCCCAAAACCCTAAACCTAGACATAACTCTAAAAATAATTAAATCTCCCAAATCATAAACCTAACCCTAAACCCTAAAAGTAATTAAACTCCCAAAACCCCAAACCCAACCATAAACCCTAAAATTTATTAAACCTAGACATTAACCCTAAAATTATTAATCCCTCAAAACCCTAAACCCTAAACAATATTATACCCTCGAAACCCTAAACCTAGACATAACTCTAAAAATAATTAAACCCCCCAAACCATAAACCTAACCCTAAACCCTAAAAGTAATTAAACCCCCAAAACCCCAAACCAAACCATATACCCTAATAGTTATTAAACCTAGACATAAACCCTAAAATTATTAAACACTCAAAACCCTAAACCCTAAAAAAATTAAACCCCCAAAACCCTAAACCTAGACTTCTCTAAAAATAATTAAACCGCTTAAACCATAAACCTAACCCTAAACCCTAAACAATATTTAACCTCCAAAACCCTAAACCTAGCCTTGCCTAAAAATTATTAAACCCGTAAAACCCTAAACCTAGCCATAACTCTAAATATTATCAAACCCCCAAACCATAAACCCTAAAATTTGTTAAACCCCCAAACCATAAACCTTAAAATTACTAAACCTCCAAAACCCTAAATCCTAAAAAATATTAAACCCTAAAATTTAGTATACCCCTGAAACCATAAACATAACCCTAGCAATCTATAAACCCTCCAAACTAAACACTAAACAAAATCATAACTCTAAAATGTCTTAAAAGTCTCTAAACCTAACTATCTGAAGTGTAAGGACCATATAATATCTCAAAGTTTTTAAATGCATGAGTCTTAAAAACTGTAACTGATAATTGTAGAATACTATAGTTTGGATTTAGATATTATTTACTTACATAGTGTTTTTTAAATATCAGATTTAATTGCATAACTATCATGGAACAAGTTGGATTTCTATGTTATATGAATGGGAATATAGTGCACGGTCCGAATGGTATAGAATATATGACGTCGAACCATCTGTTCAGTTCACTGTTCCTCATGATATTGCATTCGATCAATTCATTCAGTGGTCATGCAATGGATTTTCTATTGATAGAATTGAAGGGTTTGAAGTCATCTTTAGATACGACACTATTGGGTTCGAAGGGTCTACTTATTTCTTGGGTTTAATGTCCTATAAACTCGTAGTTTTGTAAATCATTAAACATATTCTATTTCCAATAAAGACGTTATTGAGGTTATTCAGTAAAAGATGTTATTGAATATGTAAATTTCAAATGATTAACCTAAATCCAATAAACTAAGATCCTTGGCTATAAAATGAATGCTCGAACTATATGTAGGGACATATCGTAGGATCAAGTTCAAATTTATAGTCAAAATAGTCTATAGTATAAGGATACGGTTGGGTGTCTTATCCTGGGGACACTATGAACGCGGCCCACTTTGTATTAAGTACAAACGATGAGATCCTAAATCGTTCATGTGGAGACATGCGAGTGGGGGCGTCCTATGCAATGAGTTTGCATAAGACTAGACCACGAAATATGTCACTTTCTCTTTATAACACTGTTTACTGAAGAAACTGATTATTTCTCATAGATGACCTAGGTAACTCGTTCTTAATCCTAAGCTAACTATGAACTCCTGTTTATACGAGATTATCCTTTGATCTACATGGGTGAGAGTGGCCAGCATCGTCGACTCAACAAGCCTACCATTTTGGGGATAAAATTGAATAGATAGCTGAGGACGTAGCCTCACAAGACGGAATTCACTCCTACCCATTTCAGGGATAGCAGAGAGGTTGTTCCCTTAAGTACTAGCTCCAGGACTTGAACAAGGGGCCCCACCCTCTCGTTGGATTGAGAGGGACTTAGGTTTGATGGTTGGATCACAACCCGATTGTTCATTAGAGGATTAGTGGAACTTAAGGAACAAGAAGTACTATAGGGGTGAAACGATTATTTGACCTAGCTATAGCTACGAACAACCTGTGAAGGAACGACTTACTGAACATGGTTAAATCAAGTGGACGGAAATATATCTATAGTGAGGGGAGTGCAACTATCGGGTTATAGTGGAGTGTCCTGGTAGTTAACGAATGTTGGCTTGCTTAGATAATGAGATTAGTCGGTTAGCCTCGAATCGTTGGAGCCCATGATCTATAGGTCCATTAGGTCCCCCTACTAGCTCATATCGGATTAAAGTCTAGAACATATTGATAGGAATATTTGAATCGTTCAAAAATGGGAAATATGGAATTATCGAAAAATTGTGTTCGACACAATGTTTAAATTATGAATTAAATTAGCAATTGAGAAATAAGGTATTTAAAAGTGTTTTAAATACCATATATATGTATTAAGAATCATATATTATTAATGGCACTAGGTGACAATGATTAATTAGATTAATCATGACAAATTACTTGGTAATGTCCCAATTAATAACCTAGAAATAAAATTCAATTTAGAATTGAATTGGGGTAAAATGCAAGCTGAAAATTCAGAATTGAGATTCAAATTTTAGTGGATTTAGTGGCATTTCCACTCTTGCATGATGATGAATAGTGGAAAACAACACAACCATGCACTAGTTGCATGTGTTGTGAATTAAACACCTAGAATCCACTTTGAATAGCATTTTCACCATGTGTCTAGTGTCATGAAGCTTGTCTTTGCATGGTAGATGTCTATATAAGGAGCTTGAATCAGATTAAACTCTTAAGAGATGGATTTACCTACTGTTATGCTACTAGAATTTCCTCTCAAACACACACACCTCCATTGATCTCTCAGGAGCTTGATCCTTCAAGCATTCCCTTCCCATTTCCTATCTCTATAAGACTCCCACAAGTCATTCTAGGCCCAAGAGAATAGTAGGGAAGACTCTAGAGGTTGTCCAACAAGCATAGGAGAGGAAATCACCACAAGGAGTTCCATATAAGTGAGCTACAAAGGTTGGTGTTATCTAACTTTTTTTTCTGTCCTTTCAAGAACATGCATGCTTTAGGTGCAAAATTGAATGACTTAAGTGCTTTCGATCTTCAATTACTTCCGCATGTGTTATATGAACACCTTCATTATTATGTTGTTGTCCCATTACGAAGTGAGACTAATTTTAGGTTTATGATGAACCTCGCTCTCCCTCTTCCTAATAGAGTAGAGCTCTTTATTTCTCGCCAAAACATCGTTCATATAGATCCAAATATACCTGTTGAACACGTATCTGTACCTGATTATACACCGGAGGATGAAGTTGAAGATGACCCAAATGTTTCTAATGTTGATAAAGTGGGTGTGGATAATTTAGATGGAGAGAATGTAGACTTTGCCCCTGGTCACGAATGAAGACATTAGAACAGAACCTGACAATGAAAGCACTAAAGGACCGTCTGATGATGATGGAGAGGAAGAACCTCAGATGTATGACGATCCAAGGTTGTTGATATGTAACTCAAACTAGTATGTGAGGACATACGGGGGATCGATGTTCAAGTAACAACCTAAAAGGTCTATAGTACAGGGATAAAGTTGGGTACCTTATGTTGGTGTGATACGACCCACTTTGTATTCGATACAGACATATTGATCCAAGGCGTCCATGTAGGAGACATGCAAGCGGGGGTATCCTGGAGTTTGCATAAGACCGGACCCGAAACCCTAAACCCTAAAAGTAATTAAACCCCCAAAACCCTAAACCCAACCATAGATCCTAATGGTTATTACACCTATACATAAACCCTCAAGTTATTAAATCCTCAAAACCCTAAACCCTAAACAATATTAAACTCCCAAAATCCCAATCCCAACCATAAACCCTAATAGTTATTAAACCTAGACATAAACCCTAAACTTATTAAACCCTAACAACCCTACCCTAAACAATATTAAACCCCCAAAACCCTAGACATACCTCTAAAAATAATTAAACCCCCCAAACCATAAACCTAACCCTAAACCCGAAAATTAATTGAACCCCCAAAACCCCAAACCCAACCATAAACTCTAAAAGTTATTAAACCTAGACATTAACCCTAAAATTATCAATCCCTCAAAACCCTAAACCCTAAACAATATTAAACCCCCGAAACCCTAAACCTAGACATAACTCTAAAAATAATTAAACCCCCCAAACCATAAGCCTAACCCTAAGCCCTAAAAGTAATGAAACCCCCAAAACCCCAAAACCGACCATAAACCCTAATAGTTATTAAACCTAGACATAAACCCTAAAATTATTAAACCCTCGAAACCCTAAACCCTAAACAATATTAAACCCCCAAAACCGTAAACCTAGACTTCTCTAAAAATAATTAAACCCCTTAAACAATAAACCTAACCCTAAACCCTAAACAATATTTGACCCCCAAAACCCTAAACCTAGCATTGCCTAAAAATTATTAAACCCCTAAAACCCTAAACCTAGCCATAACTCTAAATATTATCAAACCCCCAAACAATAAACCCTAAAATTTGTTAAACCCCCAAACCATAAACCTTAAAATTACTATACCTCCAATATCCTAAATCCTAAAAAATATTAAACCCTAAAATTTAGTATACCCCCAAACCATAAACCTAACCCTAAACCCTGAAAGTAATTAAACCCCAAAAATCCCAAACCCAACCATAAACCCTAATAGTTATTAAACTTAGACATAAACCCTACAATTATTAAATCCTCAAAACCCTAAACCCTAAACAATATTAAACCCCCAAAACCTTAAACCTAGACATAGCTCTAAAAATAATTAACCCCCCAAACCATAAACCTAACCCTAAACCAAAAAATTAATTAAACCCCCAAAACCCCAAACCCAACTTTAAACCCTAATAGTTATTACACCTAGATATATGATAGCGCAATTTATTGGGCTATATTTTAGATAATTTTATCGTTAGTCTTGAGTATTATTTGGGCATTTTTATCTCCATTTGGTTTTGTTTTGTAGGAATCAAGTATTTCAATGGAAATCGACATTTCTGAGCTTTACCGATAATTTAGGAGCGAAAGAATTAATTCGGGCCAAGAAAAGAAATCAAGAAAAGGCAATTAAAGGCCTAGCGTTGAGACGCTAGCCCTTGGAGCGTCTCAACGCTGGGCGCAAGTCAGGAGAGGCGCGCATTCGGGGCAGCGTCGAGACGCTACCTCCACAGCGTCTCGACGCTGCAAACTTTCCAGATTTAATTAGGGCGTACGCGCGACAGCTTCGCGACGCTATGTCCACAGCGTCTCGACGCTGTCACGCAGAATCAGCAGTATATATATTTTGCGATGCTTTCAGAACAGGGGGCTGTTTTGGAGAGAGAAAATGACTTCTAGAGAGAGAAAAACGACCAGAACAAGGCAGAGAGCGAGGGGGCTTGATTAGAGGAGCTTGGATCGAGAGGTTCGTGACGGGAACGCACGGGAATCACGGCCAACGAGTTTAATCTTTCTCCCTTATTTCTTGTATTGATTTGTAGCATGTTTGGGACATATTTCGATTGTATTTTAGAGACCATGTGTAGCTAGATTTCGTTTCTTAGGGGTTTGATGTAGCCATTAGTTTGTATGGATTAATTTACGGCTTTTTAGGACGTTTCGTAACGCGGTTTATTTATGCAATTGTATGATTAATGCTTATAATCTCTTGATCACAGATTGTATGTTGTTGTTTCTAAACTAATCGCTCGGGAGAGGGTAGTTTAGATTAGGCTTTCAATTGCATGACTTAGGTAATTCGTAAATCGGGAGATTAGGAATTGCTTGAGAAACCGTCATGAGGGTTGTTCTAATTGCTTAGGCTTATTATTGAAATTAGATATGGATATCAATTTCTTAATTTGCTTAAAGGATTAATTGCACTCGGGAGAGGCTTTTAATTATTCATAATCCTCGGTTTATAAACTTGTTACGAATTTGTCCTTAATTATTCGTTTAGCTAATCCATGCATCTAATAGGTGAAATCAATTCCCTAAGGCCTTTCTCCATTGAGTTTCCACATTTTATTGCTTTTATTAATTTTTAATTGTTTTGCATATCTCTTGTTTATTTTCTCTAAATAAAATTGGGCAAATATACCTTTAATAATTAGGGGAATTAGAAAACCAATCCAGAGGACGACATTCGATTTTAAATCACTATATTATAACTTGGGCCAGTACACTTGCGGTTAGCAATTTGCGTATCAAGTTTTTGGCGCCGTTGCCAGGGATTGGCAATTATTTAGTTCGCTTAATATTTTGGGGAATTTGCTTGGTCTTACTTTAGAGTGTATTTTATTTTGTTTGTCTTATTTTTTTTCTTTTATTCTTTATTTCTGTTGTTTTTGTTTTATTTTTGGTTTTGTTTTTCTTATTTATTTTAGGTTGTAATTGTGTATGCGAAAAGACAAGGACGCTCTGCTAGTGCCCTTTGATTTTGAAATTGAAAAGACTTGCAAAAAAGAACAGGAAGGAGAAAAGGGAAAGACTTGCATCAATGGCCAATCCAAATCCACAAGATGAGCAGAAGCCGATACGGGACTATTTCCAACCTACTTTTCCTGATCAACAATCTGGGATAGTCTACGGGCCAATAAATGCAAATAATTTCGAGCTTAAAACTGGCCTTATCCAGATGGCTAGAGATAGTGCATTTAGAGGATTCCCCTCTGAGGATCCTAATTCTCATTTGAAATCTTTTCTTGATATTTGTGGTACTGTGAAGTTGAATGGTGTTACTGAAGATGCCATACGCTTACGATTGTTTCCTTTTTCTTTACAGGACAAAGCTAGGGACTGGCTTCAATCACTTCCACCTGGGAGCATTACTACGTGGGATGCGTTGGTTCAGGCTTTTCTCGCCAAATATTTCCCACCTGCAAAGACAGCTAAGTTGAGGACTGAGATTGGGACCTTTAAGCAAAAAGATGATGAACAACTGTTTGAAGCTTGGGAGCGCTACAAGGAATTACTGACGAAGTGCCCACAGCATGGCTATCCTGACTGGTTACAAAT
Organism: Luffa acutangula; assembly: GCA_036850905.1. Lineage (NCBI taxonomy): Eukaryota > Viridiplantae > Streptophyta > Magnoliopsida > Cucurbitales > Cucurbitaceae > Luffa > Luffa acutangula. The sequence continues at coordinate 34,186,108 of CM072090.1, forward strand.
TCAATTGTTTTATAATGGTCTGAATGGTACTACTAAAACTATTTTGGATGCAGCTGCAGGAGGCACTTTACTTTCTAAAACTGTGGAAAGCGCTCGGACTTTGCTAGAAGACATGGCCACGAACAGTTATCAGTGGCCATCTGAACGTTCATCCTCTAGAACTGTAGCTGGGATTTATGAGATAGATAATGTCTAAGCTTTACAAGCTCAAATGCACTCTTTGGCTAATGCTTTTATGAAATTCTCTGCTACAGGGAACTCACAATCCATTGAGTCAGTTGCAGCAGCTGAGGCATCCCAAGTTTATGATGGTTCGAACTTAGAGCAGGCACAGTATGTGAACAACAGAGATTCTGGCTTTAGAGGTAACCAAAACTCATTACCTACTCATTATCATCCAGGGCTTAGAAATCATGAAAATTTTTCCTATGCCAATAATAAAAATGTCTTGCAACCACCTCCTGGGTTTATGTCTGCACCTGCACCACAAGAAAAGAAATCTTCCTTAGAGGACTTAGTTGGTCAATTTATTAATGAGTGTAGGTCTAGGACTAATAAGATTGAGAACATGCTAGACACTGTTAGTAGCACTGTTAATAGTCATGGGACTGCCATTAAAAACATGGAGGTTCAGATTAGTCAAATTGCATCTTCCTTGAATGCCATGCAAAAAGGTAAGTTTCCTAGTGACACTGAGGTAAATCCACAAGAGCACTGTAAAGCTATTACTTTGAGGAGTGGGAAGCAACTTGAGGTTCCAGAAAAGCAGCCCACTGAGGATCCTATTATCAGTGAGAAAAAGGAGATTGAAGCACAGACTGAAAAGGAAGCAGCATCAACTTCGAAGATTGAAAAGTCTACTAGTTTTATTCTCCCTACTCATTCTACTTTTATTCCTTATCCTCAACGTTTTCAAAAGAAAAAGATTGATGCTCAGTTTGCTAAGTTTCTGGATATTTTTAAGAAACTCCATATTAACATTCCTTTTGCAGATGCTTTAGAACAGATGCCTAACTATGTTAAATTCATGAAGGAGATAATGACCAAAAAGAGGAAGTTAGAGGCTTATGAAACTGTGAATCTCACTGAGGAGTGCAGTGCAATATTACAGAGAAAGTTACCACAGAAACTGAAAGATCCAGGGAGTTTTACTATTCCTTGCACTATTGGTAGTTCTTCTTTTAATAAAGCATTATGTGACCTTGGTGCTAGTATTAATCTGATGCCTCTATCTGTGTTTAGAAAATTAGGTCTTGGAGAGGTACAACCTACTACTATTTCTTTGCAGTTGGCTGATAGATCGATGACATATCCTAGAGGTGTGATTGAAGATGTTTTAATTAAAGTTGACAAATTTATCTTTCCTGCAGATTTCGTAGTTTTAGACATGGAGGAGGATGTTGAGATCCCCATTATTTTGGGTAGACCATTCCTCGCCACGGGACGTGCCTTGATTGATGTGCAGCAGGGTAAGCTAACTTTGAGAGTCAACGAGGAAGAGGTAGTTTTCAACATTTATCGATCCATGAAATATCCAGTTGAGGTGAGTACATGTCATAGGATAGATATTATTGATGCTACTGTTGCTGAGATTAGGGATGTTGTTATGCCTGCTGATCCTCTGAAAATAAGCATGTTAGATCTGGCTGTTGAGCATTTAGGTCATTTAGACCAGGATATTGCTTTCTTCTGTGATGCTTTGAATCATTTACCTGTTGAGCGCAAAATGAAATGCAAGGTCATGGAATTAACTGTTAAAGATGATGTTCCTACTAAAGTTTCTGCACCTGAGTTGAAACAATTACCTGCACATCTTAGATATGCTTTCTTAGGTGAGTCATCCACATTTCCTGTTATTATATCTGCGTCTCTGACTAAAGTAGAGGAAGAAAAACTGTTGAGAGTACTGCGTGATCATAAATCTGTTTTAGGTTGGTCCATTGCTGATATAAAAGGTATTAGTCCATCCATAGTCATGCATAAAATTTTAATGGAGGATACCTTTACCCCATCAGTTCAACCTCAAAGACGTTTGAACCCAGCCATGAAAGATGTGGTAAAAGCTGAGGTATTGAAACTTTTGAATGCAGGGATTATTTATGCCATATCTGATAGTTCGTGGGTGAGTCCTGTGCAGGTTGTACCAAAAAAAGGGAGGGATGACTGTAGTTAAGAATGAAAAGAATGAATTCATCTCCACTAGGACTGTGACTGGGTGGAGAGTGTGTATTGACTACAGGAAGTTGAATAATGCTACTAGAAAAGATCATTTTCCTCTTCCTTTTATTGATCAGATGCTTGATAGACTTGCAGGTTATCCTTACTATTGTTTTCTTGATGGTTATTCAGGTTACAATCAAATTGCTATTGCTCCTGAGGACCAAGAGAAAACGACATTCACATGTCCTTATGGTACCTTTGCCTTCAGGCGAATGCCATTTGGATTGTGTAATGCTCCTGCTACATTCCAGCGTTGCATGATGGCCATCTTTGCTGATATGGTCGAGGAGATTATGGAGGTTTTCATGGATGATTTCTCTGTGTTTGATTCCTCTTTTGATGCTTGTTTACATAATCTCTCTCTTGTTTTGCAGCGTTGTGAAGAAACTAACCTTGTGTTAAACTGGGAAAAGTGTCATTTTATGGTAACTGAAGGTATAGTTTTAGGGCATAAAGTATCTGAAAAAGGTTTAGAGGTGGACAGAGCCAAGATAGCGGCCATTGAACAACTACTTCCTCCTACGAATGTCAAGGGAGTCAGGAGCTTTCTAGGACATGCAGGGTTTTACAGGCGCTTTATTAGAGACTTTTCGAAAATTGTTAAACCCTTATGTAATTTGCTTGAAAAGGACTCTGCCTTTGTTTTCTCTGATGAATGTCTGCTAGCATTTAATTTGTTGAAAGATAGGTTGACTACTGCCCCTATAATTGTTGTACCTGACTGGAGTCAACCTTTTGAAATTATGTGTGATGCTAGTGATTATGCTGTAGGAGCAGTATTGGGGCAGAGACGTGATAAATTTTTCAGGGCCATTTATTATGCAAGTAGGACTTTGGATAATGCACAACAGAACTACACTACCACTGAAAAAAGAAATGCTTGTTGTAGTGTTTGCTTTTGATAAATTTAGGCCCTATCTGTTAGGAACTAAAGTTATTGTGCATACTGACCATGCAGCTCTCAGGTATTTGTTTGATAAAAAGGATGCCAAACCTCGTTTGATTCGATGGATTTTATTGTTACAGGAATTTGATTTTGATGTAAAAGACAGGCGAGGTTGTGAGAATGTGGTAGCCGACCATCTTTCTAGGATTGAACAGGACACTACTTTGAAAGCTCTTCCTATTGCTGAAGAATTTCCAGATGAAAGGCTTTATAAGGTAGAGTCTACTTTACCTTGGTTCGCTGACTTTGTGAATTTCCTTGCAGGTGGTGTGCTCCCTCCAGATCTTAATTCCCATCAAAAGAGGAAATTTCTTCATGATGTGAGATTTTATTTGTGGGATGATCCTTGTTTGTTTAAAATTTGTTCAGATCAGATGATTTATTGGGCTATATTTTAGATAATTTTATCGTTAGTCTTGAGTATTATTTGGGCATTTTTATCTCCATTTGGTTTTGTTTTGTAGGAATCAAGTATTTCAATGGAAATCGACATTTCTGAGCTTTACCGATAATTTAGGAGCGAAAGAATTAATTCGGGCCAAGAAAAGAAATCAAGAAAAGGCAATTAAAGGCCTAGCGTTGAGACGCTAGCCCTTGGAGCGTCTCAACGCTGGGCGCAAGTCAGGAGAGGCGCGCATTCGGGGCAGCGTCTCGACGCTGCAAACTTTCCAGATTTAATTAGGGCGTACGCGCGACAGCGTCTCGACGCTGTCACGCAGAATCAGCAGTATATATATTTTGCGATGCTTTCAGAACAGGGGGGCTGTTTTGGAGAGAGAAAAACGACTTCTAGAGAGAGAAAAACGACCAGAACAAGGCAGAGAGCGAGGGGGCTTGATTCGAGGAGCTTGGATCGAGAGGTTCGTGACGGGAACGCACGGGAATCACAGCCAACGAGTTTAATCTTTCTCCCTTATTTCTTGTATTGATTTGTAGCATGTTTGGGACATATTTCGATTGTATTTTAGAGACGATGTGTAGCTAGATTTCGTTTCTTACGGGCTTGATGTAGCCATTAGTTTGTATGGATTAATTTACGGCTTTTTAGGACGTTTCGTAACGCGGTTTATTTATGCAATTATATGATTAATGCTTATAATCTCTTGATCACGGATTGTATGTTGTTGTTTCGGAACTAATCGCTCGGGAGAGGGTGGTTTAGATTAGGCTTTCAATTGCATGACTTAGGTAATTCGTAAATCGGGAGATTAGGAATTGCTTGAGAAACCGTCATGAGGGTTGTTCTAATTGCTTAGGCTTATTATTGAAATTAGATAGAGATATCAATTTCTTAATTTGCTTAAAGGATTAATTGCACTCGGGAGAGGCTTTTAATTATTCATAATCCTCGGTTTATAAACTTGTTACGAATTTGTCCTTAATTATTCGTTTAGCTAATCCATGCATCTAATAGGTGAAATCAATTCCCTAAGGCCTTTCTCCATTGAGTTTCCACATTTTATTGCTTTTATTAATTTTTAATTGTTTTGCATATCTCTTGTTTATTTTCTCTAAATAAAATTGGGCAAATATACCTTTAATAATTAGGGGAATTAGAAAACCAATCCAGAGGACGACATTCGATTTTAAATCACTATATTATAACTTGGGCCCGTACACTTGCGGTTAGCAATTTGCGTATCAATATAAACCCTAAAATTATTAAACACTAAAAACCCTAACCTAAACAATACTAAACCCCCAAAACCCTATACATAACGCTAAAAAAAGTTAAACCCCCAAACCTTACATAACCCTAAACCCTAAAAATAATTGAACCCCCAAAACCCCAAACCCAACCAAAAACCCTGATAGTTATTAAACCTCCTAAAATTATTAAACCCTCAAAACCCTAAACCCTCAAAACCCTAAACCCTAAACATTATTAAACCCCCAAACCCTAAACCTAGACATAACTCGAAAAATATTTAAACCCCCCAAACCATAAATCTAACCCTAAACCCCAAAAATAAATTAACCCCAAAAACCCCAAACCCAACCATAAACCCTAACAATTATTAAACCTAGACATTAACCCTAAAATTTATAATCCCTCAAAACCCTAAACCCTAAACAATATTAAACCCCCGAAACCTAAACCTAGACATAACTCTAAAAATAATTAAACCCCCCAAACCATAAACCTAACCCTAAACCCTAAAAGTAATTAAACCCCCAAAACCCCAAACCCAACCATAAACCCTAATAGTTATTAAACCTCGACATAAGCACTAAAATTATTAAACCCTCGAAACCCTAAACCCTAAACAATATTAAACCCCCAAAACCCTAAACCTAGACTTCTCTAAAAATAATTAAACCCCTTAAACCATAAACCTAACCCTAAACCCTAAACAATATTTAACCCCCAAAACCCTAAACCTAGCCTTGCCTAAAAATTATTAAACCCCTAAAACCCTAAACCTAGCCATAACTCTAAATATTATCAAACCCCCAAACCATAAACCCTAAAATTTGTTAAACCCCCAAACCATAAACCTTAAAATTACTATACCTCCAAAATCCTAAATCCTAAAAAATATTAAACCCTAAAATTTAGTATACCCCCGAAACCATAAACCTAACCCTAGTAATCTATAAACCCTCCAAACCAAACACTAAACATAATCATAACTCTAAAATGTCTTAAAAGTCTCTAAACCTAACCATCTGAAGTGTAACGACCATATAATATCTCAAAGTTGTTAAATGCATAAGCCTTAAAAACTGTAACTGATAATTGTAGAATACTATAGTTTGGATTTAGCTATTATTTGCTTACATAGTGTTTTTTAAATATCAGATTTAATTGCATAACTATCATGGAACAAGTTGGATTTCTATGTTATATGAATGGGAATATAGTGCACGGTCCGAATGGTATAGAATATATGACGTCGAACCATCTGTTCAGTTCACTGTTCCTCATGATATTGCATTCGATCAATTCATTCAATGGTCATGCAATGGATTTTCTATTGATAGAATTGAAGGGTTTGAAGTCATCTTTAGATACGACACTCTTGGGTTCGAAGGGTCTACTTATTTCTTGGGTTTAATGTCCTATAAACTCGTAGTTTTGTAAATCATTAAACATATTCTATTTCTAATAAAGACGTTATTGAGGTTATTCAGTAACAGATGTTATTGAATATGTAAATTGCAAATTATTAACCTAAATCCAATAAACTAAGATCCTTGGCTATAAGATGAATGCTCGAACTATATGTAGGGACATATCGTAGGATCAAGTTCAAATTTATAGTCAAAATAGTCTATAGTATAAGGATACGGTTGGGTGTCTTATCCTGGGGACACTACGGACACGGCTCACTTTGTATTAAGTACAAACGATGAGATCCTAAATCTTTCATGTGGAGACATGCGAGTGGGGGCGTCCTATGCAATGAGTTTGCATAAGACTAGACCACGAAATATGTCACTTTCTCTTTATATCACTGTTTACTGAAGAAACTGATTATTTCTCATAGATGACCTCGGTAACTCGTTCTTAATCCTGAGCTAGCTATGAACTCCTGTTTCTACGAGATTATACTTTGATCTACATGGGTGAGAGTGGCCAGCATCATCGACTCAACAAGCCTACCATTTTGGGGATAAGATCGAATAGATAGCTAAGGACGTAGTCTCACAAGACGGAATTCGCTCCTACCCATTTCAGGGAAAGCAGAGAGGTTGTTCCCTTAAGTACTAGCTCCAGGACTTGAACAAGGGGCCCCACCCTCTCGTTGGATTGAGAGGGACTTAGGTTTGATGGTTGGATCACAAACCGATTGTTCATTAGAGGATTAGTGGAACTTAAGGAACAAGAAGTACTATAGGGGTGAAACGATTATTTGACCTAGCTATAGCTACGAACAACCTGTGAAGGAACGACTTACTGAACATGGTTAAATCAAGTGGACGGAAATATATCTATAGTGAGGGGAGTGCAACTATCGGGTTATAGTGGAGTGTCCCGGTAGTTAACGAATATTGGCTTGCTTAGATAATGAGATTAGTCGGTTAGCCTCGAATCGTTGGAGTCCATGATCTATAGGTCCATTAGGTCCCCCTACTAGCTCATATCGAATTAAAGTCTAGAACATATTGATAGGAATATTTGAATCGTTCAAAAATGGGAAATATGGAATTATCGAAAAATTGTGTTCGACACAATGTTTAAATTATGAATTAAATTAGCAATTGAGAGATAAGGTATTTAAAAGTGTTTTAAATACCATATATATGTATTAAGAATCATATATTATTAATGGCACTAGGTGACAATGATTAATTAGATTAATCATGACAAATTACTTGGTAATGTCCCAATTAATAACCTAGAAATAAAATTCAATTTAGAATTGAATTAGGGTAAAATGCAAGCTGAAAATTCAAAATTGAGATTCAAATTTTAGTGGATTTAGTGGCATTTCCACTCTTGCATGATGATGCATAGTGGAAAACAACACAACCATGCACTAGTTGCATGTGTTGTGAATTAAACACCTAGAATCCACTTTGAATAGCATTTTCACCATGTGTCTAGTGTCATGAAGCTTGTCTTTGCATGTTAGATGTCTATATAAGGAGCTTGAATCAGATTAAACTCTTAAGAGAGGGATTCACCTACTGTTATGCTACTGGAATTTCCTCTCAAACACACACACCTCCATTGATCTCTCAGGAGCTTGATCCTTCAAGCATTCCCTTCCCATTTCCTATCTCTATAAGACTCCCACACGTCATTCTAGGCCCAAGAGAATAGTAGGGAATACTCTAGAGGTTGTCCAACAAGCATAGGAGAGGAAATCACCACAAGGAGTTCCATATAAGTGAGCTACAAAGGTTGGTGTTATCTAACTCTTATTTCTGTCCTTCCAAGAACATGCATGCTTTAGGTGCAAAATTGAATGACTTAAGTGCTTTCGATCTTCAATTGCTTCTGCATGTGTTATATGAACACCTTCATTATTATGTTGTTGTCTCATTACTAAGTGAGACTAATTTTAGGTTTATGATGAACCTCGCTCTCCCTCTTCCTAATAGAGTAGAGCTCTTTATTCCTCGCCAAAGCATCGTTCATATAGATCCAAATATACCTGTTGAACACGTATCTGTACCTGATTATACACCGGAGGATGAAGTTGAAGATGACCCGAATGTTTCTAATGTTGATAAAGTGGGTGTGGATAATTTAGATGGAGAGAATGTAGACTTTTACTACAACAAATTTGGCTTTTAATGTCGGGCATTGCCCGACATTAAAATTCTTTAATGTTGGTCACTGACCGACATTAAAAACACCGACATTAAAAGTTTTAATGTCAGTCGCGTTTAATGTCGGTCGCTTTTAATGTCGGTCATTGCCCGACATTAAAAGCTCTGTCTGACATTAAAAGTACCATTTTAATGTCGGTCATTGCCCGACATTAAAAGGATCCTTTTAATGTCATCCAACAAGCTTTGACCGACATTAAAAGTAACTTTTAATGTCGGTCAATGCCCGACATTAAAAGTGAACTTTTTATGTCGGTCAACCACTCTTTGTCTGACATTAAAAGTCACTTTTAATGTCGGTCAGTTTTTAATGTCGGTCATTGCCCGACATTAAAAGCTGTGACATTAAAAGTGTCCGACATTAAATGTGCGACATTAAAAGTGTCCGACATTAAATGTGTGATATTAAATTAAAAAAAAAATTGTTGGTTGCACACGTAGCTAACCAACAATACTAATTCTTCATTTTGTAAAAACCTGTAAATAAAATAGAATTTAAACATATACATAAAATAAAATCTCGAAAGTATTTTGACATAACAACTAAAACTCAACGAACATGAATTTAATTAATAAAATATAACAGTGTATATAATACATGAAACTTTCTGTCCATCCACAAATCACATCCACGAACCAAATTTACAAAGAAAAAGTAAAAATACTAAAATAAGTACACAACTCCTGATGCTCTTTCCCAAGTTCATCGTCGAGCTTCTCTTCAAGAATATTCATTTCATCATCTGCAACTGTTCTCGCTTAACAAGATGAATTCCAAACCTTATACAAATAAAAAATGTATAAGTGAAATACAATCGACACACATCTCCAATCAAATCCTTAAACTAAAATTAAAGCTCAAGACGTATGGGTAAAGTAGAGAAGATGAATAAAAATGTTGTAGAACAAAAAGGAATTGAACTAGAATAGCAACTTCATGCATAAACTTTTAACATTGTAAAACAGCAAGAGAAGATGAATAAAAATGCAAGAATCAATTGTTCAATCAAAATTTGTGTCAGTAAAATTTATCAATGCTGTCAGACAGAATGAAATAGACCTAATATATTAAGCAAGACAACATATTAGTATAACAATGAATGAGAATAGATGGACCAATGTGCACGACAGTCAGAAAATAGTAAACCATATCCCATAGAAGTAGAAGTGGATGACAACTGATGAATATAAGATCAGCAAAATACATAGCTTAACTGGTACCTTATAAGAAGAGAGAAGGCTGATGACCAACTTCGGAGCATCAGCATTGACTTTGGCAGGCTTACAATTGTCTTCACAACACCTCCATTTCCCGTTAAATCTATTGTATCCCCATTTCTCACCAAATGTGAACGTACTGGATCAAATAAATGAACACAAACATATTAGCACTAGGCAAAGTTTCAAGCTAGACCCAATTTGTTTTGAGTAATTTCAAGATCACCATACACATACAGAGTTCATTTTCTGAAACTCTAATCTGTTAATGCAAAAGGACCACCAACATAGCTAATGGAATTGAAATGAATCCTATTGCAGCTGAGAGAAAATCCATAACTGGGGTTCCTTAAAAACTTCAAGAGCTACGTAAAACACCTTAATATATAAAATTGAACTAACCCCCCCCCCCCAAAAAAAAAAAAAAAGAAAAAGAAAAAGTAAGGATTGTAAAGAAGTCAAATATGTTTTCCATAATTCTTACACCAAAAACCAAAAAGAGCCAAAAAGAAAAATGGAGTACCTTTGCCTGTCGACAAGTCATTAAACAACCATCTTTTCTCATCAATTATTGAGTCGATTTTAGCCTGAGTTTCGATGGCAACTCTATATGATATTCAGATACGAGAACACTTTAAAAACCACCAATAATTGTACTTAAACAGGAAGTTTTAACAATAAATAGAATTTGAACTAGGTAAACCAAAACCAAACAAATTTGCATATTGGTTCTCCTAGATTTGAAAAGCATTCAACAACAATAACCTGTCAATCTCATAACATCAGGTTATTTATGTGATTTTAAATCTAGAAACCGGGAACCCAACATGGAAAATAAGTAAGCAACAATGTTAATTGTCTTACCTAGCTTATGGGTCTTCTTTGCAAGAATGCCAAGATATCGAGTAACTCAATTTAGTTTTGCATTCGAATACTCCTGTAGTTCACTTAATTCTTTTTTCAACTCCAAGTAATCTTCTTTAGCTGGCTGTCAAAATAAACAATGAACTCCTTAATGAGTATAGGAGATGAGACTAATGAAACAATTTGGAGAGAGAATTTCAAGAATATTCAGACTAGATAGAATGATAATTTGTTGATGATTCCATTGTCTACTATACAATGGTAATATAATGAACACAAATGACGAGAAGGAAAACAGGGTCGAGTAATATAGAGGTTTGAGTTAACAACCAAGAAAAAACATCCACATAGGAACATCCACCTATTAGTGTGTTCACTACTACTGTTTGAGATTGCCATGGTTGAGGAACATCCACCTATTAGTGTGTTCACTACTGTTTGAGATTGTCATGGTTGTTAAGTTTAGCTTTCACTACTGTTTGCGAGCATCTCTCAGCCTTCTTTACATAATCCACATAGTCGTGACACTGAAACTTAAACAATGTCACAATTATCCTTACCAAATTACACAAATAATCGAGAACTAGATGTAACTAACTTTTAAAAACTTATAAACATATTATCTAACTTTTTACAACTTACGAACATAACTACTAAACTCAATTACCATAAAAAAATCAAGTTAACACAATAAACTAATCGACACTTATGAAATAAATACCAAAATTTATCATGAACTGCTAGCTAAACTCATCAAAACTAAATTAGTCAACATTGTTAATGATAATTAATGTCAAATAGTTACAAATATGGCATGATTAATATTATTCTAAACATATCCCTATATGTAATCTCATCCCTCAAGTGTTTGCTTCTGAATCACAATCAGTTGGGCAAACAAAGTACCATCTCCACCCTCCTTGACTGTTAGATCTAATCCGATCTCACATCCTACTAAAACGTAAAAAATGACATGGTTCAATTAAAAATGAACCAATGAAATTGCAAGAAAATATTTGTGAACCAAAAATATGCAAATCAAAATTAACTCCAAAATTGACTAAAGCTCCCAGATATCCAAACTCAAGGCAAAAATAGTAGAGTCAAATGTTTTCAAATCACCTCTGGTGTATTGATACCATAGGCAGAAATTTAAGAACAACTAAAAAGATCCACCGCATCCAATTTGTACCTGTACAATCATAGCTTCAGTCATTTGTGAACAATTAAATTAACATATCAAAGAAGTAAAACACATAACTGTAACATATGAAAGATTGTAAATTTGAAATAGTTGCCTACATTACTTGACTAAGTTTCAAACTTAGACACAAAACTGTACGTGCACGATTTACATATAAAAATACAAATATATTGAGAAAGAATCACAAAACCTCAACTGTTAGTTCTTAGAAGAATGGAAAAGAAACCCAAAACTTTTATAATAACTCCTTAGAAGAATGGAAAAGAAACCAAAACATTCCAACAAACAACATTGTTGTAACCAATTTCAAAGACAAAAAGCAAAACAGAAACCCCAGCTCCGTTTCATTGATTGAAGGAATGATTACGAGGTAAGGCATGTACAACTGCAGCTATTTTACATGAAAACAAAGGGACAAAACAGGCGTGTAAGCATCAGTATAAAAAGATCATCTCAATTTGGACTCGACGTTTCACTCTTCATCAACACACAATGCCAATAAAAGGAAAAAAAAAGGGGAATTCCATGTTAATTTTCCATTATAATTTGGCCTCTCTAGTTTTAGAGACATATCATCGAACGCCTGATGAGCATAAACCAAACACACACCAACACCACCACGGTCCTCGTCGTATCGAACTCCTAAATTTCTCATCTCTTTACACAACAGTTGCAGAAAATTGAACAAGTTGTTCGAAAGTCAAAAGCAAGTAGTCCAAATTTTTAAAAAAAAATTAAAAGGAAATTAAAAAAAAATCACCTTCAAAGCAATCGAGGTTGATACGACTCAAATCTGAAAAATCTAACTAGATCTAACTCAGATTTGTTCAGATCTGCTACCCTCGACCTTAGATCTACTACCGAGCACAACCCACGACCTCAACGTCCACCACCCACGGTCGAAACAACCACCCACAACAAAGAACAATCACCCACGACAAAAAAAAGTAACACCCACAGCAACCCACGCCACACCACCTGTGAGAAGAAGAAACCCACGACAATCCACAACGTGCCGTCGTCGATGAGAGGAAGAAACGTCTTCGGTGAGAGAGAAAACAAGGGAGGGGTAGCGTTGGAGGTATTTTCGGGGAGAGAGACACGCCGTCGGTGAGAGAGAAAACAACGAAGGAACGCGTCGCCGCTGGTGAGAGGAAGAAGACGATCCGCTAAATATGGAGGAGAGGGAGGAAGAAGACGATCTGGGCAAAGAAATGAAGAAGACGATCTGGGCAAAGAAATGAAGAAAACGATCTGTGGAGGTATTTCAGGGAGAGAGAAGGCAACTGAGTACTATTTCTGGATGAGAGATAAAATTGATTTTGTTTAAATTCCACCGTTTGACCGACATTAAAAGCCTGAAAAAATTTAAAAAATGCGCGTATCGCTCGTCCGACATTAAAAGTCTCCGTGTTTTTTTGTCCGACATTAAAAGTCCAACGCGTTGTTTTTCGTCCGACATCAAATGTATAATTTGTTGTAGTGTTTGCCCTGGTCACGAATGAAGACGTTGGAACAGAACCTGACAATGAAAGCACTGAAGGACCGTCTGATGATGATGGAGAGGAAGAGCCTCAGATGTATGACGATCCAAGGTTGTTGATATGTAACTCAAACTAGTATGTGAGGACATACGGGGATCGGTGTTCAAGTGACAACCTAAAAGGTCTATAGTACAGTGATAAGGTTGGGTACCTTATCTTGGTGTGATACGACCCACTTTGTATTCGATAAAGACATATTGCTCCAAGGCGTCCATGTAGGAGACATGCAAGCGGGGGTATCCTATGCAATGAGTTTGCATAAGACCGGACCCTAAACCCTAAACCCTAAAAGTAATTAAACCCCCAAAACCCTAAACCCAACCATAGATCCTAATGGTTATTACACCTAGACATAAACCCTCAAATTATTAAATCCTCAAAACCCTAAACCCTAAACAATATTAAACTCTCAAAACCCCAAACCCAACCATAAACCCTAATAGTTATTAAACCTAGACATAAACCCTAAACTTATTAAACCCTCACAACCCTACCCTAAACAATATTAAACCCCCAAAACCCTAGACATACCTCTAAAAATAATTAAACCCCCCAAACCATAAACCTAACCCTAAACCCTAAAAATAATTGAACCCCCAAAACCCCAAACCCAACCATAAACCCTAAAAGTTATTAAACCTAGACATTAACCCTAAAATTATTAATCCCTCAAAACCCTAAACCCTAAACAATATTAAACCCTCGAAACCCTAAACCTAGACATAACTCTAAAAATAATTAAACCCCTCAAACCATAAACCTAACCCTAAACCCTAAAAGTAATGAAACCCCCAAAACCCAAAACCCGACCATAAACCCTAAAATTATTAAACCCTCGAAACCCTAAACCCTAAACAATATTAAACCCCCAAAACCCTAAACCTAGACTTCTCTAAAAATAATTAAACCCCCTTAAACCATAAACCTAACCCTAAACCCTAAACAATATTTGACCCCCAAAACCCTAAACCTAGCCATAACTCTAAATATTATCAAACCCCCAAACCATAAACCCTAAAATTTGTTAAACCCCCAAACCATAAACCTTAAAATTACTATACCTCCAAAATCCTAAATCCTAAAAAATATTAAACCCTAAAATTTAGTATACCCCCGAAACCATAAACCTAACCCTAGTAATCTATAAACCCTCCAAACCAAACACTAAACATAATCATAACTCTAAAATGTCTTAAAAGTCTCTAAACCTAACCATCTGAAGTGTTAGGACCATATAATATCTCAAAGTTGTTAAATGCATAAGTCTTAAAAACTGTAACTGATAATTGTAGAATACTATAGTTTGGATTTAGCTATTATTTACTTACATAGTGTTTTTTAAATATCAGATTTAATTGCATAACTATGATGGAACAAGTTGGATTTCTATGTTATATGAATGGGAATATAGTGCACGGTCCGAATGGTATAGAATATATGACGTCGAACCATCTGTTCAGTTCACTGTTCCTCATTATATTGCATTCGATCAATTCATTCAATGGTCATGCAATGGATTTTCTATTGATAGAATTGAAGGGTTTGAAGTCATCTTTAGATACGACACTATTGGGTTCGAAGGGTGTACTTATTTCTTGGGTTTAATGTCCTATAAACTCGTAGTTTTGTAAATCATTAAACATATTCTATTTCCAATAAAGACGTTATTGAGGTTATTCAGTAAAAGATGTTATTGAATATGTAAATTGCAAATGATTAACCTAAATCCAATAAACTAAGATCCTTGGCTATAAAATGAATGCTCGAACTATATGTAGGGACATATCGTAGGATCAAGTTCAAATTTATAGTCAAAATAGTCTATAGTATAAGGATACGGTTGGGTGTCTTATCCTGGGGACACTATGGACGCGGCCCACTTTGTATTAAGTACAAACGATGAGATCCTAAATCGTTCATGTGGAGACATGCGAGTGGGGGCGTCCTATGCAATGAGTTTGCATAAGACTAGACCACGAAATATGTCACTTTCTCTTTATAACACTGTTTACTGAAGAAACTGATTTTTTCTCATAGATGACCTAGGTAACTCGTTCTTAATCCTGAGCTAACTATGAACTCCTCACTACAGGAAAACAGGTCTATTGTGGCGGTTTTATTGGGCTATCGCAACAGATATTAACCGCTGCAACACTTTTTGCAGCGGTTAAAGAACCGCTGGCAGAAGCGGTGTTACAAGGGATCTAGCAACATTTTAAAAAAATGTTGGAATGATTTCTCACAAACGCTGCAATAGTTATCCTCTATTGCAACATTTTTCGTCTCTCATAATGCAACAGTTTATCGGATTGTCGCTGCTTAATGTGCAACACTTTATTAACCGCTAGGAGTATAATAACCGTTGCTATTGTTGATACTATATCAACGGTTTTTGAAATATATAGCAACACTTGTAAGATTATATAGTAGCGGTTATTAGACATCTTCTAATCCAACATTTTTTTGCAAGTGTTACAAGCATTTTGAATAACCGCTTCAATTGTTCATCCTATTGCAACACATTTTGTCATTAATAACAACAATTTGTTGACCTTTTGCTAATTGGCAACAATTTTTAGAAACGTTAAAAGCATTATATAACCGCTGCAATAGTTGATCCATTGTAGCAATTTATTTAATATATTGCAACAGTTATCATACGCCTTTAAAAACTGTTGCAATAATTAACTTAATAGCAACAATCATATTGTTTATACTGCAACATTTTTGTTCACCTCATTTTGTGTACATCCTAATTTGCAGCTTTATTTTGTATAAAATTTATTGATTTACCAATTTAAAAAACTATATAACTAAAAGTGATTGTTGTGGTATCTGAAACCAAATTTCAACAAGATTAATGATAACCAAAACATTTCAATAAAATATCAATTACAAAAAGTTATAAACTTAAATAGGTACATAAACAAAACAAGTCAACAAAATACCATGAAGTACTCATAGAATTTAATACTAAATTGGAACCTAATAAATCCTACATCATTTAAAAAAAGATAACAACCTACTTATCATCGGTTTCAAAAAAAAAAAAAAAACTACTTATCATCAAGAAGTCTTTGAGTTCGAAATTTGTTTCACTAAGTAGCTTCATGAGAACTTGTCCTTGATATGTTATTCTCCGATGTATTAGCTCTTTCATCCTGTCAACAAATTAAAATAAAGTATTAAATTAAAATTCTATAAAAGATACTAAATTTGTAATACTAAAACAAATTAATATATATTTTATACCTGTCTTAAACCATCGTTCAAAGATGTCCCACTAGTACCATCAACTTGCATACCACTACTCTGTTCCAAGATTGAAAGCATCTTTTTCATGTTAGAACGCATATCTGCCACTTCTGACTCTAATTTAGTTATTCTAGATCTTCCTTCTTCAGTTTGATGGTCTTCTATATCTATCCCAGAATTGATCTCAACTCGTGCAAATCGATGAGATTTAGTTTTAAATATCTCAGTTGGAGTAGGTCCTAATCCCATTGCACGAACACGTCCTGAATGTTCCTTACCAAAAACTTGCTCAAACACCTCCACTTCAAAAGGCATAACTTCTGAGCGATTTGCATTTTGATTCATATATTCTTCAAACTTCTCCTATTAAAGTAGTAAAAAATTGAAAATGAAAAACTATAAAGTAACAAAAATTGAAACTTAACTCTGGACTTACCGCAATTTTAGCAGATTCCTCATTTACATAACTTCCATCCTTCCGTTTATGAGCTTCTAAATAGACTTCTACTCTAGTGGGATCTCTTCCAAGAGTTTCTTTCTATCATAGGTATATAGAACTTATTAATATGAGAATCATAACTTATATTAAGAAACATAATTATATATTGAGAGAAAATTACCATTTCATCTGCTTTTCGAGCTAAGCTTTTTCTTCCACATGAATGAGTACATTTCTGCTTCTTCCGTATCTCAGTATTTCTTGCACTTCGTCTCTGTCATATAAGTACACATATAAATTTGAGACTAAATAGTAAAAGAAATTTTAATTTAAACAAAAAAAATAAAGAATATTACCATTCCTTCCGAAGAATACCAAAAAGAGACCAAGCCAGTCCATTGATCTCTTGGTATATTGTCTGGCTTATGTTGTAAGCATTCATTTTCAGTTTCATATTTTGAAACATAGTGTCCTCGTAAATGACACTTATAACCGCCCCACTTCCTAGACAATGAAGATAGACACCACTTTCTATTTTTTTCATGAAGTGTGAACTTCGACTGAAATAATAACAAAAAGTAAATGAAATGGCAAATAAATACTATAGATATTATATAATTTCATCAACATATAATTTTGTCCAAATACCTTTAAGATCTCCCATACTTCATCCTTGTATACGTTGGGCACCTTTCTCCAATCATTATAATTTAGAGGGCAAAGGTTGCAAGCCCTCCCCACAGTTCCTAAGAAGTTGCCCAAGATAGTAGAACCAATTTTTATAGGTTGGTTATGACTCTTGTTCATCAAGATGTTTAATCTAAAATATCAATAAATAAATAGGTAATTATTACATGGGTATAATTAAAATAAACAATGGAACAAGAAAATCAAAATTTATAGTATACAACATAATGCCAAAAAAAAAATAAGTGTATATTATCTCATTTAAGTGATTGTTTTCCTTGATTGATAATGTAACAGTATGTTTGCTAAAGGTGTACATAAATTCTCACATTCAAATGGTAACTAAAAATACCTCTAAAATCTAATAAAATAATAATGATAACTCTAAGCATATCATAAAATATTATATCTCTATTAAATTCTTCTTGTGTGTGAAAATAGGACATATTTTTCACTTAAATACTGAGTTAGTCCGGAATACCTCAAGCTACTTTCATTACCATAATGCACCTACATTTTTTACACCACACAGAGAAAGAAATCAAGAGGAGAACTTATAGGCTGAGCATATGAAAGAAGATAGTGGATTTTATTGATAAAATTAATGAACATGAGGAATCTGTGTGCTTACATGATGCAAGCCCATGCAATAGAGACAGAGAAAGATTTTGGTTTAAATCATAACTGATATGAATCAAGTTGTTAGATAAAAATAACCTCATGCAGCTAAAAGATTTTCTTTTGTGAAAACAACTACTCAAGAAGAGAAAATTTCAAACAAACATTGAGTTTTCAAAACTATGGAAAATACCCATGAAAATTAAACATTCAAAAGAATGAGGAGAAGAAAAAGAATTACCTCAAAGATATTGTAGAAATTCTGCTGAGAGAGATTCCAAAATCTACTAAAGGCAGCAAAGAGAGTGAGAGATTTGAGAAAGAAAATGAAAATTGAAAAGAGATTTGAGAAATATTGAACTTCAGAATTCGAAAAGCCAGCCGACTAAGAAAAGTACATGAAAATAGAAAACAGAAGAAAGAATAGGGAATTGGAAAAGATGGCAGGCGGGAATTTGGTTTTAGCCAAAATACGTATCTTAAATGTTGTTTCCTTTATTTTCTCTTATTTCCTTTTTTTTAGCTTTTAATTTTTAATTTTTTAATTTTTAATTTAAACTTGCTATAGATAAAATTAACATTTTTCTTCTTAATAATTTTAGAAACTAAAAAATAAACAATCTAAAAAGATCCAAATAATTTATTTTATTTATCCTTTATTTATTTACCATGCTATATTACTCAAGATGATTATTACAACAAAAAATAGAACTATTTATAACTATATGATAAAATAAATTGTATGTGTGTGTAAATTTAAATATTGTATATTTAAACATATGTTGATAAGGTAAATGATGAAACATAGGTTAGTGTTAAGTTTGTTTAACAAGTAAAAGGACTAAAATACAATAATATTTATGTTAAAAATCATGTTTGATCCCTTAAGTTTCGTGGAAGCAGTTGTCAAAAAAATAAAAAAGTTTGGTAGTAACAATTTAGTTTTTGTACTTTAAAATGGTTTAGTCCTTAATGTGAAAATTATTGTTAAGATTCAATGAGATTCCTTACATAGGTAATCAATAAACTAATTAGCGAATCCAATATGTTAACAAGCTAAGAATTCAAATTTGTTAAATAATAAAATTTGAATTAATAATAATTTTATAAGTAATTAACTGTTGCAAGATATACATCCTAGAGTTTGTTTAAAATTTATGAACAAACCACTACAATACACAGATTTGAAATAGTTTTTAAGAATGTTGCATGTAATAAAATTGTTATAAGTTGTATTAAACTAACGATGTCACAAGTGGGTTTTTGTTTAATATATAAAATAATCTTTATATTTTTCTCCAAAAAAATTAAATAAATAATCTTTTATTGCAACAATTATTACAAATATTGCAAATCATATTTGTAGAAATTTATATATGTGTCATTAGAGCTGCAATTACATACATAATGATTTGCAACATTTTAAACAACGTTGTAAAAAAACTGTTGCAATCTCAATATCTGCAGCGGTTTTTTCATCCATTGCTACTAAATTGTTGTATATGCATTAAGTTATTGCAACGGTGTTTTAAACGTTGCAAAATAACTGTTGCAATAAACTCTACTACATCAATTACTAAAAATGTGGCAAAGAAAGTGTTGCAATAGACATATTTGTAACAGTTTGTAAATACGTCGTCAGTGAACCGCTGCAATTGAAGATATAAAACAACAATTTAAACAACGTTGGGAATAAATTGTTGCAATTTGTATAAATAGCAACGGTTTGGTTATGTGTTGCTAAAAACCGTTGCAGCCTTGCAATATTTGCCAAACCGCTGCTAAAAAACCGCTGCAATAGCCCCGTTTTCTTGTAGTGCCTGTTTATACGAGATTATCCTTTGATCTACATGGGTGAGAGTGGCCAGCATCGTCGACTCAACAAGCCTACCATTTTGGGGATAAGATCGAATAGATAGCTGAGGACGTAGTCTCACAAGACGGAATTCACTCCTACCCATTTCAGGGATAGCAGAGAGGTTGTTCCCTTAAGTACTAGCTCCAGGACTTGAACAAGGGGCCCCACCCTCTCGTTGGATTGAGAGGGACTTAGGTTTGATGGTTGGATCACAAATCGATTGTTCATTAGAGGATTAGTGGAAATTAAGGAACAAGAAGTACTATAGGGATGAAACGATTATTTGACCTAGCTATAGCTACGAACAACCTGTGAAGGAACGACTTACTGAACATGGTTAAATCATGTCGATGGAAATATATCTATAGTGAGGGGAGTGCAACTATCGGGTTATAGTGGAGTGTCCCGGCAGTTAACGAATGTTGGGTAGCTTAGATAATGAGATTAGTCGGTTAGCCTCGAATCGTTGGAGCCCATGATCTATAGGTCCATTAGGTCCCCCTACTAGCTCATATCGGATTAAAGTCTAGAACATATTGATAGGATTATTTGAATCGTTCAAAAATGGGAAATAGGGAATTATCGAAAAATTGTGTTCGACACAATGTTTAAATTATGAATTAAATTAGCAATTGAGAGATAAGGTATTTAAAAGTGTTTTAAATACCATATATATGTATTAAGAATCATATATTATTAATGGCACTAGGTGACAATGGTTAATTAGATTAATCATGACAAATTACTTGGTAATGTCCCAATTAATAACCTAGAAATAAAATTCAATTTAGAATTGAATTAGGGTAAAATGCAAGCTGAAAATTCAGAATCGAGATTCAAATTTTAGTGGATTTAGTGGCATTTCCACTCTTGCATGATGATGCATAGTGGAAAACAACACAACCATGCACTAGTTGCATGTGTTGTGAATTAAACACCTAGAATCCACTTTGAATAGCATTTTCACCATGTGTCTAATGTCATGAAGCTTGTCTTTGCATGGTAGGTGTCTATATAAGGAGCTTGAATCAGATTAAACTCTTAAGAGAGGGATTTACCTACTGTTATGCTACTGGAATTTCCTCTCAAACACACACACCTCCATTGATCTCTTAGGAGCTTGATCCTTCAAGCATTCCCTTCTCATTTCCTATCTCTATAAGACTCCCACAAGTCATTCTAGGCCCAAGAGAATAGTAGGGAAGACTCTAGAGGTTGTCCAACAAGCATAGGAGAGGAAATCACCACAAGGAGTTCCATATAAGTGAGCTACAAAGGTTGGTGTTATCTAACTCTTTTTTCTGTCCTTTCAAGAACATGCATGCTTTAGGTGCAAAATTGAATGACTTAAGTGCTTTCGATCTTCAATTGCTTCCGCATCTGTTATATGAACACCTTCATTATTATGTTGTTGTCCCATTACGAAGTGAGGCAAATTTTAGGTTTATGATGAACCTTGCTCTCCCTCTTCCTAATAGAGTAGAGCTCTTTATTCCTCGCCAAAACATCGTTCATATAGATCCAAATATACTTGTTGAACACGTATCTGTACCTGATTATACACCGGAGGATGAAGTTGAAGATGACCTGAATGTTTCTAATGTTGATGAAGTGGGTGTGGATAATTTAGATGGAGAGAATGTAGACTTTGCCCTGGTCACGAATGAAGACGTTGGAACAGAACTTGGCAATGAAAGCACTGAAGGACCGTCTGATGATGATGGAGAGGAAGAGCCTCAGATGTACGACGATCCAAGGTTGTTGATATGTAACTCAAACTAGTATGTGTGAGGACATACGGGGATCGGTGTTCAAGTAACAATCTAAAAGGTCTATAGTACAGGGATAAGGTTGGGTACCTTATCTTGGTGTGATACGACCCACTTTGTATTCGATACAGACATATTGATCCAAGGCGTCCATGTATGATACATGCAAGCGGGGGTATCCTATGCAATGAGTTTGCATAAGACCGGACCCTAAACCCTAAACCCTAAAAAGTAATTAAACCCCCAAAACCCTAAACCCTAAATAATATTAAACCCCCAAAATCCTAGACATAACTCTAAAAATAGTTCAACCCGCAAAACAATAAACCTAACCCTAAACCCCAAAAATAATTGAACTCCTAAAACACCAAACCCAACCATAAACCCTAACAATTATTAAACCTAGACATAAACCCTAAAATTATTAAACCCCCCCAAACCATAAACCTAACCCTAAACCCTAAAAGTAATTAAACCCCCAAAACCCCAAACCCAACCATAAACCCTAACAGTTATTAAACCTAGACATAAACCCTAAAATTATTATCCCCCAAAACCCTAAACCTACACATAACTCTAAAAATAATTAAACCCCCCAAACCATAAACCTAACCCTAAACCCCAAAAATAATTGAACCCCAAAAACCCCAAACCCAACCATAAACCCTAACAATTATTAAACCTATACATAAACCCTAAAATTATTAAACCCTCAAAACCCTAAAGCCTAAAAAATATCAAACCCCCAAAACCCTAAACCTACATAACTCTAAGAATAATTAAACCTCTCAAACCATAAACCTAACCCTAAACCCTAAAAGTAATTGAACCCCCAAAACTTCAACCCAACCATAAACTAAGTTATTAAACCTAGACATAAACCCTAAAATTATTAAACCCCCCCAAACCATAAACCTAACCCTAAACCCTAAAAGTAATTAAACCCCCAAAACCCCAAACCCAACCATAAACCATAAAAGTTATTAAACCTAGACATAAACCCTAAAATTATTATCCCTCGAAACCCGAAACCTAGACATAACTCTAAAAATAATTAAACCCCCCAAACCATAAACCTAACCCTAAACCCTAAAAGTAATTAAACCCCCAAAACTCCAAACCCAACCATAAACCCTAATAGTTATTAAACCTAGACATAAACCCTAAAATTATTAAACCGTCAAAACCCTAAACCCTAAACAATATTAAACCCCCAAAACCCTAAACCTAGACTTCTCTAAAAATAATTAAACCCCCTAAACCATAAACCTAACCCTAATCCCTAAACAATATTTAACCTCCAAAACCCTAAACCTAGCCTTGCCTAAAAATTATTAAACCCCTAAAACCCTAAACCTAGCCATAACTCTAAATATTATCAAACCCCCAAACCATAAACCCTAAAATTTGTTAAACCCCCAAACCATAAACCTTAAAATTACTAAATCTCCAAAACCCTAAATCCTAAAAAATATGAAACCCTAAAATTTAGTATACCCCCGAAACCATAAACCTAACCCTAGTAATCTATAAACCCTCCAAACCAAACACTAAACATAATCATAACTCTAAAATGTCTTAAAAGTCTCTAAACCTAACCATCGGAAGTGTAAGGACCATACAATATCTCAAAGTTGTTAAATGCATAAGTCTTAAAAACTGTAACTGATAATTGTAGAATACTATAGTTTGGATTTAGCTATTATTTACTTACATGTGTTTCTTAAATATCAGATTTAATTGCATAACTATCATGGAACAAGTTGGATTTCTATGTTATATGAATGGGAATATAGTGCACAATCTGAATGGTATAGAATATATGACGTCGAACCATCTGTTCAGTTCATTGTTCCTCATGATATTGCATTCGATCAATTCATTCAATGGTCATGCAATGGATTGTCTATTGATAGAATTGAAGGGTTTGAAGTCATCTTTAGATACGACACTATTGGGTTCGAATGGTCTACTTATTTCTTGGGTTTAATGTCCTATAAACTCGTAGTTTTGTAAATCATTAGACTTTCCTTAATGCTTTCGATTTATTGGGCATGAATTGAATGATGTTTTGTCTAAGTCTTGCTCGGGAGATGGGGTTTAGCTTAGATCTTGTTATGCATAACTAGGATAGTCTTGAGATCGGGAGATTTAAGATAATCTTGGAAATCGTTAAAAAGGATAAGACTTAAGGTCTTGCATGTTAATGACTTTAGATAGGGATATTGAATTCATTGCATGTGAGATAATTATTTATATTTGGGAGAGATAAATATGAATTGAGTTATTCCTAGATTTATGAAACATAGCATGTTAAATCATCCATTAACTAAGTCACAATCCCAATCGATGAAATCGACTCCCTAAGAGTTTTTCGTCATTTGATTTCCATATTTTTAACTTTGTGTCTTGTTATATTCATTCTCACTAAATTGTGTTCCCTAGATAAAATTAGACTTAAGTATTTGCGGTAATTAATTTAATTAGAAAACCAATCCAGATGACGACATTCGATCTATAAAATCATTATATTATAACTTGGCCAGTACACTTGCGGTAAGCAAATCATGCATCACCAAGGTCGTGTTTGATAACCATTTGCTTTTTGGTTTTTTAAAATTAAACTTGTTTTCCTTCAATCTTATTACTATGGTTTTCATCTTTGTTAAGGGCACATTTATATTTCTAGCCAAATTCCAAAAACAAGTTTTTGAAAACCTACTTTTTTTTAGTTTTCGAAACTTGACTTGGTTTTTGAAAACATGGGAAGAATGTATATTAAAAAACCAAAAAACTTAGGCCCCTGATAACTGCCCAAAAGGTAGTTATTTAGGCCTCGTTTATATAGGGATTTGTGTGTCTTTTATGCCTAATAGGGTTGGTTTTAGATATATATTACATGTTTTAACCCATGTGGAAGAATGGAAGCTTTGGAAATTATTTTATGCAGAATGTGTTGCTAGGCGACTGGAGGGAGCAAATTCTGTGCTGCAGCAAAACTGGGAGCAAAACTACCACGTCACAGTTCGTTAGCCAAGTTGACAAACCGAATTCTGTTGAGTTATTTTCGTGATAAAGGAGCAAGGAGAGCCATACACGTGTCTAGGTTGACTTAAGTCAAGCCTCATATCCTTCTATAAAAGGGAGTAGTCGTCTAAGTCAAAGTCATTCCACTTTTGGGAGAAAGCATTCCATTTTTGGAAAGTTCCTTCCACCTTTGGGAGCCGAATAGAGGAGAGAGATTGGAGACCACCTAGAAGACCATCATTGCAAGCTGATCGAGGAGATTAATATTTCCTTTTGTTATCTTGTAGTCATGGACATGCTTACTCAAATTGTAACTTGTGCTTCCATGCAACTTATGAACTAAGTAGCTTAGGCGTTGGTTAGGAACAATGTGATTGTCGTGCTTCATTTCTAGTAATAAATATTGATTAATGCATCTTGATTAATTGTTGTGTTCATTTCTATTTTATGCCCGCCTGGCCAGCTAGTATGAATACCTCTCTCTAGTTTCAGAGATGATTTAGGGAGTGTGTAGCGATTAATCACACTAGATCATTGTGTATTGGTGAACGCCAGTGACTGAGCTAGTGATAGCCAGTTGCCTAGTGCTTGATCGGTAGTACTTCATTGGGGTTGAAACACATTCCAAAAGATTCGGAGTTCCAGGAGGAATCTGCTAATAAGACTGCGAGAGTTTTGCATGATCAATAATATTGCTAGAGCATCTTTTAAAATAATTACTAAATCCTGACCAGCGCCTGTTTCTAATCTGTCTGCCTATTTGATTATTTTATGTTCTGTCATTTCTTTTGCTTCAGCATTATTCTTAAAAACCAATCATTTTTACCATCTTTGAAACCATTAAAGAGTTATACAAAACAGATAGAATGGAAGCTAGTTCAGGCCTTGGATTGACAAATACTTATTACTTGTTGCGGACTGTGTATACTAGCACAGAGTTCTAGAGTCTTTTTATACCATATTTGTACTCACTCTAGGAACCCAACAGCCCCGTTTGATAACCATTTGTGGTGTAGCCTATTTCCGATTGTAGTCTTTAAAAGGCTTAGTATCTTATTTTATTATAGTCATGTGTTTTGCACATGTGTAACTAATTCGGTTAGCCTCCATATCTATATAAAGAGTGGAGCTCATTTAATAAAGATCATTCATTCCTAATTAACTCAAGTTTCGGCTACACCATATTGGTATCAGAGCGCACGATTTTGGGCGTTTCCATTATGATGACCAAGAAAGTTTCATCCAACATGGGTGGAGATTCATCCTTGGCGGAAAACACCACCGTCCTCTCACCACGATCATCAACCATATGCTTGCTGCCGGTTGAACAAGATACTAAAATCTTGAAAGAAGATGTGGGTGAGATAAAAAAGATTTTAGAGATGATCTGTGAAAAAATGGGCTGCAGAACGGATCAACAAGTTTTTGATTCAAGAACACACTCGGCCGTAGAAAGGAGGCAGCAAGATCATCAAAGGGACGATGTGAGAACAAGGCAATGGCAAGAGAGACAAGTTTGGGAGCAGAAGATGTCACAAGAACGGATTCCAGTGCCAAGATTCCATCAAGAATATCATTCTGGAATGCAAGAATTTAAACAGAATCCTCTATTTAGAAGGCAACCTGAATGGAATGGGGATAGTTCAAGCGAAGACGAATATCAAGAGATTCAAAGGGAAGGTCGGAGAAACCATGAGGATCAACATCATCAAGAAAGCGATTTTAAGATAAAGATTGATATCCCAACATATAGTGGGAAAATGGAAATAGAGGCTTTCTTGGAGTGGATTAGACATGTGGAAAATTTCTTCAATTACATGAACACACCCGAAAACAAGAAGGTAAGAATAGTAGCCTTGAAGCTTAAAGGAGGAGCTCAAGCTTGGTGGGACCAACTAGAGATCAACCGACAACGTTATGGGAAAAAGCCAATTCAAAGATGGGAGCGAATGAAAAGATTGATGAAAGAAAGATTCTTGCCCATGAATTTCGAACAAATCCTTTATGACCAATACCAAAATTGCCGTCAAGGTAACATAACAGTCCTGGAGTATACGGAAGAATTTCATCGACTTGGCGCTAGAACAAATCTGGTAGAGACTCAACAACATCTAATTGCAAGATATAAGGGTGGCCTACGCTATGACATTAAAGAACAGATTGCTTTACAACCTATTGGATATTTGAATGAGGCAAATTCAGCAGCGGAAACAATTGAGGAGCAGATTGCAAATCGTTTTAAAAGGACTTATACCAGACGAAATACAGGTGAGCAAGGCGGCAACTTTAACAAATCTTCAGGCGGGGATAAAACAAACACTCAAACTTCAACCGCAACCCTTAAAGGAAAACAGATTGACATCAATCCTTGAAGAGACATCAGCAAGAAAGCTACAAACACTTACTCTCGGCTGACGCTTGGGAAATTCTTTCGGTGTAATCAAACAGGTCACCTATCAAATGAATGCCCACAACGAAGAACCCTTGCTATTGCTGATACAGTAGACTACCAAGAAGATGAAGAAGACATTGAAACCGAAGACAATACAGACTTTCTTTAACCCGACGAAGGAGAACCCCTTTCTTTGGTCATTCAACGCCTTCTTCTTGCTCCTAAAACTGATCCTAGCTACCAACGACATGCTCTATTTAAGACACGTTGTACTATCAATGGCAAAATCTGCAATGTCATTATTGATAGCGGAAGCACAGAAAATGTGGTTGCTAGCAAGCTTGTTACCACATTGAACCTCCCCTTACATCCACATTCGGCCCCATACAAAGTTGGTTGGATCAAAAAGGGAGGAGAGACACAAGTGACTCACACAAGCACAATTCCCTTGTCTATTGGCGCAAGTTACAAAGACCAAATCATATGTGACGTGTTGGATATGGACGCTTGCCATATACTCCTAGGAAGACCATGGCAATTTGATGTGCAAGAAATTCATAAAGGAAGAGACAATACGTATGAGTTTCTGTGGATGGGGAAGAAAATCGTTCTTCTACCACTTAATCCGGCTAAACAAATCTCTTCCACTACTAATCCACCCAAAAAAGGTCAACTCTTCACCATTACTTCCGGGAAAACTTTTTATTATGAGAAACAATTACCTATCCTTGGATTAATTGTCAAATAATTTTCTAACCCTGATGTTTCTTCTGACATTCCCTTGGAGGTACAAAAGTTGCTTCAAGAATTCAATCAAATTGTGGAAAATCCAAACGATCTACCCCCCTTACGAGATATCCAACATTCTATTGATTTTGTGCCCGGTGCCTCACTCCCCAATTTATCACACTACAAGATGAGCCCCGCAGAATATGCAATATTACATGACCAAGTTCAAGATCTTTTGGATAAAGGACATATACAACCAAGCTTGAGTCCTTGTGTCGTTCCAGCCCTTCTCACACCCAAAAAAGATGGCAGCTGGCGCATGAGCGTAGATAGCAGGGCCATCAATAAAATTACGGTCAAGTACAGATTCCCCATCCCTCGGATTGGTGGTCTTTTGGATCAACTTGGAGGAGCTACAATTTTCTCAAAAATAGACTTGAAAAGCGAATACCACCAAATTCGTATACGTCCGAGAGATGAATGGAAGACAACCTTCAAAACTAACGAAGGATTATTCGAATGGCTTGTCATGCCATTTGGCTTGTCCAATGCCCCGAGTACTTTCATGCGACTTATGAATCAGGTACTACTACCATTTATTAACAAATTTATCGTAGTATACTTTGATGATATCTTAGACTATAGTCGAGGGTTAGATGAGCACTTACAGCACATTAGGCTTCTGTTTTCCACACTCCAAGCTAATGCTCTGGTTATCAATCTTAAAAAATGTCTCTTTGCAACATCTGAGATATCGTTTCTAGGATATATTATTGGGCAAAATGAAATCAAAATGGATCCCACAAAAACTAAAGCCATTATGGATTGGGAGGAACCTAAAACTATCAAAGAACTTCAAAGTTTTCTCGGGTTGGCCTCTTTTTATAGAAAATTTATACGAAATTTTAGCACCATAGTGGCCCCTTTAACTGTCTGCTTAAGAAAGGGACAGTATTTTTGGGGGAATAACCAAACTAATAGCTTCTTGGATATCAAATAGAGATTAACAAATAGCCCTGTCTTAACCTTACCTAATTTTGATAATCCATTTGAAGTAGCCGTAGATGCTTCCGGAATAGGGATTGGAGCTATTCTATCTCAAAACAAACATCCCATTGAATTTTTTAGTGAAAAACTCAACCCTTCACGACAAAAATGGTCCACCTATGAGCAAGAATTATATTCTTTAGTTAGAGCCCTAAAGCAATGGGAACATTATCTCTTAGGCAAGGAATTTATATTATTCACTGACCATTTTTCCCTTAAATACTTACACACTCAAAAATCTATTAATCGAATGCATGCCAGATGGCTTTCTTATCTCCAACGATTTGAATTTGTCATAAAACATACTACGGGTGCTACTAACAAAGTTGCAGATGCTATAAGCCCGGAAAGCAAGTTTGTTGACAATCCTAAAGGGTGAAACCATCGCACTAGACCACTTACCAGACACTTATGTGGATGACCGTGACTTTGCTACCATCTGGAAGAAATGTAATGAGCATTTACCAGTAGGAGACTTTCATTTAGTCGATGGTTTTCTTTTCAAAGACAAACTCTTGTTCATTCCCTACTCTTCTTTGTGTGAAGCACTAATAAAGGACGCCCATGTCGGTGGGCTGGCAGGCCATTTAGGCCGTGACAAAACCTTATACATCCTGGAACAACGATACTTTTGGCCCCAACTTCGAAAAGACGTGGCCAGCTTCATAAGTCATTGCTTTGTATGCCAAACCTCCAAAGGAAATTCTCAAAATACAAGACTATATAGCCCCTTACCAATCCCTGAAAATATATGGGAGGATTTATCTATGGATTTTATATTAAGACTTCCACGGACTCAACGGGGCTATGACTAAGTTTTTGTTGTGGTAGACAGGTACACCAAGATGGCACACTTTGTAGCATGTAAAAAGACATCCGATGCGATTTACATTGTTAATCTATTCTTCAAGGAAGTTGTTTGTCTACATGACATACCCAAAGCTATCGTCTTTATCAGTTTGAAAGTCAGAATCAGTGTATCCTGTAAGGATCAAATCCTTCGAACCATACACGAGCATATAGTCTCTCGTTCTCCTTAGATATTTGAGGATACTTTTAACGGCTGTCCAGTGATCAAATCCTGGATTGGATTGATATCTACTGACAATCCCTACTGCATAACAAATGTCAGGCCTTGTACACAACATGGCATACATTAGGCTACCTACTGTAGAGGCATAGGGAAAACGTCTCATGTCCTCAACTTCTTGAGGTGTCTGAGGACACTGTTCCTTAGACAAGTTAATTCCGTGCCTGAAAGGTAATAGTCCTTTCTTGGAATTTTGCATTTTATATCTAACCAACAATTTGTCGATATAAGACGCTTGAGACAGGGCTAGCGTTTTGTTCTTTCGGTTTCGAACAATTTGGATTCCTAGAACAAATTGTGCCTCACCCAAATCTTTCATTTGGAATTGAGTTGCTAGCCATAGTTTAATGTCAGTTAGATAACCTACATCATTCCCGATGAATAGGATATCATCCACATACAGTACAAAGAAAGCTATAGAGCTGTTGATGATCCTTTTGTAAACACAAGGCTCATCAACGTTTTGTTCAAAGCCATAAGATTTGATCGCAGTATCAAATCTCATATTCCAGGATCTAGACGCTTGTTTTAATCCATAAATGGATCGTTTAAGCTTGCAAACTTTTTGCTCTTGATCCTGAGCTATGAACCCCTCTGGCTGAGACATGTAGATACTTTCTTCAAGATTACCGTTCAGAAAGGCAGTCTTGACACCCATTTGCCATATTTCATAATCGTAAAACGTGGCAATGGATAAAAGTATCCGGATCGACTTTAACATGGCAACAGGGGAGAAGGTTTCTTCATAGTCAATCCCCTCCCGCTGGGTAAAACCCTTTGCCACAAGTCGTGCCTTAAAGGTCTGTACCTTTCCAGCAGCGTCTCGTTTTCTCTTGTAGATCCATTTGCACCCTATGGGTCTAACCCCTTCAGGTTGATCTACAAGATCCCATACTGAATTAAAATGCATGGACTCGATCTCTAAGTCCATGGCTTTAATCCACTCGTTCTTGTCAACGTCATCCATTGCCTGTTTAAAGGTTAATGGATCCTCGATCCCGTCATCAGGTATGACGACTGGAGTTTCAATTAAACCCAAATAGCGATCAGGCTGTCTAACAACCCTCCCACTACGTCGAGGTTCTCTTATTTCTTGAGAAGGACGTGATTGACTCGAGGTGCCAATATCATCAACAACTCTTGTTGATTTTTCTGTAGCTTCGTTAGATAGTTCACTTAAAACGACTTTACTACCTGGCTTGTGATCTCTGAGGTGGTCTTCTTCTAGGAATGTAGCATTTGTCGATACAAGTACTTTATTTTCCTCTGGATCGAAGAAGTATCCCCCTCTCGTTTCTTTGGGATAGCCTATAAATAGGCAAAATCTAGAACGAGGCTCCAATTTCTTTGGGTTTGCTTCTAGCTCGTATGCATCCCAAATTCTGAAATGTCGTAAACTAGCTTTACGACCTTTCCAGAGCTCAAATGGTGTTTCAGAAACACTCTTTGAGGGAACTACGTTCAAGATATAAACTGCAGTCTATACTACATAACCCCAAAACGAGTTAGGCAATTGAGCATAACTCATCATCGAGCGAACCATGTCCAACAAGGTTCTGTTTCTCCTTTTTGATACACCGTTTTGCTGAGGTGTACCAGGGGCTGAGAGTTGGGACGTAATTCCATGCTCTATCAAATAGTCTTGAAAACATAAGTCCATATACTCTCCACCTCGATCGGATCGAAGTGTTTTTATCGTCTTACCTAATAGGTTCTCAACCTCGGCCTTATACTCCTTGAACTTTTCAAAAGCTTCGGACTTATGATGCATCAGGTAGAGATAGACATACCTCGAATAATCATCAATGAAACTGATGAAATATCCGTACCCTCCTCGAGCTCTAATGTTTATTGGTCCACAGAGGTCCGAATGAATGAGCTCTAAGGGCTCTTTGGCACGATAACCTTTTTCCGGTAAAAGGTCGTTTTGTCATCTTGCCCTCAAGGCATGATTCACAAGGAGGCAACGAGTCGTCTTCTAACTTGTTTAGAAGTCCACTCTTGACCAATCTCCCAATCCTATTGAGGTTGATATGGCCTAACCTCAAGTGCCAGAGATAGGTATCTTAAGAAACTCTTCACTTTTTAGGTTGAGTCTCAGCGGTTTTAAACATCTCGTGATTTAAAATAGCTTTAGACTCAATTGGTCTCAAAACATATAATTTATTCTTCAAGTTTGCAGAGCAAACATCAATACCTCTTTTAGTTATGAAAGCTTCATTAACAGAAAAAGAAATTGAGTAACCTTATTCTAATAAACAAGATAAAGAAATCAAATTTCTTTTAATCTTCGGAACTATGTACACATTATCTAATATCATGTAGCGTTCCTTGGTGAAGAATAATTTTATGTCTCCCACTGCAATAGCCGAGATGACTTCTCCTGTTCCAACTTTAAGAGTCATCTCTCCAGCTATTAGCTGTTGCCAGGAACTCATTCCTTGAAATGAAGAACATACGTGATTAGTGGCACCTGAATCGAGTATCCAGGCAGAATCATCGTTTTCCACTAAACACGTTTCCAAGACTAATAAATCACATTTAGAGTCGTGGATCATGTTTTTCTTGGCTACGCAGTTAGTTTGAGGACATTCCTCAGTTGAGACCAAACCTAAATTCTTTGCCACGTGTTTAGCGTTTAAGCAAGTATTCTTAGTCGAATGTACTAAACCGTTTAATTTGCCATTTGACAAAGCACATACGTTTTTCGACATATTGCTGAAACAAACAAATTAATCTCTATTAGAAACATGCACTAAACCCATTAATCACATTTATCCAATCAGATTTAGCAAAAGCAATCATCGACCCATAGATACAATTGATTTATTTTGCAACGATACTTCAGGGGTTTAGAATAACCGCTACCGTAGGGCAGTCAGCTACTCCTCCTCTGAATCGAGACAATCTCGGCCAAATACTATTCCCATAATAACTCTTACTCCAATAGTTATTAGCTAACGTTAATTTGGTCAAGACCATCTTGTAAGTGTTACCCATCATTTTCAGATTGCAGAGGGCGGCCCCAACAATGCCACCGTAGGGAAGACCTAATGTTGGGAATGGCCCTAGGAAACCCTATCCATTTCTGGAGTTTGCGTTGTTCCGAATCCCATGCGCAAGCCCTCCGTAGGGTGATCGCTCCCAGGGTGACTCGCAGGCAGCGCATAGGAATCTCACGGTGCAACCTAATGATGGAGACCGCAGGATACGTTTGACACGTTTCCTTCTCCCACTTACTATGAACACTTTCCCCATTCACCTTGATATTAACCCATGCAAACACCATCCGTAGGGGGCGCTCCCAGGGCGCCTCGAGGCCAAGCATGGATCTCACGGTGTGAACTCAGGGGGACGTGAGAGTAGAAACTCAATATGAATATTTCGTTTTTATACTTTTCTTCCCACTAAAGTGTCGTAAAGTTTTAGGGTCTATTACTTAGGTAAATTTCGGCTAAATGAATCTATCTAAGTCTATGCCTTATTAAACAAGGTCTTTACACTAAATGTCTAGGTGAATTAAACTCTTTTAATAACCTAGTGACATTGCATGCTAGTAAGACTTTGGTTAATTCAACTCAGGTTCCGAACCATTTGCCGGGAGAGTTCCCTTATAACCAAGGTCTTATGTCCTACTTACTCAAATTTTAAAACTATTTTTTAAAAAAAAAACTAAGACATATTTCTAATCCTATTAGAAAAGGCGGTCTTAGATCTATTTCATTTTAAACCATTTAATGAATGATAAGATCCAAAGATCCTATGTTAGCATGCAACTCTTTGTTATAGGTTTTATGGATTGTATTCATTAACTATTATAACTCTTATAACTTTTAATGAATTAACCCTATAACATGCTTTCTAATGGTGTTTAAAAGCATATAACAATCAATCATTCAAGTTATAAGAAAAGCACCATTTAGAAACAACCTATGTCTAGGTTTGTATAACGCTTTATACTACGATGTCTAGGTGATAACACTTTAAAACCTCACACCGCTCACGCATGCTCATAAAACTCAAGTTAACTTAACTCAAGAACCGACTCGATGCCCAGGTAGGAGGTGTTCCGTAAACCGTCAACTTAAATACCTCCAGTCTTAGACAGCATCTTGTCGGGTGAGTTCTCTCGTAACCATTGTTTTACAAGATATCGACCTAAACTATGCAAGTTGATCGAATCGTTGAAGGTTCATTAACCTAAGTGAGCATGCACTTAATCTTGTTATAGATTTTAGATTTCTATCTCTTTTTATAACAATTATAAAAACAATCCATAACAAGCCTAATTTGAGAATAACACTTATAATCAAACTAATGAAATTTCATGCTTCATGCTTGGTTAATTTTATCAATTAATAATTATAACTATTATAAGAATAATCAATTTTAATTAACCATTCAAGCATGAATCTCCCTAAATTAATACAACACTTATATTAATTAAACATGAAATTTCCCTCATGCATTTGAATTAATCAATAACACTTATTAAAATTAAACAAATGCATGAACATGCTTTCCTATGGTGGGGTTTTAAAACTATATGGCATGCTCATAATGCCCATACATCCATTTAATTAAATCATACATTCACAATGCATAAAGTAATTAAATCAAGCTAAAATGGAATAGTTTGGCAATTTATAAAAAAACACAAGCAATTTCACTAATTATTACAATAATAATTAATAAATAAACTTGCAACACGCCCGAGCTTCACGAACCATCCCGAACCGCTCATCCAAGCAATGAACCGGCCATGCAATGAGTGAAATGAGGCTGCAACAGACCGAGCCGGACCAAAAGGCAGCAGCTGAACCGGAATTAAAAAAAAACTGCTGCTCGAATTAAAAAACAGCTTGCTGGAATTTTCATTTTCTGCTGCGTCTTCTCCGGTTTTTCTTCAATTTTACAGCCTATATGGACTCTAATGACTCTATAAAAAATACAGACTATAGTACACACATTAACACTCTTACATATCCGAGAAATTACAATTTCATGAAGGTTTGAATGCTCAAAAAATTGCCAAACCAGAACACATCCATTTTAGCACACAGAAAATTCAATTTCAAAATGGTACCCACCAAAGCAAAATTAAAACGAATTAAGTGCTCTAATCATTCTCTGATACCAATTGAAGGTGTACATATTACACATGCGGAAGCAATTGAAGATCAAAGCACTTAAGACATTCAATTTTACTCCTAAAGCATGCATGTTCTAGAAAAGACAGAATTGAGAGTTTAGAAAACACCAACCTTTGTAGCTCACTTATGTTGAACTCCTTGTGGTGTTTGCCTCTCCTATGCTTCTTGGACAACCTCTAGAGTCTTTCCCACTATACTCCGGGCCAAGAACGACTTGTGGGAGTCTATATAAGATAGGGAATGGGAAGGGAATGCTTGAAGCATCAAACAATGGAGAAGAATGAGAGATGAGAGAATTTTGAGTCCAAATTCCAGCAGCATAACATTAAGGAAATGGCTCTCTTGTGTTTGAATATGATTCAAACTCCTTTTAAAGACATTCTCCATGCAAAGCCAAGCCTCAAGACACAAGACACATGGTGTATTTGCAAGCTCAAGTGGATTCTAGGTGTACATTACACAAGACATGCAACAATGCATGAGTGAGTTGTCTTTCCACTTTGAATGATCATGCATTAAGTGGATTTCCAACTAAATCCACTAAATTCAAATTGAAATCAAATTTCAAGCTTGCAAATTACCCCCAATTTCAATTCTAAATTGAAATTGATTGCTTGGTAATTAATTTGAAAATTTTCAAATTAATTTTGATATGATTAATGTAATTAATCTTTGTTATCTTGTGCAATTCCATATATATGATTCCTAATACATATATATAGTATTCAAAACACTTTTAAATACTTCATCTCTCATTTTCTAATTTAATTCATAATTAAATTATTGTGTCAAACACAATTTACGATAATACCCTTTTTCCCGATTTTGAACGATTCAAAGCTTCCTATCTTTTGTTCTAGGCTTAAATCCGATATGAGCTAGTAGGGGGACCTAATGTACCTATAGGTCATGGGCTCCAACGATTCGAGGCTAACCGACTAATCTCATTGTCCAAGCTAGCCAACATTCGTTAACTATCGGGACACTCCACTATAGCACGATAGTTGCACTCCCCTCACTATAGATATATTTCCGTCCACTTGATTTAACCATGATTAGTAAGTCGATCCTTCACAGGTTGTTTGTAGCTATAGCTAGGTCAATAAGCCGTTTTACCCCTATAGTACTTCTAGTTCCTTAAGTCCCACTGATCCTCTAATGAACAATTGGTTTATGGTCCAACCAATAAACCGAGTCCCTCTCGGGCCAATGAGAGGGCGGGATCCCTTTGTTCAAGCCCCGTAGTCAGCACTTAAGGGAACAACCTCTCTACTATCCCTTATTCGGGTAGGAGTGAATTCCTTCTTGCACGACTATGTCCTCAGCTATCTACCCGTTCCTATCCCTGAAATGGGAGGCTTATTGAGTCGGCGATACTGAGCCACTCTCACCTATGCAGATCTAAGGATAAGCCCGAATAAACAGGAGTTCATAGTTAGCTCAGGATTAAGATCGAGTTACCTAGGTCATCACATGAAATAGTCAGTCTCGTTAGTAAACGGTGTTATAAAGCGAGAGCGACTTATTTCTCGGTCCTGGTCTTATGCAAACTCATTGCATAGGACACCCCCACTCGCATGTCTCTACATGGACGATTTAGGATCACATCGTCTATACCATCTATAAAGTGGGTCGCGTCTCATAGTGTCTCCAGAATAAGGTACCCAACCCTATTCCTATACTATAGACCGTTTTGGCTATTACTCAAGCTTGATCAACTTTTATGTCTCTACATAAAGCTCAAGTGTTCATCCTATAGTCATGGATCTTAGTTTATTGGATTTGGGTTATATATGTGCAATTTAATTTATTCAGTAATGACTTTTACTGAATCAATCTCGATAACACCTTTATCGAATAAGTATATAATTCGTTTAACATTCATTATCTACGAGTTTTAGGGCACCAATCCCAACACCTTGTAACGTAATTCCCACCGAGCGATGGGTAGAATCCTTTGCAGATGACTTAAATACGCGACAGGGTATTGTAAGTGGCAGAGTGGCCTTGCTGCCACGATCCACTGAGATTCAGCCCTTCGTCGCTTCGATTCGTCCCTCCCCACACATAAAACCCATTTATTTCTTCCAAGTGTCATGGAGGTTATAATGTAAGCAAAAGCCAACACGCACGCTAAATGTTGGAGAACGAACGTGCATGGATGCAAGGGTGCTCGTATGCATGCCAAGGCCCGTGGCTTAGGTGTGCACCTGGGCGCCCAATCATGTAGGAAAAACATCTAAGAGGTTAGCGTGGGTGTTGATGCATGGGCGTGGGCGTGGGTGTTGATGAGAAGAATGCATGGATATGCGATGGGTTGGACGCTCGCATGCATGCCAAGGCCAATGGCATAGGCGAAGGGGTGCGAGCAAGCCCAAGTGCCAAGGTGTGTGGCAAGAACCTCTAAGAGGTTAGCGACACTCTCCAGCATGTGCCACGCCCGCACATGACCCCACCCCTGCGCGCGCACCACGCCCACCACCCAACCCTTGTGCGCGCGCCATGCCCACGCCCACCACCCAACACTCTGCTTGCGCCACTCCCACGCCCACGCCCACGCCTAGCCCCCTGCGCGCGCGCCACTCCCACGCCCAGCCCTTGAGCGTGCCCCACGCCCACGTCCCGCCCCTGAGCGTGCCCCACGCCCACGCCCAGCCCCCCCACCTCTGCGCGCGCGTGTTGGGTTCCTAGAGTGAGTAAAAATATGGTATAAAAGACTCTAGAATTCCTGTGCAAGTATACACAGTCTGCAGCAAGTAATATTATCAATCCAAGTCCTGAATTAGTTTCCACTCTACCTATTTTGTGTAACTTTCTAATGGTTCCAAAGATAGTAAAATGGTTTGGTTTTATCGGAATTATGATGAAGCAAAATAAATGACAGAACAACGAGTAAACAAACAGATAGATAGATTAAAGACAGGCGCTGGTTAGGGATTTAGTGATTGTTTTAAAGGATTGCTCTAGCAATATTGTTCATCATGCATTTCTCGCAGTATTATTAGCGGATTCCTCCCGGAACTCCGGATTTTTTGGGATGTGTTTCAACCCCAATGAAGTTCGAGCAATCAAGCACTAGGCAACTGGCTATCCCTAACTCAGTCACTGGCGTTCACCAAAACACAATGATCGTAGTGTGGATAATTGCCACACACCCTCTAAATCATCCCTGAAACTAGAGAGAGCTATCCATACCGGCTGGCCAGGCGGGCATAAAATGCGAATAAGCACAACAATTACCCAAAATGCGACAGTCAATATATTACTAGAGATGAAGCACAGTAATCACATTATTCCTAACCAACACCTTAAGCTACTTAGTTCATAACAGGCATAGGAATACGAATTACAATCCGAGTAGGCATGTCCATAACCAAAAGTTAATAAAGAAAATAAACTCCCTAATCAGCTTGCAGATGATGGTGTTTTTGATAATCTTCAATCTCTCTAAAATATTCGGCTTCCAAGGGAAAACATGGAATGCTTTTGACTTGGACGGCTACTTCCTTTTATAGAAGGATAGGAGGCTTGAATTAGGTCAACTTGGACACGTGTAGGGCTCTCCTTGTTCCTTTATCCCGAAAATAACTCAACAAAAGTCGGTTCATGAAGTTGGCTAACGAGCTGTGATGTGGCAGTTTCTGCTCCCAGTTTTGCTGCAGCACATAATTTGCTCCCTCCAGTCGCCCCAGCAGCATAATCTGCACAAAATGATTCCCAAAGCTTCCATTCTTCCAAATGGGTTAAATCATGTAATATCTTTCTAAAACTAACCCTATTAAGCATTAAAGACACACAAATCCTTATGTAAATGAGGCCTAAATAACTACCTTTTGGGCAGTTATCATACCCCCAAACTTGAACTATTGCGCGTCCCGAGCAATACTAACCAACCTTCCTTTAAGAATTCAAAACATTAGACAAAGACTAGCTTAATTAAACCAGACAGTCCAACACTACCTTTAACCGTTACCTGAGCACTCTGCAAAACCAAGCTCTGCTGCAGCAAAGTGATTCCTCCGGCATGGACAAATAATCACCACTTTTCAACTTAATTCTAAGAACTCACCACAGCCTAGCTCTATTATCAGACATTTCAAAACATATTTTTAAAGGGGTTTATATCCTTGTTTATCAGACTTAAAGCAGCCTTACAGTCATAAGCTCTTAAGCATGGGATGACCCACTTTATGGTGCAGTATACCCATGCCTCAACCTCATCACCAACTAGGCTCAATACTCTTTATAAAGCTCAAGAGTCCTTAGTTATTCTATCTCTTGCCCCTCAGAATGGCGACATTTTATGATGAAGCTCACCTAAGTTCTGGGAGACAGAAAAACTGTTGGATCATCATTCATCCCTCAAAACTTTTGCTCCGTCAAAATTTTCAGCAAAATTTTCAACAATCAATTCTTTTCAACAAATCATTTCATTATTTTTTCCATATTTCCTAGGTCATCTTTTGACGCGAAGACAAACTGTGGGTATCACAAATGTCCCCGGTTACTCAATAACCTAACAAATTTTAATTGAAGGAGAGGAATGCTCAAGCAAAATAATTGGAGTAGCAAAAAGTCCCCCAAATTTGATTTATTCATTGTCTCCAATGAATCATTATATAAGCAAGTATACCCCCAAACTTAATTTTTTCTATCTGAATTTTTAAACTAAACATGGGACTAGGATTAAGCTTAAAGTGGATCGTATAAGTCAATACTACCTTGAAAATCTTCTTTGCCGCAGCAACAGTCCAGGCTAGAAGAAATGCTCAAGCAAAAGGTTTCTGAAGATCAGAATACCTTAATCTAATTAAGCGTAATCAGTCCAAGCTTCAAAAATTCAGAAGAAAATAGTTAAGTTAGAGTTACTTAGTGCTCATAGAACAGAAATATTCAGAAATTTCATTAAAAATATTCAAAGAAAAATTACACAGTAGAGATATATTTTTGTCAAGCAGAAAAATTAAAAAGAAAGACAAGCAGTTATAACAGCGAGCAGGGTCACTATGCGCGAGCAAACAAAAAATGGAGAAACAAAAGGAATGCTCGTTCCAGGTCATCCCATCAGTCAGTCTTCCTGACCCTACTCCTCATCAACATCCTCTTCTCGTTCAACAGGTGGGGGTGGTATCCAAAGATTAAACAAATCATCGGGAAACACTGGAAAGGCCTGATACGGTTTTGAGAAATTGGTTTGCAAGGCCCCCTTGAGCACATCATCTCTCCTTTTAGCATAAGTCCAATAGGTCTAAGCTTGCCTTTTAGCAAATTCTAACCTGCTGGCCAACACTGTCAGTTGCTCTAGGATCTGGTTAACGCCATACACAAGTCCACCCTGGCGAGCCTCTTGCGTACGCTGAAGCCGCGCCAGATTAGGTGTGTCAATGATTCCCTTATCAAGTATGATCATATCTTCTGGAACCGTAGGCACTCCTGCCCTGTTGCATAACATTGTAATCGTGTTTGGAAAGAACAGCTTCCCCACCTTCTTGCGCCAACAGTCCGCAATCTCAGTAGCAATTATTTTTCCAACATCTATGCTCATTGATCGAAGGATGGCAAAAGCAAGCAACACTCTGTCCCGAGATATAGTGGAGTCGTGCGTTGTCGGCAGTAAACGGAGTCTAATGAAGCCCATCCAAGCGTTGGCTTCACTTTTTAAATAGGCAGCTTGAAATGTGTGCTTCCGCGTCTGCGACACCCTCCATTGAGCCCCCTCAACACCTACCTCTCGGACCGTCGCACTTAACTGGTCGCTCGATGGGGCAACCATCATCTCATTGAAAACTGCATGTGGAAAGTCCTGGAGATCAAACAAATTATTAATGGCCTCTGGGTTCCATTGTACAGGCACTCCTCGCACAATAACTTCAAAATCATCCTTAACATCGAGATTGGCGTAGAATTCCCGAACGATATTGGCATTGACAGGATCAGGCTTCGCACAAAACTGCCTCCACCCAAGGTTCACGATTCTAGACTCCAAGAACCTGGGCAAATCACTGCCAAATCCCCACTCGAACAAGAAATCATGCTTCAGTACTTCCTGATATTTTGCTCTGGCAAGTTCGTTGACGAAGCGAATGAATGGTTCCCTCGGCTCCTCAATCTCACCCAATGCTTTGGCAATTCCTTTGCCCATGTTTTCTCTTTGTTCGCGCAAACGCTCTTCTTCTGCCTTCCTTGCCTCCTCTTCTTTTGCCTTATTTTCAGCTTCCCTCTTTTCTTCCTCAGAGTCCGACGTCGGAGGCGATTGAGTATTTCGAACCACCCTCACGCGACCCACCTTCCTTTTGATGCGGCGGTGCTTTGGTGGTTCAGGCATTACGACTTCAACATGAGCCTCCAGCTCCGGTGTTTTCTCCTCACCAGGCTCACCTGCGACTTGCTCTTCAGCCTCCGTTTCCTGATTTTTCACAACATCCCCTTCTTGAACCGTAGCAGAAATTATCGGTTCTGTCTCAATATTCTAAACATTCCCCGTTTCTTGAACAACTTCTTGCTCCGTAGCCCTCTGCTGCCTCCTTCTTCGCTTAGCCTCCTTCTCTTCTGGCGTTCTTTTTTTCTTAGTTTTTCCTTTCTGCACTTCCGGCGTAACCGGCACCTCCTCCTCTTCACTTTCTCTTTCTTTCCTAGCTCTAGTCTTAGCCATGGAGGACTCAAGGGTTTGACAGAGAATGGAAGGGAAAAAGAAAGAATGCAGACGGCAAAAATGAGATCAAGAAGACAAAGTGGAAAGAAACTTAAATAAATAAGGCTTCAGCAAAATGCAACCCTAACCGAAAATATTTGCCCTGCAATAACAATATTACCGTTTAAATTTAAAAATGCAAACCTGAAATTCAAAGATCATCAACGGTAAAATCGTGGATTCCAAACGCCCATGGTAAAAATTGATGTGTTGTCATCATTGAAGCCTTCGGATAATTGCTCTGCGACACGTGGCCTCATCAGATGATGTACGCAAATTTACCTGCGAAAATTCAAAGCCAAATCCCAACGGTAAAAATAATAAATTCCAACGGAAACCCTTTTAATTCGGATTATTTTGCTCCAGCCATAATCTTGCTGCCACAACCTTCTGATCCGGCAGAATCTTTGATACAAAATTCAAATTTCCAAATAGAAAACCAAATAACCAATCAAATCAATTTTTAATCTTTCTTGAAGCCGAATAAATTAGAGAAAATCTTTAGTAACTTGAACTAAACAAAATTCAAATAACTGAAAATAAAATCCAAATAAAACAAAATCTAACTAATGAAAAGATAATCCAAAGATAATTTAAATAAATAACCCGAAAATAAAATAAAATCAAATTTAAAGATAGGTAAAATCTAAACTACCAAAAATAATAAAAAATATTTAAAAGATAAAAATCTACTAAACCATGTAAAATCAAATCTAACCTAACCGCAATTAAAATCAAATCAGCGAAAAATAAAATTAATACAAACTTCTGGGAGCTCAAAATTTTGCTCTGCTAAATGCTCCCGCAAAAGTCCTGCTCTCTCAATCATCAACCAACCTTAGGAAAGGATATTTCGACCGAAACTCATCACCCCAATAATGCTTCACACGCTGTCCATTTACCTTGAACACTCTCCCATCTTTTTCATCCTGCAAAGTAATTGCTCCATTGGTGAAAACCTCAATCACAATAAACGGTCCTGACCATTTAGATTTTAATTTTCCAGGAAATAATTTTAATCTAGAATTATAAAGCAAAACTTTTTTACCCTTGACAAACTTCTTAGATTTAATTTTCTTGTCATGCCACAACTTAGTCTTTTCCTTATACATTTTCGCATTTTCGTAAGAAAATTGACGAAATTCTTCTAACTCATTAAGCTGCAGCATTCTTATTGCTCCTGCACGACTCAGATCAAAATTTAACTTTTTCAAAGCCCAAAATGTTTTAT
Organism: Luffa acutangula; assembly: GCA_036850905.1. NCBI lineage: Eukaryota > Viridiplantae > Streptophyta > Magnoliopsida > Cucurbitales > Cucurbitaceae > Luffa > Luffa acutangula. The sequence goes on from CM072090.1 coordinate 34,229,373, forward strand.
GCTCTAGCTCTAGTGGAAAATGGCAAGTTTTCCCATATACTAACCTATAGGGAGACATACATAGAGGAGTCTTATAAGTTGTCCTATAAGCCCAAAGAGCCTCATCCAACCTAAAGGACCAATCCTTTCTAGATTGATGGACTATTTTCTCTAAAATAGCTTTAATTTCCCTATTACTAATTTCAGCTTGACCATTTGCTTGTGGGTGATAAGGGGTAGCTATCCTATGCTTAATCCCATACTTAGCTAAAAGCTTAGTTAAGATATTATTAACAAAATGTGTACCCTCATCACTCACTAGAGCCCTAGGTGTCCCAAACCGTGCAAAGATGTGCGATTGAAGAAACCTTGCAACTATCTTGGCATCACTCTGATGGCATGCGATGACCTCCACCCACTTGGACACATAATCAACTGCCAATAAGATAAAAACATTGCTATTAGAAGGGGGAAATGGTCCCATGAAGTCAATACCCCATACATCGAATAATTCAACTTCTAAAATGTAAGTAAGAGGCATTTCATCTCTAGGCCCTAAATTTCCTCTCCTGTGGCAAGCATCACATTGCTTGTAGAACCAATGGGCATCCTTAAATAACGTAGGCCAGAAAAATCCACAATGCAAAATCCTCATAGTTGTCCTCTGACCGCTGAAATGGCCTCCATACGGCGAAGAGTGACATTGCTCCAGGATTTCCTTTGCTTCAGCACCTGAAACACACCTTCGAATAATACCGTTAGAGCATTGCTTATACATAAATGGCTCATCCCAAAAGAAAAATTTTGCATCATGCTTAAACTTTTTCTTCTGCCTCCAATCCATGTCAATAGGGATGACTCCCTTTACCAAAAAGTTTGCAATATCAGCAAACCAAGGGACATCCCTAACTACCTTTACCTCAACAGCAAAGAGTTGTTCATCTAGAAAATAATCAGAAATGGCAGATTGCTCCAGCAAAGATGATGATGGATCAAGACGAGATAAATGATCTGCAATGACATTTTCTGATCCTTTCTTGTCCTTTATCTCCAAGTCGAATTCCTGCAATAGTAAAATCCAACGAATTAGTCTAGGCTTTGCATCTTTCTTTGACATTAAATACCTTATTGTTGCATGATCCATGAAAACCGTGACTTTGGACCCAACCAAATATGGCCAAAACTTCTCAAAAGCGAACACCACAGCTAACAACTCCTTTTCAGTAGTTGTATAGTTGACCTGTGCCTCATTTAAAACCTTGCTTGCATAATATATAGGATGGATAAATTTGCCCTGCTTTTGCCCCAGCATCGCACCTACCGCAGCATCACTCGCATCACACATTACCTCAAATGGAAAATTCCAATTAGGTGCACAAAGAATGGGTGCTGAGATTAAAGCAGCTTTTAAAGTCTCAAAAGCCTCCCTACAATCTGCATTAAAGTCAAAAACATGATCAGCGCACAATAAGTTACAAAGAGGTTTACTGATTTTGGAAAAATTCTTTATGAACCTCCTATAAAATCCAACATGTCCTAAAAAACTCCGAATTCCCTTCACTGAATTCGGTGGCTCTAGTCTCTCAATAACCTCTACTTTTGCTCTATCAACTTCTAGACCATTTTTAGAAATCCTATGTCCTAACACTATGCCCTCCTTCACCATGAAGTGGCACTTCTCCCAATTAAGAACTAGATGGGTATCCTCACATCTTTTTAACACCTTTCCTAAATTATCTAAACAACTCTGAAAAGACCCTCCAAAAACTGAAAAATCATCCATAAATACTTCAACAGTGGACTCAATCATATCAGAAAAATTGCTAACATACACCGCTGAAATGTTGCTGGAGCATTGCAGAGGCCGAAAGGCATTCTCCTAAAAGCGAATGTCCCATAAGGACAGGTGAAAGTGGTTTTCTCCTGATCCTCAAGAGCAATAGTAATTTGGTTATACCCAGAATAACCATCCAAGAAACAGTAGTAGGCTTGACCAGCCAATCGATCCAACATCTGGTCGATAAATGGTAGAGGGAAATGATCATTTTGGGTAGCTTTATTAAGCCTTCTGTAATTCGTGCAAACCCTCCAGCCAGTTACTGTCCTTGTGGGGATCAACTCATTATCTTTATTGCTCACCACAGTGACACCTCCTTTCTTAGGAACAGATTGGACAGGGCTTACCCAATTGCTATCGGCAATTGAATAGATGATCCAAGCATCCAACCATTTAATCACCTCCTTCTTAGCAACCTCTTTCATTGCAGGGTTAAGCCTTCTTTGTTGCTCAATACTCCTAAAGGATCCCTCCTCTAGAGTGATTTTGTGCATACAAAAAGATGGGCTAATTCCCTGAATATCAGTCAATGTCCAACCTATAGCCTTGCGGTATTGCTGCAGCAATTTTATTAAGGCCTCTTCATGCTCTGGCATTAAATCTGATGCAACAATAATGGGCAACGTCTTACTTTCCCCAAGATACACATACTTTAGATGCTCCAGCAAAGGCTTCAGATCTAAAGTAGGTGCCTCAATCAGGGATGGCTTAATGGGAGGAGCTTTCTTCTGATCTAAATCTAAAGACTCAAAAACATCCTCACACCTAAACAACTCTTTTTCATTTTTCCTATATAAAGAACAAAATTCAAAATCTTCTACACTAACCTCTCCATGCTTTTCCGAATGCTTATCAGCCGAATCCTGTATTGCTGTCTCAATAACTGTGCTCTCTAGAATCCTGATGAAGGAGCAATCCTCCATTTCGTCTGGATATTTCATGGCTTTAAAGACATTAAATTTTACTTCTTCATTACAGACTCTCATTGTTAATTCCCCTTTTTGAACATCTATTAACGCCCTACCAGTAGCCAAAAATGGACGACCTAGAATAATTGGGACATCTTTATCAGCCTCATAGTCTAAAATAATAAAATCAACAGGAAATATGAATTTATCCACTTTTACTAAGACATCCTCAATTTTACCCTCTGGATATGTGATAGACCTATCAGCTAGTTGGAGTGTGACTGTGGTAGGCCTAGCTTCACCAATACCAAGCTTCCGATATACCGAAAGAGGCATTAGGTTAATGCTTGCACCTAAATCACAGAGTGTTCTACCTAATTATTTTCCACCTATAGACACGGGTATGGTAAATGATCCTGGATCCTTAGCCTTGGGGGGTAGCCCATTCTTAAGAATAACACTACACTCCTCAGTAAGAGATACAGTTTCAAACTCACCTAATCTATTCTTTTTAGTCAAAATATCCTTAAGAAATTTAGCATAATTAGGAATTTGCTCAATAGCTTCTACTAAAGGGATATTTATATGCAATTGCTTAAGAATCTCTAAAAACTTCCTAAATTGACCATCCTGATTCTTAGGCTTTTGCCTTTGTGGAAAAGGTAGAGGTGGTACATAAGGTGGGGACGACACATAAGGTGGTTCCACATCTGGAACAGAACCAGATGCTCCAGCATTTTTATTGCTGCCTCCAGCACCCTGACCAAACTCCAACTCTTTTTCGACAACAACATTTTTATCACCATTTTTATCTATAACCTGGGTTTTACTAGGCTCAATTCTTTCTTCTAATGGCTTACCACCAGCTGGCCAGGCGAGCATAAAATGAGAATAAGCACAACAATTAACCAAAATGCGATAGTCAATATATTACTAGAGATGAAGCACAGAAATCACATTATTCCTAACCAACACCTTAAGCTACTTAGTTCATAACAGGCATAGGAATACGAATTACAATCTGAGTAGGCATGTCCATAACCACAAGTTAATAAAGAAAATAAACTCCCTAATCAGCTTGCAGATGATGGTGTTTTTGATAATCTTCAATCTCTCTAAAATATTTGGCTTCCAAGGGAAAACATGGAATGCTTTTGACTTGGACGACTACTTCCTTTTATAGAAGGATAGGAGGCTTGAATTAGGTCAACTTGGACACGTGTAGGGCTCTCCTTGCTCCTTTATCCCGAAAATAACTCAACAAAAGTCGGTTCATGAAGTTGGCTAACGAGCTGTGATGTGGCAATTTCTGCTCCCAGTTTTGCTGCAGCACATAATTTGCTCCCTCCAGTCGCCCAGCAGCATAATCTGCACAAAATGATTCCCAAAGCTTCCATTCTTCCAAATGGGTTAAATCATGTAATATCTTTCTAAAACCAACCCTATTAAGCATTAAAGACACACAAATCCTTATGTAAATGAGGCCTAAATAACTACCTTTTGGGCAGTTATCAGCACGCCACGCCCACGCCCAATCCCATGCGCGCGCGCCACGCCCACCCCCAACCATGCAAGCGCCCCACGCCAACGCCCCTCCCCTGCGCGCGCGCCACGCCTACGCCCCACCCCTACGCGCGCGCAACGCCCACCCCTGACCCTGCGCACGCGCCACGCCCACCCCCTGCCCCCGCGCGCCCACGCCTTGCCCACCAGCCTCTGTTCACGCCACCCCCTGCCCACCACACCAGCCCTTGTGCGTGCCACGCCCTGCCCACCACCCAGCTCTTTGTGCGTGCCACATAGCTCCACCAGTTCCTCTCATATTCACGCAACCATTGCCCACCAACCCACCATGTGCTACCACCACCGCCCCAATAGGCCCCCATGTGCCCACAACATGCCCCACCATGCTCCCATCCTTGCTTGTGAGTGTAGCAAGTCCCACCATCCCCCTCTCCTTGTTCGCCGAGCCCCCCACCATCACCCTTTCCCATGCGCCACAACACCCAACCTCACCATATGCACGCCCATACCACCACCATCGCCCTTGCCCATGCGCCACGACACCCACCCATACTACATGCACGCCATACTCTCACCAACACCTACAACTTGAGATAAATGCAACTAAGCATTGAAAATGGTCTTGGCCTTGTATTAATAAAGGCAAGGCTTAACCATGGAGGTTAGCCTGACATGAAGAGGCATGAAGGTTAGTGGTTTGCCTCACCATGTGCATGACCCACCAACCCCCCCCCCCCTCAAACTGTCGCGAGGCTTAGACAACATTTGAGAAACATTTATTTTTAACTCAAATTCAATGGACATAATGAGAATGTTGACACTAGAGTAAATTGTTATTTGGCCTTGGTGTGGGGGTATCGTGGTGTAGCATAGTCTAAGAACGTAGGAAGACAACACCAAGTCACCCATTCTTGTGCGTGTCATACATCCAACATCCATTGTAGACAAACACTATAATGTGAAATAATGATGTCCAATTTGTTGTTTTGAAACTAAGAACAATGTAATAATGGATTCAACAAATCAATAGAATCTTTGCACAAATTATGTAGGTACAATGACACCAAGACACCCATCTTACATGTGTCATGACACCCATCCGTGTCGTGACACCCAACACCAATGACACATGAAAGTAAATGTACAATGCTTGTTTTGTTGTGTTTTTTTTTTGAAACTCAACAATAAAAAAGAATGATGCCCACAAAATAAAAGAACCTTAGCACAAATAATGTAGGTTCATGACACGAAGACACCCACTTTGCACGTGTCATGACACCCACCACCCATGAAACATGAAAGTAGATGTATAATGCTTGTATTGTTGTGAATTTTTTTTTGGGAACTATGAAACACAAAAGAATGATGCCCACGTGATTTCAGAATTTTTCTCCCACTCTAGGTATTTTTTTTAATATTTGATTTTTAATATTAAAATATTAATTAAAAATAATTTGTTGGTCCAAAAATTATGAAACTTGTTTTCTAGACTAATTTCAATGTCCTAAACATGAATCAATCAACATCATGTCCTAAAATAATCTCAAACTTGAGATATTTGACCATATGACCGCTCAGAAATTTGATGTGCAAGCCTGCCAGACCAAAAATGCCTCAGAATGTACTATATAGGGGGCGACCTGCCTGCATGAGCGGGGCGTGGGGGTACCTCTATGTCGCCACGCCCACGCCCCAAGCACAATGCGCCGCACATGGGCATATGCTTGGGGCGTGGGCATGGCGGTCGGAGGCCCGAGGAGGGCGGGCGGCACGAGGGCTGAACGTGCACGGTGGGGTGGGGTCAGGTGCCTTCGGGCGTGCGGCATGAACCTTGTCGGGCGTGAGATGTTGTGGTGTTGCTTGTAGTCCTCGGGCATTCACCCGGAGGCCCGGGGAGGGAGGGTGGCGCGGCGGCGGAACGTGCACGATGGGGCGGGGCCGGATGCCTTCGGGCGTGCGGCATGAACCTCGTCGGGTGCGGGATGTTGCAGTGTTGCGTGCCAGCCTCGAGGCTCCTCGCGAAGGCCTGTAGAGGGTTGGCAACATGGTGGCGGAACGTGCATGGTGGGGTGGGGTCGGGTGCCTCGGCGCACAACATGAACCTCGTTGGGTGCGGGATGTTGCGATGTTGCCTGTCGCCTTGGGCTTGCGCCTGATAGCGAGCATAGCTAGCTATTTTTCTCTGATTAATTAAGCTAGTCTTTTTCAATTATTTGCCCAAATTTATGCATTTTTATGTTTTATTTGTAGGAAGTATGTGCTTGAAGCTTAATTCAGCAATTAGAGTCAAATGGAGCTTCCAATCTTAAAAAAAAAAAAAAAAAAAAAAAAGCGTCGCGACGCTATAAAATTTTTTCCAAATTTGCGGATCGCGACAGCGTCTCGACGCTACAACGAAATTTTGCTATTTAAGCATCTTTTCGGCTAGGTTTTTGGGGACTTCGAATTGGGGACTTTTGGAGCCGACATTAGAGCAGAAAGAGGACAGAATTGAGCTGAAGCAAAGGGGATTAGTTGGAAATCAACCCATTGTTCGTGGGGATCGTGACGGGGACGTTCGGTCTCGGCCTACAACGAGTCTATTTCTCTTTTCCCTTACTTTAGACACTTTTTATGGCTTATTTAGACTTAGTTTATATTGTAACAAGGATTATGTGTAGCTAAGTTTAATTCTTAGGGATTGATGTAGCCGTTGGGCACGTTTTGGATTGATTTACGGTATTTATGCTATTGATGTCATTTATGCATATGTTGTATCCTTAATGCTTTCGATTTACTGGCCATAAATTGATTGATGTTTATATTTGAATCTAACTCGGGAGAGAGGATTTAAATTAGTAATCAATATGCATAACTAGAATTTAGCTAAAAATCGGGAGATTAAGGTTAATTCTAGAAATTGTCATAAAGGTTAGCCTTATTGCCTTGTATGTTTATTGGATTTAGATAGGGATATCGGGTTCAATTGCATATGGGAGAATCATGTATGCTCGGGAGAGATATGTGTGATTTTAGTTGCCAAGATTTATGAATCATAGCATGTGTTAATCCGTTTATTAATCCATAACTCCAATTGGTGAAATCAATTCCCTAAGACCAATTATTCCCATTTGATTGTCACTTTTTACTTTAGTTTTGTGTTGATTAGTTCATATTCTCATTCTATTTGATTCCCTATATAAAATTGGCCAAGAGTATTTTCGATAATTAAAACTTGGCTAGACACCAATCCAGAGGACGACATTCGATTGCATAATCACTATATTATTACTTGACCCGTACACTTGCGGTTAGCAAATTGCACATCAAGTTTTTGACGCCGTTGTCGGGGATTGGCATATTTAGTCAATTTTAATATCGTAGAAAAATTGTCCGGTCTTAGTTTAGGGTGTATTTTATTTTTTTTGTTATTTTTGTTATTTTTGTTTTTAGGTAGATTGCATTTTTCCATTATTGTTTTTCTTTTCCGTTATTAAATTTTTCCTTATTTAGATTTTCCCATTTTTGTTTGATTTTTCCATTGTTAGATTTTTAGTTTTTCCTTTTTAGATTAGTTTTTCCTTATTTGTTAGTGTCCTTATTGGTTTTTGTTTTATCTATTTTTGCATTCCATATTAGTCAATTTTTTTCCTTTTGTAGATTATATTTTTCCTTATTTAGATTTAGTTATTTTCCTTTTCTTGTTTCTTTCCTAATTTATTTTATTTACTTTTCTTTGCCTTTTTAGGTTAGTGTAGTCGGTGTATGCGAAAGGTTAGGGAATTGGCCTTAGTTCCCTTGGATCCAGAAATAGAAAGAACATTCAATAGACTTCGAAGGGAAAATCAAGAAAACATCCAAATGGCCAATCCTAATCCTGAAGAACCTAAGCCCATCAGGGACTATTTTCAGCCGATCTTTCACGAGCAACAGTCGGGGATTGTCTATGCCCCAATTAATGTTAACAATTTTGAGCTGAAAACAGGTCTCATTCAGATGGCTCGAGATTGCGCTTACAGAGGATCACCCATGGAGGATCCAAATTCTCATCTGAAGTCCTTCCTAGACATCTGTGGGACGGTAAAATTAAATGGTGTTTCTGAAGATGCCATTCGCTTACATTTATTTCCTTTTTCGTTGCAGGACAAAGCGAGGGACTAGTTACAATCTATTCCACCTGGGAGCATTACCACTTGGGATGCTTTGGTCCAGGCATTCTTAAAGAAGTTTTTTCCTCCTGCCAAGACGGTCAAGCTGAGGACCGAAATTGGGACATTCCAGCAACAATTCGATGAGCAGCTGTTCGAGGCTTGGGAGAGATTTAAAGAGCTGCTAAGGAAGTGCCCTCAGCACAGATACCCTGACTGGCTACAGGTTCAATTATTTTACAATGAATTAACTCCTAGCACGAAAACTATTGTTGATGCAGCTGCAGGTGGGACTGTGTTGTCCAAGACTGTTGAGAGTGCTAGGACTTTGTTAGAGGATATGGCCACCAACAGCTATCAGTGGCCATCTGAGCGGTCGGGACCCAAAAAGATTGTTGCTGGAGTGTTCAAGGTTGACAACGTAAGTGCACTTCAGGCTCAGATGTCTTCCTTGGCTAATGCATTTTTAAAGTTTTCAGGTTCAGGGAATGCTCAATCAATTGAGTCTGCAGCTGCCCTTGCATCCCAGACTCAGGGGAAAAATCTCGAGCAGGTTCAGTATGTTTCGAATTTTAATTCTAGGGGGTACAATAATAATTCCACACCTACACATTATCACCCTAGCAATAGAAATCATGAGAATTTTTCCTATGCTAATAATAAGAATGTTTTGAATCCTCCTGGCTTCACACCTCAAAGTCAAGAAAATAAGAAATCTTTAGAAGACCTTGTTGGAGCTTTTATTGCAGAATCAAGTAACAGGTCAAATAAGCTTGAGGAGGCCGTGATTGCAATAAACACTACTGTCAATGGTCATTCTGCAGCAATCAAGAATATAGAGACTCAGCTGGGACAACTGGTAAGTGTTGTCAACTCTATGAATAAAGGTAAAGCCCCAGTTGAACAGGAGAAATCTTCTTTGGAGTACTGCAAGGCCGTATCTGTGCATTATGAGGAGGAGACTAAATTAGCTGAAGAGGAGAAAACAGCTGAACCAGAGGAACTCACAGGAGGAGTTGAAGAAGGCACCACCTCAAACGAAGCTGAAAAGCTTAATCCTGAGCCTTCTATCCCTTCTCCTACTGTTTTAGTTCCTAAATCAAAGAAAAAGAAAAATTCTAAGGTTAAGTTTGACAAATTTTTAGATGCTTTTATGGGTTTGCATGTTAATATTCCTTTTTCAGATGCCTTGGAGTAGATGCCTCACTACAGAAAATTTATGAAGGAATGGCTCAACAAGAAGAAAAAGGACAAGCAGTTGGAGACTGTATATCTTGCATCGACGTGTAGTGCTCGTGTCCAAAAGGGAGTACCAGAGAAATTGTTTGACCCAGGGAGTTTTACTATTCCTTGTAATTTTGGTACTTATTCTTGTAGAGCACTGTTGGGTTCCTAGAGTGAGTAAAAATATGATATGAAATACTCTAGAATTCCTGTGCAAGTATACACAGTCTGCAGCAAGTAATATTATCAATCCAAGATCTGAATGTGTTTCCACTTTATCTATTTTGTATAATTTTCTAATGGTTTCGAAGATAATAAAAATGATTGAGTTTTATCGGAATTATGCTGAAACAAAATAAATGACAGAGCAACGAGTAAACAAATAGACAGATAGATTAAAGACAGGCGCTGGTTAGGTTTTACTGATTGTTATAAAATATGCTCAAGCAATATTATTGATCATGCATTTCCCGCAGTATTATTAGCGGATTCCTCCCGGAACTCCGAATCTTTTGGGATGTGTTTCAACCCCAATGAAGTGCGACCGATCAGGCACTAGGCAACTGGCTATCCCTAGCTCAGTCACTGGCGTTCACCAATACACAATGATCGTAGTGTGGAGAATTGCCACACACTCTCTAAATCATCCCTGAAACTAGAGAGAGCTATCCATACCAGCTGGCCAGGCAGGCATAAAATAAGAATAAGCACAACAATTAACCAAAATGCAATAGTCAATTTATTACTAGAGATGAAGCACAGTAATCACATTATTCCTAACCAACACCCTAGGCTACTTAGTTCGTAATAGGCATAGGAATACGAATTACAATCTGAGTAAGCATGTCCATAACCACAAATTAAGAAGGAAAATAAACTCCCTAATCAGCTTGCGGATGATGGTGTTCTTGATGATCTTCAATCCCTATACTATTCGGCTTCCAAGGGAAAACATGGAATGCATTTGACTTTGACGGCTACTTCCTTTTATAGAAGGATGGGAGGCTTGAATTAGGTCAACTAGGACACGTGTAAGGCTCTCCTTGATCCTTTATCCCAAAAATATCTCAATAGAAGTCGGTTCATGAAGTTGGCTAACGAGCTGTGATGTGGCAGTTTCTGCTTCCAGTTTTGCTGCAGCATAGAATTTGCTCCTTCCAGTCGTTCAGCAGCATAATCTGCACAAAATAATTTCCAATGCTTCCATTCTTCCAAATGGGTTAAATCATGTAATATCTATCCAAAACCAACCCTAATAAGCATAAAGGACACACAAATCCCTATATAATTGAGGTCTAAATAACTACCTTTTGGGCAGTTATCATACCCCCAGACTTGAACTATTGCGCGTCCCGAGCAATACTAACCAACCTTCCTTCAAGAATTTCAAAACGTTAGACAAAGAATTAGCTTAATCAAACCAGACAGTCCAACACTACCTTTAACCTTTACTTGAGCACTCTGCAACACCAAGCTCTGCTGCAGCAAAATGATTCCTTCAGCAGGGACAAATAATCACCACTTTTCAACTTAATTCTAGGAAATCACCACAGCCTAGCTCTATTATCAGACATTTCAAAACATATTTTTAAAATGGTTTATTTCATTATTTATCAGACTTAAAGCAGCCTTACAGTCATAAGCTCTTAAGCATGGGATGACCCACTTTATGGTGCAGTATACCCTTGCCTCAAGCTCATCACCAACTAGACTCAATACTCATTATAAAGCTAAAAAATCCTTAGTTATTCCATCTCTTGCCCCTCAGAATGGCGACATTTTATGATGAAGTTCACCTAAGTTCTGGAAGACAGAAAACTGCTGGATCATCATTCATCCCTCAAAACTTTTGCTCTGTCAATTTTTTTCAGCAAAATCTTCAACAAATAATTTTTTTCAGCAAATAATTTTTCTTATTTTTCTTATTTCCTAGGTCATCTTTTGACGCGAAGACAAACTGTGGGTATCACAAATGTCCCCGGCTACTCAATAACCTAGCAAATTTTAATTTTGAAGGAGAGGAATGCTCGAGCAACATAATTGGAGTAGCAAAAAGTCCCCCAAACTTGAATTATTCATTGTCCTCAATGAATCATTAATTAAGCAAGTACACCCCCAAACTTAAATTTTTCTATCTGAATTTTTAAACTAAACATGGGACTAGGATTAAGCTTAAAGTGGATCATATAAGTCAATACTACCGTCAAAATCTTCTTGCCGCAGCAACAGTCCAGGCTAGAAGAAATGCTCAAGCAAAAGGTTTCTGGAGATCAGAATACCTTGATCTAATTAAGCGTAATCAGTCCAAGCTTCAAAAATTCAGAAGAAAACAGTTAAGTTAGAGTTACTCAATGCTCATGGGATAGAAACATCTAGAAATTTCATTAAAATCAAAGAAAAATATTACAAAGCAGATATATATTTTTGTCAAAGAAGTAGAAAATTAAAAAGAAAGACAAGCAGTTATAACAATGAGCAGGGTAAATTATGCGCGAGCAAACAAAAATGAGAAAACAAAAGTAATGCTCGCTCCAGGTCATCCGATCAATCACTCTTCTTGACCCTGCTCCTCATCAACATCCTCTTCTCGTTCAACTGGCGGGGGTGGTATCCAAAGATTAAACAAATCATCGGGAAACACTGGGAAGGCCTGATACGGTCTTGAGAAATTGCTTTGCAAGGCCCCCCTGAGCGCATCATCTCTCCTCTTAGCATAAGTCCAGTAGGTCTGAGCTTGCCTTTCAGCAAACTCTAACCTACTGGTCAACACTGACAGTTGCTCTATGATTTGATTGACGCCATACACAAGTCCACCCTGGCGAACCTGTTGCATACGCTGAAGCCGCACCATATTAGGTGTGTCAATGATTCCCTTATCAGCCATGATCATATCTTCTGGAACCGTGGGCACTCCTGCCCTGCTGCATAACATCGTGATAGTGTTCGGAAAGAACAGCTTCCCCACCTTCTTCTTCCAGCAATCAACAATCTCAGAAGAAATAATTTTTCCTACATCTATACTCATCGAGTGAAGAATGGCAAAAGCAAGCAATACCCTGTCCCGATATACCGTGGAGTCGTGTGTTGTCGGCAGCAAGCGGAGCCTAATGAAGCCCATCCAAGTGTTGGCTTCACTCTTCAAATAAGCAGCTTGAAACGTATGCTTCCGAGTCTGCGACACCCTCAACTGGGCCCCCTCAATCCTACCTCCCGGACAGCCGCACTCAGTTGATCACTAGATGGTGCAGCCACCATCTCATTAAAAACGGCATGTAGGAAATCCTGGAGATCGAACATTTCATTGATGGCCTCAGGACTCCACTGTACAGGCACTCCTCGAACGATGACCTCAAAATCATTCTTAACGTCAAGATTGGCGTAAAATTCTCGAACAATGTTGGCATTCACAGGTTCTGGCTTCGCACAAAATTGCCTCCAACCAAGGTTCACTATTCCAGCCTCCAAAAACCTAGGTAAATCATTGCCAAATCCACGTTCGAACAAGAAGTCCCGTTTCAGCACCTCCTAGTATTTTGCTCGGGCAAGATCGTTGACGAAGCGAATGAATGGCGCCCTCGGCTCCTCAATTTCTCCTGATGCTTCGGCAATTCCTTTGCCCCTGCTTTCTCTCTGGATGCGCAAACGCTCTTCCTCTGCCTTTCTCGCCTCTTCTTCTTTTTCCTTATTCTCAGCTTCCCTTTTTTCTTCCTCAGAGTCCGATGTCGGAGGCGGTGGCGGGTTCCGAACCACCTTCATGCGACCCGCCTTCCTCTTGATGTGGCGGCGCTTTGGTGGTTCCGGCATAATGATTTCAACATGAGCCTTCTGCTCCGATGTTTTCTCCTCGCCAGGCTCACCTTCGCCCTGCTCTTCACCCTCTGTTTCTTGATTTTTCTCGACATTCCCTTCTTGAACCGCAACAGACATTATCGGTCCTGTCTCAGGATGTGTAGTTCCCTCTGTATCCGCGACATTCACCGTCTCTTCTTGAATTGTTTCTTGCTTCGCAGCCCTCTGCTGCCTCTTTCTTCGTTTAGCCTCTTTTTCTTCCAGCGTTCTCTTTTTCTTTGTTTTTCCTTTCTGCACTTCCGGTGTAATCGACACCTCTTCCTCTTCACTTTCTCTCTCTTTTCGGGCTCTTGTTTTAGCCATTGAAGATGTAACAGGGTTTTGACAGAGAATGCGAAGAAAGAAAGAATAACACTCACACGAAGATTTGATCAAGAAGACGAAGTGGGAGAAGCTTACCAGCGTTTGCGAATAAATAAGGCTCCAGCAAACAAAAATCCTAACCGAAAAGATTTGCCCTGCCATAACTAATATTACCGTTGTAAATTAAAAATCCAAACCTGAAATTCAAAAATTACCAACGGTCAAATCAACTCAAATAAAAACAAATAGATCAAATCTAACCTACCAATAAAAATACTTAAAAGATAGAATCTAATAACTCATTCAAAATTAAATTTAACCTAACCGAAAAAATAAAATCAAATTAACTGAAAATAAAATCAATTCAAATCCAGGGAGCTCAAAATTTTGCTCTGTGAAATGCTCCCGCAAAAGTCCTGCTCTCTCAACCATTAACCAATCATAGGGAAGGATATTTCGACTGAAATTCCTCACCCCAATAATGCTTCACACGCTGTCCATTCACCTTGAATACTCTCCCATCTTTTTCATCCTGCAAAGTAATTGCCCCATTGGAGAAAACCTCAATCACAATAAACGGTCCTGACCATTTAGATTTTAATTTTCCAGGAAATAATTTTAATCTAGAATTATAAAGCAAAACTTTTTGACCCTTGACAAACTCCTTAGACTTTATTTTCTTGTCATGCCACAGCTTAGTCTTCTCCTTATACATTTTCGCATTCTCGTAAGAAAATTAGCGAAATTCCTCTAACTCATTAAGCTGCAGCATTCTTATTGCTCCTGCTCGACTCAGATCAAAATTTAACTTTTTAAAAGCCCAAAACGTCTTATGCTCTAGCTCTAATGGTAAATGGCAAGCTTTTCCATATACTAACCTATAGGGAGACATACCTAAAGGAGTCTTATAAGCTGTCCTATAAGCCCAAAGAGCCTCATCCAACCTAAAGGACCAATCCTTTCTAGATGGATGGACTACTTTCTCTAAAATAGCTTTAATTTCCCTATTACTAATTTCAGCTTGACCATTTGCTTGTGGGTGATAAGGGGTAGCTATCCTATGCTTAATCCCATACTTAGCTAAAAGCTTAGTTAAGATATTATTAACAAAATGTGTACCCTCATCACTCACTAGAGCCCTAGGCGTCCCAAACCGCGCAAATATGTGCGATTGAAGAAACCTTGCTACTGTCTTGGCATCACTCTGATGACATGCGATGGCCTCCACCCACTTGGACACATAATCAACTGCCAATAAGATAAAAACATTGCCATTAGAAGGGGAAAATAGCCCCATAAAGTCAATACCCCATACATCGAATAATTCAACTTCTAAAATATAAGTAAGAGGCATTTCATCTCTAGGCCCCAAGTTTCCTCTCCTTTGGCAAGCGTCACATTGCTTGTTGAACCAATGGGCATCCTTAAATAACGTAGGCCAGAAAAATCCGCAATGCAAAATCCTCATAGTCGTCCTCTGTCCGCTGAAATGACCTCCATACGGCGAAGAGTGACATTGCTCCAGGATTTCTTTTGCTTCAGCACCTGAAACACACCTACGAATAATACCGTCAGAGCATTGCTTATACATAAACGACTCATCCCAAAAGAAAAATTTCACATCATGCTTAAACTTTTTCTTCTGCCTCGAATCCATATCAATAGGGGTGACTCCCTTTACTAAAAAGTTGGCAATATCAGCATACCAAGGGACATCCCTGACTACCTTTACCTGAACAGCAAAAAGCTGCTCGTCTAGAAAAGAATCGGAAATGGAAGATTGCTCCAGCAAAGATGATGTTGGATCAAGACGAGATAAATGATCTGCAACGACATTCTCTGATCCCTTCTTGTCCTTTATCTCCAAGTCAAATTCCTGCAGTAATAAAATCCAACGAATTAGTCTAGGCTTTGCATCTTTTTTAGACATTAAATACCTTATTGTTGCATGATCCGTGAACACCGTGACTTTAGAGCCAACCAAATATGGCCGAAATTTCTCAAAAGCAAACACAACAGCTAACAACTCCTTTTCAGTAGTTGTGTAGTTGACCTGTGCTTCATTTAAAACCTTGCTTGCATAATATATAGGATGAATAAATTTGCCCTGCTTTTGCCCCAGCATCGCACCTACCGCAGCATCACTCGCATCACACATTACCTCGAATGACAAATTCCAATTAGGCGCGCAGAGAATGGGTGTTGAGATTAAAGCAGCCTTTAATGTTTCAAAAGCCTTCCTGCAATCTGTATTAAAGTCAAAAACATGATCAGTGCACAATAAGTTACAAAGAGGTTTACTAATTTTGGAAAAGTCCTTTATGAACCTCCTATAAAATCCAGCATGTCCTAAAAAACTCCGAATTCCCTTTTACTGAATTTGGTGGCTCTAGTCTTTCAATGACCTTAACTTTTGCTCTATCAACTTCTAGACCATTTTTAGAAATCCTATGACCTAACACTATGCCCTCCTTCACCATGAAGTGGCACTTCTCCCAATTAAGTACTAGATGGGTATCCTCACATCTTTTCAATACCTTCCCTAAATTATCTAAACAACTCTGAAAAGACCCTCCAAACACTGAAAAATCTTCCATAAAGACTTCAACAGTGGACTCGATCATATCAGAAAAAATTGCTAACATACACCGCTGAAATGTTGCTGGAGCATTGCAAAGGTCGAAAGGCATCCTCCTGAAAGCAAACGTCCCATAAGGACAGGTGAAAGTGGTTTTTTCCTGATCTTCAGGAGCAATAGTAATCTGGTTATACCCAGAATATCCATCCAAGAAACAGTAATAGGCTTGACCAGCCAATCGATCCAACATCTGGTCGATAAATGGTAGAGGGAAATGATCCTTTCGGGTGGCTTTATTAAGCCTTCTGTAATCCATACAAACCCTCCAGCCAGTTTCTGTCCTTGTGGGGATCAACTCATTATCTTTATTGCTTACCACAGTGACACCTCCTTTCTTAGGAACACATTGGACAGGGCTTACCCAATTGCTATCGGCAATCGGATAGATAATCCCAGCATCCAACCATTTAATTACCTCCTTTTTAACAACCTCTTTCATTGTAGGGTTAAGCCTTCTTTGTTGCTCAATAATCTTAAAGGATCCCTCCTCTAGAGTGATTTTGTGCATACAAAAAGATGAGCTAATCCCCTGAATGTCAGCCAATGTCCAACCTATAGCTTTGCGGTATTGCTGCAGCAATTTTATTAAGGCCTCCTCATGCTCCGGCATTAAATCTGATGCAACAATAATGGGCAACGTCTCACTTTCCCCAAGATACACATACTTTAGATGATCCGGTAAAGGTTTCAAATCTAGAGTGGGTGCCTCAATTAGGGATGGCTTAATTGGGGGAGCCTTTCTTTGATCTAAATCTAAAGACTCAAAAACATCCTCACACCTAAACAATTCTTTTTCATTTTTTCTATCTAAAGAACAAAACTCAAAATCTTCTATCCTAACCTCTCCATGCTTTTCTGAATGTTTATCAGCCGAATCCTGTATTGCTGTCTCAATAACTGTGCTCTCCAGAATCCTAATGAAGGAGCAATCCTCCATTTCATCTGGATATTTCATGGCTTTAAACACATTAAATTTCACCTCCTCATTACAGACTCTCATTGTTAACTCTCCTTTTTGAACATCTATTAATGCCCTACCAGTAGCCAAAAATGGACGACCTAGAATAATTGGGACATCTTTATCAGCCTCATAGTCTAAAATAATAAAATCAACAGGAAATATGAATTTATCAACTTTTACTAAGACATCCTCAATTTTACCCTCTGGATATGTGATAGACCTATCAGCTAATTGGAGTGTAACTGTGGTAGGTCTAGCTTCACCAATACCTAACTTCCGATAGACCGAAAGAGGCATAAGGTTAATGCTTGCACCTAAATCACAAAGTGCTCTACCTAACTCCTTTCCACCTATAGACACAGGTATAGTAAATGACCCTGGATCCTTAGCCTTGGGGGGTAGACCATTCTTAAGAATAGCACTACACTCCTCAGTAAGAGATACAGTTTCAAACTCACCTAACCTTTTTCTTTTTAGTCAAAATATCCTTAAGAAATTTAGCATAATTAGGCATTTGCTCTATAGCTTCTACTAAAGGGATATTTATATGCAATTGCTTAAGAATCTCTAAAAAATTTTTAAATTGACCATCCTGATTCTTAGGCTTTTGCCTTTGTGGAAACGATAGAGGTGGTACATAAGGTGGGGGCGGCACATATGGTGGTTCTACATCTGGCACAGAACCAGATGCTCCAGCATTTTCTTTGCTGCCTCCAGCACCCTGACCAGACTCCAACTCTTTCTCAACAACAACATTATTATTATCACTATTTAAATCCTGGGTCTTTCTAGATTCTTCTAATGGCTTACCACTCCTAAGAGTTACTGCCTTTACCTGCTCCTTACCTTCCCTTCGAGGGTGTTCAGTATCCGAAGGAAGTTTCCCTTGAGGCCTCGCCTTTAGCTCATTAGCTAGCTGACCCACCTGCAATTCCAGGGCCCTCATCGAAGCTTGATTACTTTGAATTGTGGCGTCTGTGCGAGCCATAAATTCTTTCATCATTGCCTCGAGAGAATTTCCCGAATTTTGCTGGGGCAAAGCCGGCTTATTTTGCTGGGGCATTACCTGCGCTTTAGCAAATCCTGGCTGGTTCATCTTTTGTTGCACTTGTACGTTATTTCCTTGACCTCCCCATGAGAAGTTGGGGTGGTTGCGCCAACCTAGATTATAGAAGTTAGAATAAGGGTTGTTCCTCTGATTACCTACAAAAAACACAGAAGCTGGATTGCTGGGGCAAAACTCGTAGTTGTGATCTTCACCGCAATAGACACATGCTTCGTCCGTGACTTGGTTCACCACTGCTGCAGGCTCCATAGCTGGTGGCTGCTGATGACTAATCACTGTCACATTCTTAAGAGCGTTAGCAATCATAGCAAGATCGGCCCTAATGGTGGACACACCATCAACCTCTAGCACACTCTTAACCTTTTTATTTGTGCCTCTAACATCCGACCACTGACAACTATTAATAGATATTCTTTCTAAAATTTCATAGGCTTCATCAAAAGTTTTTCCCAAAAGGGCCCCTCCAGCCGAAGCGTCGACCATACCTTGGGTTACTCCATTTAAACCATTGTAAAATGTTTCCATTTGAATACAATGAGGTAACCCATGGTGGGGACACTTTCGCAAAAGCTCCTTAAACCTCTCCCAAGCCTCACTAAAAGTCTCATCTTCAAGTTGCCTAAACCCTACTATTTCACTCCTCAATTTAGCATTTCTATTAGGTGGGAAATATTTACTAAAAAATTTTTCAGCTAACTCATCCCATGTCCTAATTGATCCTGGAGCAAAAGAGTTTAACCATGACTTTGCTCCATCTCTAAGAGAATACGGGAACAAAGTTAATCTAAGAGCATCTCTAGGCACTCCTTGAATTACAAAAGAATCACTAACTCCTAGAAAAGACTTAAGATGTAAATAAGGGTCTTCAGATGACAAACCATGGAATTGCCCCACAGTTTGCAACATCTGAAACATTACCGGTTTCATTTCAAAATTCGCCGCTTGGATTTAGGGACGTGCAATCCCTGGATTCAACTCATTAAACATCGGGACAGCATATGCTCGAATGGCTCTGGTCCTATCGTTTGCTATCAAGATAGGATACTCAGCCTGATTATTTCGCTGCTCATTTTGCTCAAACAGTGGGTTTTGTTGCAGCAACGGATTCTGCTGGGAGTTCACTGCTGCTGGACCTTTAGGAACCTGCGGTAGTTGCGGCACGTTCTCCATCTGGTTTCTGCGCTGCTCCCTCCTTTTGTTCCTAAATGTCCTTTCAATTTCTGGATCAAGCTCAAACCGTACCCCAGGCGGATCGCTCATGCACCAAAATCACACCTGCAAAAACAAAAGAAACAATCAAAAAGTTCTAGCACCAAACCACTAAAACACATACACAAAACAGATCAGATAAAAACTTATTCAGTTCCCCGGCAACGGCGCCAAAAACTTGTTGGGTTCCTAGAGTGAGTAAAAATATGATATGAAATACTCTAGAATTCCTGTGCAAGTATACACAGTCTACAGCAAGTAATATTATCAATCCAAGGTTTGAATGTGTTTCCACTTTATATATTTTGTATAATTTTCTAATGGTTTCGAAGATAATAAAAATGATTGAGTTTTATCGGAATTATGCTGAAACAAAATAAATGACAGAGCAACGAGTAAACAAATAGACAGATAGATTAAAGACAGGCGCTGGTTAGGTTTTAGTGATTGTTATAAAATATGCTCAAGCAATATTATTGATCATGCATTTCCCGCAGTATTATTAGCGGATTCCTCCCGGAACTCCGAATCTTTTGGGATGTGTTTCAACCCCAATGAAGTGCGACCGATTAGGCACTAGGCAACTGGCTATTCCTAGCTCAGTCACTGGCGTTCACCAATACACAATGATCGTAGTGTGGAGAATTGCCACACACTCTCTAAATCATCCCTGAAACTAGAGAGAGCTATCCATACCAGCTGGCCAGGCGGGCATAAAATAAGAATAAGCACAACAATTAACCAAAATGCAATAGTCAATTTATTACTAGAGATGAAGCACAGTAATCACATTATTCCTAACCAACACCCTAGGCTACTTAGTTCGTAATAGGCATAGGAATACGAATTACAATCTGAGTAAGCATGTCCATAACCACAAATTAAGAAGGAAAATAAACTCCCTAATCAGCTTGCAGATGATGGTGTTCTTGATGATCTTCAATCCCTATACTATTCGGCTTCCAAGGGAAAACATGGAATGCATTTGACTTTGACGGCTACTTCCTTTTATAGAAGGATGGGAGGCTTGAATTAGGTCAACTAGGACACGTGTAAGGCTCTCCTTGATCCTTTATCCCGAAAATATCTCAATAGAAGTCGGTTCATGAAGTTGGCTAACGAGCTGTGATGTGGCAGTTTCTGCTTCCAGTTTTGCTGCAGCATAGAATTTGCTCCTTCCAGTCGTTCAGCAGCATAATCTGCACAAAATAATTTCCAATGCTTCCATTCTTCCAAATGGGTTAAATCATGTAATATCTATCCAAAACCAACCCTAATAAGCATAAAGGACACACAAATCCCTATATAATTGAGGCCTAAATAACTACCTTTTGGGCAGTTATCAAGCACTATGTGATCTAGGGGCTAGCATAAATATTATTCCATTATCTCTGTGCAAAAAGCTTAATATAGGAGAAATAAAATCTACCTCTGTTAGACTTCAGTTGGCTGACCAGTCTCTGGTTAGTCCATATGGGATTGTTGAGAATATTCTGATTAAAGTAGGTAGATTTTTCCTTCCTGTTGATTTCTTTGTGCTAGATATTAAAGAGAATCCTGCTATGCCTATCATATTAGGGAGACCTTTCCTTGCTACAGGGAGGGTTATAATTGATATTGAACGTAGGGAGCTAATCATAAGAGTCCAACAAGAGAAGGAAGTTTTAAAAGCTTTTGAGGACCCCAAGAACACATCAGATACAATGATGGTGGGCTACAGGAGAGGTGCTAGGAAGAGCACCAGTGATGGAAAATCTGACAGGAGACCACCCTGATGCATAGTTGGTTAACACGTCGAGCTAATGACGTTAAACAAGCGCTTATGGGAGGCAACCCAAGTGAGTTAGTTATTTCTTTATTTTGAGTTTTATTTATTTTTTGTGTCTGTTTTGTAGGTCTTGTTTTCTTTCTCTCCTTTGCTTTCAAGCTGTCGAGAGTCCAAGCATTCAGTCAAGAAGTCATCATCATTCCAGGGCAGTATTGTTCACTCCTTTCATTCGTTTATTGTTCTCATGCTTGTTTATGCTTTATTTTCGTTATACATTGAGGACAATGCATATTTTAAGTTTGGGGGTGGATTAGCATGTTTGTGGAGCCCTTGAGCATCTGAGTTCGGGCTATAGTTTTGAGCTTTCTTTGAATTATGCATATGGTTATTTTCTGGATGCTACTTTTGCATGATTATGATGTCCTAGGATAGGCTTTCTTGTCAATTTTCAAGCTTGTGATGAGTTGTAAGCATAAGTGCCCAAAAAGGGAGACTTTTTAAAATTTTTCTAGGAGATGGCTTGCATGAGTAGAGTATTTGTCTTAGCTAGATTTGGATTTGAATGCTTAGGAGCGAATTATTGGGTTCATATGCTTGTTGTCACCTCGATAGGTGTAGGGCAGAGCTAAAGGGTTAATTTTTTGCAAATTAGCATGTTTGATCTTGCTTAGGAGAAAAGAAAAGAATATCTGCTATTTATGCTCATAAAGAAAAATCATTCTTGTTGTTACTGTTGAAATAAGATAATAATGCCATGGCTTGTGCACAATATGCAATGGTTAATAAAGATTAAGGCAAAAAGAGCTACCCCTGTTGTGATCAGTTAGGCCAACCAGAGAAAACCCAGGTTAAGGGTCCCTGCAATGGGTGTGTGAAAGCTAGTGCCACATATACATGCTTAATTTAATTGTTAATTATAAGCACCTAAGTATGGAGATAAACAAACTAATTTGTTCCATTAACTCATTAGTGAAACCTTAGTGCCAGTGTAGAGGGAAGATGAGTTGAGAGTTTAATAATCCAATCCTGGGCTAGTAGAGTCTGATCTTGTTGAGTTAGATCTCGCTTGTGCAAGTTAATTTTGGAAAAATTTTAATTTGTCTCCCTCATTGGTCCTTATGTGCATGTCTCTTGCTTGCTTGACTATTGACCTTTGATCCTTGAGGATTGAGTTATGATTATTGCATCCATTCTTCTACTGTATGCTTGATTTTTAGTTTGCTCGAGGACTAGCAAAAGCTTAAGTTTGGGGGTATTTGATAGCGAGCATAGCTAGCTATTTTTCTCTGATTAATTAAGCTAGTCTTTTTCAATTATTTGCCCAAATTTATGCATTTTTATGTTTTATTTGTAGGAAGTATGTGCTTGAAGTTTAAGTCAAATGGAGCTTCCAATCTTAAAAAAAAAAAAAAAAA